>CAXKWD010000001.1:17017446-17422446 GCA_964059195.1 Ectobius pallidus
ACAAACATTTAAAAAAAACCGTGATAATGAAGTCAATTGAACCTTTTTAGGTTAAGTCTTGAGGTATAGTGGTTAGTATTGCTAGGTACAGCGCGAAAATCACGGATTTCCAACCCTGCCAAGTGAATTGTCTTTGATTTTGCACATAATTTTGATCGCGACTTTACACCTCACTCCAACAACTTGCACAGTTAGTTCAGGGTTTTGTTTTAATGTTTTAACATTTTATAATCTGTATCTTCTAGCACACATTTCCTTATTGGTGACGTAAGTTCTGAAGGCAATGGCTTGCGATTTTCTTCCATAGAAGCTATGTCTTTCACTTTCACTTAGGCTACAACATGTCGTGTATATCAACTCACATTATGTAAAAAGCACAACAAATTAATTAACGATGTTTTAAAATACGTATTGTATTCAGTAACTCATGTCACTTGTTTTCCTTCAGAATCAACAAACCTCAAGGCAACGGTAAAAAAAAAAAAACTAAAATGTATTTACTATAGATATGTTGTGAAAACTTGTAAGCCTATAATATAAATACAAAAGCAAGTAACTCATTTAACAGAGCTTATGATCTCACAATTACATAAACAATAAATATTTTCACGATGTGTACGGAATGGAAGTTAACATCTGAATGACCCTGTCGCATCAGTGCGATTAACCAATGAAACGACAGGACACAGTTGGTCAAAGTTAGTCTCTTGTTTACTTCCGTACCGTACACATCGTGAAATTAATGTAGTCCCTTTAGTACAAAAATACTTTCGGTAGGATTTCTGTGAGTCTGTGTGTATAATCCTGCTTCGAAAACAAAGAAATTCTTATGAAAATAGAATTTTACGTTTGAGATATTTTATCTCCAGGGAGATATTGAATGTTGAATAAAGAGCGCGTTGACAATACGTAACTGCAGTAATTTGTTAATATACAGGCTGAAAGGTAAATAAAATCAGGTAAACTGATGTAACAAAATGCCAGAATGCTTTTGATTAATCAGTGATAATTTGAATTATGAGAGGCCTGTGCAGAAAATAAGTTATTTTTGTTATCGATTTCAGAGTTAAGCTCCACATCGATTCATTGAGCAGGGTTTACGGAAGGACAAAGGTCTAATTTGATAAACATATGTGAAGGAATTAGTGGCAAACTGTAAAGCAATTTTCAAAGCCGTATATGAACACTGTAAAACAATATTTTGTCATGAAAAGGGATTTGCATTTGATAAATATGTTCTAATATTACGATATATAGTCCGTCGCCATGGGTGAGTCGGTAGCGCGCCTGCCTTCCACTCCGGCGGCCCGGGTTCGATTCCCGGCCGGGGATTTTTCAGTAGTGAAAAATCCCGTTCCTGGGTTCAGAACTGGGTGTTTGTCAGTAGGTTTAGTATTAGGTTGATAATGCACATTGTGCGCGATTCCTTAATTTATATTACGATAGATTACCACAAAATAGGCACTAAATCGGGCATTACTCCGGTACTGGTAAACCAATTTGGTCCAATATCAATAGACTTCTTTCCGTGGATGTTATAAATGCGTATACCAAGTTTCATGAAAATCCGATAAAGCGTATTTGAGTTACTGCGCATACACGCAGACGGACGGACGGACAGACATTTCACCGTGCCCCACACAATCTTTTAAAGTACCATACTGGCAATTAATAACTGTGTGGATTTAAAGGGAAGTAGACAAAGGGAACTCTACACGTTGCCAAACTGCGCCGAATATCTGGTCGCATTTAATTTGCTCGAAAACTGCCAACTTTTATTTTAAAATGGAAAATTTATTAGTTTTCTTTTCCTAGTTAACGTGAAAGTAATCGGATCAGTACGCATAATCAAGGAAAGAACGGTTGAAAATTAGGGACAAAAGTCCTTCCTCCGAGGAAACTAAGTAATCATTTGGGATAAAAATATTTGTTTTTCCCTACTGAAGAAATAAGCAGTTAATGTTTGCAAAGCACATATCATATATTACATATTTATAGCCGAGTTTTCAGGATTAGCATACCTTTTGAGATCCCTTAGATGGCAACGACTTTGCGTTACTTTTACTACCATTTGTTATCATGAACATTTCATTTTTCGCGATTTTCTCGAAAGTGGTACTAACGATTTTGTTTCACTTTTTGCACTAAATACTCATATGAAGAGATAACACTTTTATTTTAAACACTTTTTGTAAATATTTAATATTTAATACATTAATCCACCTTTACCCTTAACATATACTTTACAACTTATTATGAAAATGCATTTCGGCGTATGCTGCGCCATCTTCAGTTCAAATAAGATGTAATGAACACCACAATTCTTCTCAAATAATATTGTTTATGAAATTTGTTAATTGGTAACCTAGGTCACCGTTGTAGTCAAGTCAAATAAATGATTTTGGTCAATTATGTTTTCATTAAGGATGTTATTTCTGTTCTTATAAATTTGAAAGTTTTCCAATGTATTTAGTCTAACACCCTTATCACAGATATGTAAAAAATTATCTGAAGGGTAATGTATTTTTACTAGATAAAAAAACCTCCTTATACCCTCAATATATTCTTTTACTTTGATACTCTTAAAGAAAAAACTATTAGTTGCCAATGTTACAGGTTGTATTTTCTTTTTATACAGATACAGTTTACAATTTACAATATATGATACTATTTTTTGCTAATAGGCCTATGTTGTTTATGTTTTTTATAGCTAAGTATAAAACTTTAAGAGAGTTTAAAAGTTTATAAAACACTGTTGTTAATGGATCTATAAAAATACACAAATTATTACTTACCAAACTTTAAAAGCAGCCTTAAAAGTTATGTTAGTTCATAATATGATGGTAGGCCTATATGCCTTATCCCATTT
This sequence comes from Ectobius pallidus, assembly GCA_964059195.1. Classification (NCBI taxonomy): domain Eukaryota; kingdom Metazoa; phylum Arthropoda; class Insecta; order Blattodea; family Ectobiidae; genus Ectobius; species Ectobius pallidus. Next base: position 17,020,316 of record CAXKWD010000001.1, read on the forward strand.
CTTTAAAATTTAAATCTTCGTTAGGTTTGTCATATATATAAAAAATCTAGAGTTTTTATTCAAACACAGTTCCTAAAAAACAGTTTGTCATTGTGGTAAAAATATTGTTAAAAATGTTAATTTGACGTGTTACAGTTCACCCACACCACGGTGTATTTAATTTCCCAGGAGTTATTTGGTCTGTGGTTTCGTCGGTGAATCTTCTTCTTGTAGATAGTTGACTGTTCGGAATGGACATGTAACTGGTAACATTTATTGGCAGCTGTTTTTCTTCTTTAGAGTATCATGGGGATGCATTTCGACCTTAAAAAGTCATCCTCAGCCCTTGTTTTTTGAGCACCAGAAGTTATCTTGGTTCAGATCATACTCATCTGAAGGGTAGTTATACAAACCCAGGCCTGTGTCTAGCGTGGCGAATCCTTCCATGAGGACGAAATACTTGAATACGCATTCCCCAGTAATACCGCCTGAGAATGTGAAGTGCGAAAATAGTATTGTCCATCCTTAGGGTTGAGAATATTATGTGATACATCAGATTTTTGCTGTGACTATGTCGATTGCATTTAGGACGTAATGCCTAAGAAATATTGGAAATAAAATTAATAATCAGAATATGGAAACATATTCCTTGTGTAGAAACAATTTATTTATTGATAATATGACATAAGTTATATATATATATATATAGACAAGATTTTCTCGAAAATGGTTCTAACGATTTTGTTTCACTTATTTACACTGAAAGCTTTTAGACATTTTTTATACACATCATCTGAAGGGTAGTTATAAGCCAGCTACCATTTGTACAAACTCTTGCGTGGCGAACCTTTCCATGAGAACGGAATACTTGAATACGCACTCCCTGCAATACCGTCTCAGAATGTGAAGTGCAATAGTAAATTGCGATACAAGCGCCGTAAGCGGTGCATACGGATTGAGGAAAGAGTTTGAAAAAACGAGGTGCTTGCGCCGAGTTTTTTCTTTTTCTGAGATCCGTTATGCGCTTACGGAACGAGTATTTCATGCTATTATTTGCACGATGATTATTTATATCAATTTATTTATATTAATTGAGATATTAGCTGAATATATTATGTATATACACTATTGAAGATGGATGTTATATTTCAGAAAGTGATTCGCGTGTGTTGGTTGTTATGGGAACCGAATATTTGTCATGTTAAAGTCGTTACAAACTGGGGGGCCTAGGTTCCGGTTTTCCATAAAGCTTGCATTATGATGATTTTACTTACGGCACTTGTGCTTTTGGCAAAAGGTAAATGTAAGTCGCCCCTTATGCTCCGACCACTGCTTTGCTATGGCGACCACACGCTTGTTATCTCGGAACTCCCGATCGTTCCTTCTCTTCGACACTCCCGACCGTACCAAATACCAGCTACCAACCCGCTAGCTCACTCGGCACTCCCGACCGTACCACAATCACCTCTGCATATAGTCTAAATAATGCATAACACTATCCACATATTTAAGTGCGCGAAGCGGAGGCGGTAGCCGAAGCGAAGCGCCCTTGCATTTTCGAATAATGTACGATACACTGTTTGTAGATTTCGAATATGTGGCATATTATATCTTCCAGAGGTTAGTCAGCCTGTCACTTTTGTTTAGCGGTATGACGTCACGCCACCAACGTCCAATCACTTTCTTCGTAATATGACGACAGAAGAATTCGCTAGATCGTGGTATAAAATAAAGTGCATCGCGAGGGTGTGGTGGGCGGGAACATTCATCCAAGGTGCGACTTAGCCTACATGTATTTTTTCCCGTGCTTTTTGTAATTTTTACCGCACGGAGATTTCTTTTGTTTTCATAGCAACCAGATTGCGTGCGGGAACGCAAGTTACGATCCACGGCAACAATATTCGTAAGTACCACTAATTAGTTACGTCGTGCAAAAAAATTGCATTGTCCATGCTTAGGGTTGAGAAAGTTATGTTATCAGATTTTTACTGTGACTATGTCGATTGCAAATTACGTAATGCGTAAGAAATATTGGAAATAAAATTCATAAGTAGAGAAACGTGTTCCTTGTGTAGAGATAAAGCAATATTCCTGCATGAATATAACGTTCACACTGAAAACAGTGAACACTGTTATTTTCTCGACTCAAGGGATAACCGAATTTATATTAATACTGAAACTGGAAACCGAACACAACAGGCTACTTGCTCGAATGTAAAAATGAACAAATGGGAATAGTGTGGAACGTCGCACCCCCCGAGGAGACATTATGTTGCGGTCTTGTCATTAGCTTGGGGGTATGAAACCCCAGTGCATATAATTACATCAATGACAGTTCAATGTTCAGCTCAACTTATTACCCGTATAGTGTACGGATGCCGCATTTGCAGAAGGGACAGGTTAACCATGATGGCTTTGTAATACTGAGTTTGAGCAACTTCTTATACACTCCTGAAACCTGACCTGGTAAACACATATTCATTTGCTTTTATAATATTGTTTACTAATGCCCGGTTTCTATAAACTCGCGAAATACCTATGGGTAAATTATCCAATGGGTAAATTATCCAACGGACAGAATTTACACAATAACTTTTTTGCACGACGTAACTAATTAGTGGTACTTACGAATATTGTTGCTGTGGATCGTAACTTGACGTTCCCGCACGCAATCTTGTTGCTATGGAAACAAAACAAATTTCCGTGCGGTAAAAATTACAAAAAGCACACTGTGCCGTAAGTAAAATCATAATACAAGCCTTTGTGGACCAAGGCCACCCAGTTTGTGGTGACTTTAACAGGACAAATATTCGGTTCCTATAACCCCAAACACATGCGAATCACTTTCTGTAATAAACATCTATCTTCAATAATGTATATAACTTACATAATATTTTCAGGTAACATCTCAATTAATATAATTAAATTGATATAAATAATCATCGTGCAAAAAATAGCATGCACTACTCGTGCCGTAAGCGCATAACGGATCTCGGAAATTGAAAAAACCTCTTTCCTCGATCCGTATGCACCGCTTACGGCACTCGTATCGCAATATACTATTACAAACTCAAATAATTTAAAGGTACCAATCACATACACTTGTGGTGAGTTTCTAGATAAATGTCCACTGGGTAAATATGAAAATGACAGCAAAAATGTTCCTACAAACTCGGGCTAGATCTTTCCAAGGGAAAATCGTCGGGTTAATTTATCCTTTCTTGGATGGCTGGATAAAATTTAACCTCTCATAGGATCAATAATAATTTAAAAAATGAGAATCAAAGCCTTCTGAATTAAATTAACTGTACAACTCCAAGGCCTTCCTCATATCATTGTGGGTGATTAGGAACTAATTTTCCCATGGATAATTTACCCATAGGTATTTCACGAGTTTATAGAAACCGGGCATAAGATACTACCTGACCTGGACCATGTTTCATAGAGGTTCTACACTCATATTATTAGCAAATTCATAACAATATCAGTTAATATTGTTAGTTTCCTGTTTCATAAGAATATTAGCTAATATTATTACTTACGAGTTCTTGGCCTAAATTATTAGTAACTGTTACTAATAGTATTAGTAAAACGTGTCGACTGCAATAGTAATCAAATTTACTCATAATTATATCTGAGATTTTAAGGCCAATGCCTATTTTGTTCCTTGTGAAATAACATGATTTTTTAAAAAATATATTGACATTTCTCGACAAATCACTTAGCCTACATTTATAGAGTTTTATAGTGCCCTAAAATGCCTATTTGGACCTTTAGAGGCTATTTTACTTTTTTAGTGCCTAAAATGCCTATTTTGTACATTTAAAATAAAATTCAACTTCTGTAATTTTTACAATATTATAATGAAGATCCCTCAATGAAAAACAGAACAGCTGAGATAGGTTTTTCACAGAAACTTGATCATTCCAAACAATTGTCGCTAAAGGAATGCTGACTGACGGGGGTGGGGGAGGATTAAGGGGGAAGGACTACAGTGTCAAGTCACCAGTGAAAGAACATCTGTTTAATTTAAATGAATATAGTTCGTGATACCTAATTTTGCACTTAATTCTGTTAAGAATAGGTATACCACGTTTCTTGCAGTAAAAAGAAACCATGTAACAGTTTAAGTGTATATTGTAATACTTTTAAAGTCTATTTTCTATTTATTTACACATTTTAAAGCATATTTTAAGTGCCTATTTAATCCTTTAAAGGCCTATTTACATGTTTTAAAAGCCTATTTTAGGTGCCTAAAACTAATTTTTTAAGGCTTAAAATCCAAGGTCTACTCATAATATTAGATGTTTCTCTATGAGTGTATTTGGACTAATAAGTTATTATCAGTTCCATGTGATACAGATTTCGTGAACTTCAATGTGAAAAAAGAAACCCTCTTATTCAATATCAAATAAGAAAATATCTACATTTGCCATCAAAGGAAGTTTAATCACAATAAAATTTTAGATTTTGAGCTGAAAAGTAAATACTGGGGTTACCAGACGTCGACTGATTCGAGTAATCTTGGCAAGTAGCTATTCGTCTGCTCAGGCACATGTGACAATGAGTTTGCCATCTTTACGCTCCAAATAATATTTTTTCATTAATACGAAGAGTTTAGGCTACTCATATCTTTTGTCATTTTCATGCAATGTAGTCCTAACTTACTCAACTGCAATAGACAATTCGTAAGCAAGCTAACGGAATATGATCTATTTTATGGAACCCGAAGGTTCATTGCCGCGCTTACCTGAACCCGCCATTCAACCCTATTCTGTGCTAACTCGATCCAACCACCCCTCACAAATCCTACTTCTCTTAAATCTATCTTAATTTCGTCCTCAGATCTACGTCTAGGTCTTCCAAGTGGTCTTTTCCCTTTGGGTCGCCCAGTCAATACTTTTGAGGTACGTTTTCCCTCCACCATACGCGCAACATGTCCAGCCCATTTCATCCTCTGTGATTTAATTACCCTTATTATATCCGGTGACGAGTAAAGGTTATGAAGCTCGTCGTTATGCAGTTTTCTCCCGTCCCCATTTTCATCCCACTTGGGCCCAAGTATTTTCCTAAGCACCCTGTTTTCGAACACTCTCGGATCATGTTCTTCCCGAAGAGTAGGCGACCATGTCTCACGGAGACGTGTTATTCACAAACCGTTATTATTCATTTTAAAACTACTAGGGTCAATTTTTAAAAACATAATTTTTAAAATACTGATTCTTTGAAAATGTTACTCTTATCTATTGTAAGGTCTAGCTTAGAATACTGCAGTATTGAATTATATACGTATATTACACACATATATTAGAATCCATCCAAAAAGATTTATAAAATATGTATTTTTTACAAGTTTTGGATATTATCTAACAAAATACATCAATATTCGCTATTCTATGTTATTATCAATTTTCAACTCTGACTATGCATGAACTTGATACAGATCTATTTCAATCCAGAACAGTCTTTTATAGAAATAATTGCAAAATATATGGCATGCAGTCATAAAGTAAAAAAGCAATGTAATTAATGTTTTTTATTTATTAACTTTTTTCGTTTGTAATTCTTGTAACTGATTGTGTGTTTTTTAATTGATTTGTTTTAGTATTCTTTGGCGTTGTTTTTAACGTTGTTCATTATTTGATTGCCAAAGAGTCAACTATGTAATTGTTTTAGTTTTGTAGACTTAAAATAAAATAAAATAAAATATCGCACTTATTAATTAATTCTTTATCCATGCTCAATCCAGTTGCTAACAATTTTTAGGACAGGTCTATATCACATAATTCAGTGAATTAAAATCACCTCAGCTGCACAGGTGAATCAAAGAGATAAAATAAAACACGCAGAATCAGCAGAATTTGTTTTATATAAAAAGACTCGCTTCGCTTGTTGGGGGCTCCGCCCCCTGGGCAAAAATATGTTAATTGGAATTAATTATTGTGAACCTGAGACTTCAGAATGCGAGTCCTAGACGTTACTATCTCGACTACCCCGTTAGGTTTACGGAAATAATTATTTCTAAACTTTCAAAGCCCTACGTGAATACTGTTTGATAATACCGTTGTCATGGAAACCGAGCCCTTTTTCATGGGTTTTTAGGGCAAAGAATTATTTTAAAAAAACTTTTTTGGGAAATTTCCTGTAGTTTACAGCCTAAAAGCTATATGTGTACCAAATTTCAAGTTTCTAGCTCATCTGGAAGTGGGCAAACATTAATGTCAGTGAGTGAGTGAGTGAGTGAGTGAGTGAGTGAGTGAGTGAATGTCAGTGAGTCAGCCATGTGGCTTTATATTATAGGAATAAAGCTTTTTATTGTGAAATAGGTGAAGCTTATGACAAGAGAGCAATTGAAAGAGTGAAGATTAGCCCTTGTAGTTTTATGAAATTATGACAACTATACTAGAACTCCAATTATCCGAACTCGAACTAACCGGATCGCCAATTATCCGGATTGCTTTGTGGGTATATTCAAGTGGTTTTTGAAGCTCCGAGCATTGGAAAATCCTCTTTCAGGGCAGATTATTCGCGAAAAAGCAAATCTTTTAGCCAACAAAATCGACAGTTTGTAAGCAAAACAACTGACCATGACATATATGTTTAAGCTGTGACAATTTATGTTAAGTATAGTAATGCGCAATTTAGTTTTTTTTAAAGGAAATTACCTTTTATCCGATTATCCGGATATCTGATTATATGAATCGGGTCCGGTCCCAATTAATCCAGATAAATGGAGTTTCACTGTACACTTGCATTCTATACCATTCAGCTCATCGAAAGAAACAAGTTTCGGTAAATGTATTCAATTAATTCATTAATCCATTGTCAAAGCAGTAAGTGTCCGGTATTGTCCTCTATAGTATTTGGAAATCCCACGAGAGTTGACGAGTTTATCTGATGAATCTCGTCAACTCGAGTTGGATTTATTAAGACTATACCATGAAAAAAAATATAACGGATTATATAAATAATAATTACTTTCGTGCATTGTTGTATAAAACAAAATAAACAGCTGCGAGATCACGGCATACTATGAATCAACCATCCATAAGTCGATTCGAGTTACCCTGTTCTTGTGACCAGCGCTACGATTCGAGTTACCATGTCCATGCGACCAGTGCTACCAACTGTGCATATAAGACATAGTTAACTTCATTCAGGTAAGCTAACAGCAGAACAGAATAAAAGCATACGAACTGGCTTGCACCGAATCGATTTTTTTAAAATCAATGTACATTTATATTATTACAATTTCTAAACAAGTTATGTTGTATAAAATAATCTGTTTTCGTGTTGTTTAATGGGAGCATGTGACGTATTAATCACTGCACACTGATGCTTTCAAGTCCAGTAACGAGCACACCATTTTACCCGATAAAATACCATCCTCGTGATTCCTACAAGAGTACTGTAAGATAAACGTTCGTCATTGGAATTGCTAAACGTTATTCGTAAATATCAAACAAGCTGCAGATGAATGGAATAGTCAGTTCCATTTTCAAACTTCCAGCAAATGTATTATAGACGCATTAATTTACTTCGATTGTGTCGTCTTATATAATACAGTTTGCATGAATGTCGGAGGTCTAAACATTTAGGTAAAATGAATGTAATTGAATGGCTCTCTGCAACAACTGGCAAGTTAACTTAATTGGTTTCTACTTAAGTAGTAAGTAAACTTCTGTTCTTGTTAATTTGATGAAAACTCTCATAGGCTAAAGTGACTTTGTATAGTTAAGGGAGGACATAAGCTTTCGATGAAATTCATAGGTGAGAAATAAGTGAATAACAATTTTTTCATCAGCTATGAATTGCTCTACGATCTTGCAATCTGACATAGCCTACTATCTATTGACCACTTTTACAATTGCGTACTATTTTCAAAATCAATCAAACTGTTGGCAAGTTAGTACTTTGCGACTCACCCTGCTCCCCTTTCCACTCGCCACTCGCCTGGCCGCTTCCCCGCCTGGCTGCTTCCCGTGGCCGGCTGCTCCGCTTCCCCGCAACGCATACCTTCATGCCTGTAGCCGTTGCTCAACGCTGGTAATGCATAATTGCAATTGATATGTCACCTAATATTTCACAATAAAGAAAGCCCCTAGCACCTCCACATAATATTCCACAATTATAAAAACGACCCTTCCAACAAAATAGGCTATTTCACAATACAAAAAATACCCTTGTACCATACATAATATTTCATAATTATAAAAAACGCCGTATTATAACATAAAATGTGGCTTAATTGATGCAGGAAAATTCCCTTGCACCAACACTACTTATAAAAACCGATTCTTGAGTTAAAACTCATGAAATCCCCCTAACATAACTCTAATATACGAAAGCTTCCTTCAGTGCTCAACATTCACTTGTAGCGTAGTGGTCAAGACTCCTACCTATAATGCTAGGGGTCCCGGGTTCGAATCCCGGTCAATCCAAAATTTACTATTACGAATAGGTCTCAAATTGGTAGGTAGGGTGAAGAGGAAGTGGGAGGAAGGAGACGGGAAAAGAAGAGAATAAAGAAGAAACAAATAATTTTTTCTGTTTCATCAGTTCATTAAGAGATGGCGCTACCGTCGCTTCTAGTAGTTCAAATGCCACCGCTAGGGGAGGGATTGAGAGAAGGAGTGGGGGACTCGGGTGAGTCGCAATGTACCAATTTGCCAAACTGTTATAGTTGAGGGTAGTTATCGTTTCAAAATGGCAACCACGTTTCGTGCACTAAAACGCCGTTTCCATGATAGGTTAATTTCCACAAATGGCAAAATTGTTGAGTGATTCTTATTTCTACCTATTTGAAAACATCATAAAATGTACATCATCATCTACAGTCTTTGGAATATCTACACCATTTCAACCTCAATTTCGAAAAAAGTAATTTCAATTTCGGAAAAAGTAATTTCAAATTCGGAAAAAGTAATTTAAATTTCGGAAAAAGTCATCTCAATTTCGGAAAAAGTAACTTCAATTTCGGAAATACGAGGGCTATTTTTTAAAGCATTCGATGGGGCATAAAATGAAAACCACAGTGAAAATCAAAACTGTTTTATTTGGAACATTTAGGTACACCTTCTAGCTACTTCTCTACATAATCTCGCTCCGATTGAGTCATTTGTCTTAGCGTGGTACCAACTTTACTATACCCACTTCATAGCCCTCGCATTTCCGAAATTGAAGTTACTTTTTCCGAAATTGAAATTACCTTTTCCGAAATGGAAGTTAATTTTTCCGAAATTGGAATTACTTTTTCCGGAATTGAAATTACTTTTTCCGAAATTGAGGTTGAAAAGGTGTAGAGTATAAATATTGTCAAAATATGTTTTTAAAATTGTTTTCATTAAAATGTAGGACTATATATTTAAAAAATAAACTATTAATGTTAAATGAACGATTGTAGATAGTGTTTTCATAGGATTTTAAAAATACACAGAAAAACAATCACTCCAAAATATTGATATTTGCGGAAGTTATCAAGGAAACGGCATTTCAGTACATGAAACGTGGCTGCCAATTTGAAACGATAACTACCCTTAAGCGTAACAGTTTGATTAATTTTGAAAGTAGTATGCAATTGTAGAAGTGGTCAAAATATCAGATAGCAAGATTGTACAGCAGTTCATTCCTGCGGAAAAAAAATAATGAAATTTGCCTATGAATTTCACCGAAAGCTGTATTTCCCCCTTCAGTTTTATTTTTCATTCTTGTATAATGCTGTGTATAATAACAGGTACGACAATATAACATTTTTAAAACATATTCCTAATCTCAAACTAAAACTAAACTCCATGGCGCTACATCCCTGAAGGGACTAGGCCTACCACTCGACCGGTGCGCCGTCTACCATAGGCAGATGGCATGATTGAGGGGCATGTGGTCAGCATGCCGACACCCACGGCCGTTTATTGTGGTATCCAAGACCAGAGCCGCTACTTCTCTATCAAGTAGCTCTTCAGTTTGAATCAGTAGGCTGAGTGCACCCCGTTCCAAACCTATCTACCTAAAAAAATCCGAGGAGGTACTGGGGATCGAATCCGGCCTACGGATCTGCAGTCAGCGACGCTAAACACAAGATCACTTAGGCGGTCATTCCTAATCTTAACCCAATGACAATTTATATTATATTATATTACAGAGTTTGTTATTTTTACCAAAAGTGATTAAATGCATTGCTATTTCTAAACACTAATATGCCATATGTAGAATATTTATATTATACTGTTTAGTACCGGTATCATTAATGATTTTATGTCTGGACTGATTTATCATTGCCATAAAATTGTATGTCAGCTATTTGTAAAATATGTAATTAGGAAGCAAGTTATTTTATTTGCAACCGTAGTTAAATCATTTAGTTATTACCTTCCTTTTTATTGCACCTTCATTTATAAAAATACTAAAAGTTCCATAAACAAATAATTATAAGATGATGGGTCTTCTCTTAATCGGCATTAATTATATTTTAAATTACATATAAAAAAACACTGTAATTCTTCCCCGTGAAAGTCAATATGCTTTCATTCTTGTCATAACGGTTTGTGTAACCTATAGTTGCTCATGAATTTCTCTGCAAAACGTTCGCAATCATTTGAGGGGTCTATAAGAAAACCCAGCAATCTCCATTCTGAAAAAATATAGAGATGCTAACTTCTAATGAAAGTTTAATGCATTTTCTAGAACATATTTAGTGTTCTTGCAAATCCGACTTCCCATATAAGGAAGGTACTCAGATTTGTAACACATACTCTAAATAATATGTGCCAGGAAATGCATTAAACTTTCATTAGAAGTTAGCATCTCTATATTTTTTTCAGAATGGAGATTGCTGGGTTTGCTAATAGACCCCTCATTTGTAAAGAACATGTTAATTGCCAAACAAAATGTATGCTGCATCCATACAAGCAAGGCTGGGTTAGACGCAAAAACGCATAAGAATATGCCTGCAGTGCGAAGACAAGTTAGGCCTACATTAGAGGTCGGTTTTTGTTGTATACTGGCACTGTGGAACTGCAGCACCCCCTCCCCAATTTCCTCTTGATATTATCGTTAATATGTAATACCGGTATAATGAGTCCTTTTCTCTTTATATACATACAATATATAATCTTTAAGCTTAATGCCAGTAGCCATCCCCAGTTTATTAAAAAGATAAAAGAAAATCCTTGTATGGAACTGTGCGCTTCACAGTTCCAGCGGCGTGGTGTTTGACTCTTGTGCGCATGCCCACATAGGAAGGTGCATGCAGCGGCTGCGGCGGAGAGAGAGCAGTAGAGCACTTTTGCTTCCACAGTGCCAACCATGGCATATTGGTGGAAGGTAATGTTTTGTTTATTTGTTTGTTTGTTTTCTTTGCCCCACGTGTGTTGTGCTTAAAAACCATATACCATATTTTAGAATGGGATAAAGTGTAGAATTAGATTATTATCTTGTTTCCAACTACAGTATTCTATTTGATTCATTTATTTTCGGTTCTTTTATTTAACAGAAAATGTTAACCATGGCAGATCAAGAAGAAAATTATTGATCTTTTCGCGGAAATTAAAACAAGAAGAATTGATTTCATTTTAAACGAATAAATGAAGCTTGAACTGTAACAATTTAGATTAAAGTAAGTACATTTTTTAGGATTTTATCAAGTTTCTGAATAAATTTTCTTTTTTATATCTGTGGCTTGATTCTAAAAGGGCCAATGTCAATTTCTTGAAAAAATGAAATTTATGCATTATTGAGCTTGGCTAGTCTTTATCTTTCGTATAGTAAAAGTGCCAATGTCTGTTGCTATTAATAGACATAATACAGAAACCTTAGAGGCCAATGTCGGAAGTTCTCAGCAAAAAAATGTTACTTCTAGAAAGGCTTCAAAAGTCAGTTATCTAAAAAGCAGGTTATATGACATATATGTATGTTTCCTTTTACACAATTTTAAAACAAAGGTTAAACATTTTCTGGAGCAGAACTCCCACTAAATTTAGCTACGAGCCGCCACTGCTCCTCTAATTCAATTTAACAGCGAGACTGGAAAACCATGAGAACCTCAAGCCAAAATGGGTTTGAGCCGCGTTTAGTCTGAATTTGTTGTGTGCAGATAAGATGGGCAGTGGTCTTTTCAACGTGCCCAGCGCTACGTGTTTGGCTGTTGTCTCACGCGTGATTGGTCCAGATGAAAAGCGAAATAGTGGACTTGTATCGATGTTTCTCTTAGTCACGTGATTCATGAAGTGAGTTTATGTCGCTGTCGCATAGCAACGCCACACATACCTGTGTCTCACACACAACTGACACTTCCTATGTTCCCTTATCACTTACCACAAACTATTTCATGTGGTGCAACTCATAACTTACAATATCTGTGTACTAAACCTAGGTTACATCAAGAACAACCTTACAGCTTGAAGTTGCAAAATGTAGCCTATAAGATCCACTGCTGATATGTTATTACTAGGGACCGGATTTTTAGGGTTTTAAAAACAGTGTTTTAGGTTTTCCATTAGGTGAAATAGTTTTTTTTTAGGTTTTTTGTCCAAAATATCGTTTTCGAGTAGAATAATTGGTTTAATGAATTTGAATGTGCTACATAGGATTGAGTATATAATACTTGTAAAGTTTAACTTAACAAAATTGACTTAAATTTGTGTAAACTTGCTTTAAGACATTATACAATAGAAGAAAGAAAGCATTAACAATCAAAAGAAGCAGTGAAAATAAGATTGCCTCACATTTCCTGGTTACAGTATAGCCTATCACTAAATATCTTTCAAGTTCTTCCTTTTCTAGAAAGGTAAATAATATGTGTTTCTGGCAGGCTTGACAAAATATTACTTTACCATCTGTAGTGAAATTCAGATCGTCGCCAATCCACTGCCGTAATAAACTCGATTTCATGTTTCGACATAATTAACACGTCTTCTTAAAACTCACAGCGTGACTACTCAGTATGAATAACAGGGAAGTACTAAAGACAAACAAAAAAAGCGTTTTAAAACAAAGAAATCTATATCCTTGTTCATACACGGCAACAATGGTTGTTCGTACGAATATTTTAAAAGGAATACGCCGGTATTCTTTTCCTCTCTTGATACTGTCCATCCTAAACGACAATGGGTTGAATGAACCGCTGGTGGTATTAATTTCTAACCGACAAAAATTATTCTCTCCCCGCAAAATATCGATTTCTCAACTGACAAAGAAAAACGACAAAAAAGGAGTCTAAATTAGATATTTTAGGTTTTATATCCCGTTTAGGTATATTTAGGTTTTTATACCCCATTTAGGTATTTTTAGGTACCACAGAATTAATGTGGGTGAATCCTATGGACATGATTCGAAAAAGTGTATGAGCGCTTTTTGTTTTGGAAGTAAGGAAAAAAATAGGTAAAAACCTAAGAATCCGGTCCCCAGTTATTACTAGGACCCGGATTCTTAGGTTTTAAACTATTTTGTACCTTGTTAGCTTACTTACTCAATGGCAATAGACAATTCCTAATTAAGCTAAAGCCGGGTCCCCACTACTTAACATTTAGCACCAACATGTTGCAGTGTTAAAATATGTTAAATGTTTATCATCAACTTATTGAGGTATACAAGTCAAGTGGTTAGACAATTAACAACTGTCTCCACTACAATGTTATAAATTAACATGTGTTGGCGCGGTCATTCAAAAAGAAAATGCCTCTGAAGAGGGCAGCCAACATTACAAAATACTCGTTATTATCTTCTTGTTAACTGTCTATGAATTTCTTGAATACTAATTTTGTACAGATGTCTTGATCTTTTCAAAATAACTATCACATTTATCAACAATGGAGTAAGCCATAAAAAATAAAATCAGGTAAACTGATGTAACAAAGTGCCAGTATGTTTTTGTTTAATCACTTATGACTGCAATTATGATATGCAGAATATGATTTTTTTTAAATTGATTTCCAAGTTAAGCTCCAGATTTACTCATTAAGCAGGGATTACAGAAGAACAAAGGTCTAGTTCTTTTAAATTAGATTAAAATCTTCCAGCATCAACTGAACTGTACAGATTTGTGATAACATGACAATCGCACACTCACATAAAAATACCAAAAAAATTCAAATTGGCCGGTTTCGGGTTTTGAACCATGGACTCCAGAATGTGAGGCCAAAGCGTTACCATCTCGGCCACCGGGGTGATTTTAACGGTCTAGTTGGATAAGCGCATGTAAATCAATAGTGTTTTTTGTCATAGCTACCTGTATTTTAATTTCCAAGGCCTTATAAGATCACAGTAAAGCAATAGGCAGTGTTGTCAAGATAACTGATTCTCATTTTTTTAAATAAATTCTTTCGAATACGTATATTACCATAAAATAGGCACTAAATTGAGCATTACTCCGAAACAGGTCAACCGATTTTATCCATTATAAATAGACGTCTTTCCATGGACATTATAAATGCGTATACGAAGTTTCATAAATATACGCTAAAGCCTATTGGAGTTATTGCGCCTTTAAAGTAGACACTAAATTGGGGTTTACTCCGGTACCGGTCAACAGATTAGGTTCAAATTCAATAGGGCACTTCTCATGAACGTCATAAATGAGTATACAAAGTTTCATGGAAATCCGATACAGCGTATTTCAGTTATGGTGCCTTTCTAATATAATACTATTAAAATAGGCACTAAATTGGGCATTACTGCGGTACCGGTGAACCGATTTGGTTCAATAATAATAGGGTTCTTCCCATCGACATTATGAATGTTTATACAAAGTTTCATGAAAATGCGAAAAAGCGTACTTGAGTTATGGTGCGTACAGACGCACGGACAGACGGACAGACGGACAGACATTTTTTCGTCCCCCACACAATCTCATAAAGTACCATACTGGCACTTAATGATTTTAAAAGCAGATGCAATACTATTGAGAACACTGATGAGTACGTAATGCAAAATGGATGCCGGCAATATTGAGGAAGCTGTCGATTGCTTTTTGTCTTCACGGAAATTCCCGAACCAAAGCTGATTACGCTGCCGATCGCTTTTGGTTTGCCGGAAATTCCCGAAACAAAGCCGATTTCGACCGACTAGTCAAAATGTTCAGTCCAACACGCTGGGTTTGCATGTCAAGTCAATTGGAATGCGAAATTGCAATATGCATGTCAATATCAACTTGTTAATATTGACATGTCGGTGTTATATGTTTATCAATGGAGAAACCGCTTAAAGGAATATCATCTATTTTATGGAACCCGAAGGTTCATTGCCGCGCTTACCTGAGCCCGCCATTCAACCCTATTCATCCAATCATCCCTCGCAAATCCTACTTCCCTTAAATCTATCCTAATATTGTCCTCCTACCTACGTCGAGGTCTTCCAAGTGGTCTTTTCCCTTCGGGTCTGCCAGTCAATAACTTTTGAGGTATCTCCTCCGTGATTTAATGACCCTTACTATATCCGGTGAAGGGTACAGGTTATGAAGCTCGTCGTTATGCAGTTTTATCCAGTCCCCATTTTCATCTCTCTTAGGCCTACATAGTTCCCTAAGTACCCTTTTTTAACACAGTTAACTGTGATATTTTAACTTAATTGTCCATTTCATTGTCATTGCAGTCACACAGCACAAACCTTTAAAACCTAAAAATGGCAAAATCAGACGTTAAAAACTAAAAATGACTAAAACTCATTTTCAATTTAAATACGTTATAATAACATATTAATTATAACAACTAATCTAATGAAGGATGAAAGGGCTGGAGATGTTGCACGCATGGGGAGGAAAGACATATCTCAAAAGTATTGACTGGGAGACCCAAAGGGAAAGGACCACTTGGAAGACCTAGACGTAGGTGGGAGGACAATATTAGGATAGATTTAAAGGAAGTAGGATTTGCGAGGGATAGTTCGAGGGAGTTAGCAGAGAATAGGGTTGAATGGTGGGCTCAAGCAACCTTCGGATTCCATAAAATATATAATATTCATATAGCTTGCTTAGGAATTGTCTATTGCCATTGTGTAAGTAAGTAAGTAAAAGCAAATCTACAAAGACATTTTCATTAAGATGGGGGTATAAGGTGGATATTTACAACATATTATAACTGTAAACTATGTAAAATATGTAAATTAAATTGTGCTGCGCAAGTTACGAGAAAAATGTAGATATCATTCACAACTTTCATTAAATATCCATGATAAACAAACTAACTCATATTTGATAACGCGAATTGCATATGATAATCATAATCATATTTATTGAGCAGATATAATTATTTAGGCTGTAAGATCGTTATATAGAACTTAACAAGTGAGCACGAAATTAACAAAACGAGGGTTAGCTACTTTGTTATTCATGTGAGCTTGCTAAGTTCTATACACGGTCAAACACTGTACGACGTTTTCTGTGAGTTTGAATTGTGAATTTAGAACGCAAATAACTTAATTTAGCTTAAATGATCTAAAAGATTATTTCACCAATGTACTAGTATTTTTTGTTGGACTGGGCAGAGTGCAATGCTGAATACTTGTTACGTTTATCAATAAAACATGAAATAAGGTTTATTTATACATACATAAAATCGGAGTAGTATGTGAAAATAATTATTCACTGAAAATGTTTTTTATAGTTTGATATATATCAATATCACCCGTCGCTGTGGGTGAGACGGTAGTGCGCCTGCCTTCCACTCCGGCGGCCCGGGTTCGATTCCCGGCCGGGTCGGGGATTTTTCAGTAGTGAAAAATCCCTTTCCCGGGTTCAGGACTGGGTGTTTCTCAGTAGGTTAAGTCTATACTAAGTCTAAACTATAACAGGTAGAGACTTGGAATTTTGACAGTACCTTCGTTTCATAATGTAGGTGCTCACTAAGAAAGGATTTTGAAAAATTCAGATTCTAAATGCCAAAAATCAAATGTTTTTGAGAATACTTAATCCCTTCTTACACAGAATTATCGAATCCGAATCACATTTGACATTAAAACATATTGTTACCAGCGGGTCTCAGATGGCCATGGAAAAAAAATGAAAGTAGAATAAATTTGACAAATGAGAGAAACAAATGAGAGAACTATCAATATCCACGAAAATAATGTAGTCACATAACTTTCTTTACCCTGGACATAGAGAAAACAATACGAGGTAAGGTAATATGTTTTGGGAAGAGATGTATGAAAGTGATATTGTATTTCTGTTTAATTTCATTCCGAAAACGGTTTTATGGTAACAAGATAGTGAGAAACAAAATTTTCAGCCACGATAATACAATTTTATGTTACCGGAATTTCGGTTTCTTCTTATTAGAATCCCTCCCGGGCTTACTGTGTACTGTACAAGCGATGGGATGCAAAATTCTACATATAGCCATAAAAGCTATTTCAAACATTTTCTTAGGGGATAGTTTGAGTGTGATAAGTCGTTCTTTCTACTTAAAATTATAAATACCTATATAAGGACCTAGAATTTATAAATCTAAAGTCCTTCATAAGTTAATTTCCAATTACAAAATAAAAAACCCGGGCGACGCCGGGCCTTTTAAGCTAATTATTATATATATCAATATGACCTTTAGCCAATTTTGTTTGAATTACAATGATATAATGACGAAATGTCATGCGTTCAACAGATGTTATAAATAACAATGCTTATTGTGTCAATGTTAAAAGTACTAAATGTGCCTTATAGCCTATAATGAAAAAGATTTGCTTATTAACCTTTTGGAGAGAAAACAGTAAAATGTAATATATTAGTAAAAGGTAAAGTGATCCCTGTTACAGGCCATGGAGGCCCAGAGGGTTCCAGGAGGTTGAGGCTCCCAGATTTTGGACATTCGGCATTTGAAGGTGGTAAGGTTGTCAGCCTTACGCACCGGCCGCCTTTACCCCCAGGATTGCTCCTGGTACTCATTTCTGTTAGAGGCTGAGTCGACCCCAGGGCCATAGTGCCACCAGAAGGATTAGGCAAGTTGAAAAACTTCGACCTCATCGGGAATCGAACCCGCGACCTTCCGGTTTGTAGCGCAGCGCCTCAACCACTACGCTACAGCGTACCCCGTAATATATTAGTCCAGAACGAAAATCTAAAATTGCAGCTGAGAATTATATTAAAATTTACAAGTTAAAATTATTTTAGATTTGATGTTCATATTGTAATATGCTGTCCTCTTCTTAGTTTATTCATGTGATAAAGTTCTTCCATATGTTGTTTAAAAACTCATTTATAAAATTGTTCGTGAACATTCTGGAGTTGTTTTCTTTGTATTCAGCTTTAAAGTCAAACCAAGTCACGACATAATGAGATGCATTTCGATACTTAAATATGTATCATCTTCAGTCGTCGTTTTTAGTTTGTTTTTCAAATAGTAATTTATTTTTTTCTAATTTCGCATTGTAGCAGAATTCAGGCTCTTTTGGTTGGCAACTATTTGTTGAAAACAAAACACTGTTTGAAAACAGTTGGAAACAATGAAGTCTCCGAGTAAAAATTGTGGAAAATAATGAATTGTGACATCTTTAAAAGAAATGGATATTCCTCTTGACGTTATTAAAAAAGCGAGTAACGAACTGATAATGAAAAATTCTTTGCTTTGATAAGAAGTCGGAGGAGTTTAATGAATGGAGAGAAATGAAGATCGTGAGCAATCATTTAAATGAAACTGTAGTGTTGGCTTACTTTATTTTTTGACATTTAAACTACCAGTAAATAGTTTAAGGACGATATTCCTAGAGCTGTTGTTTTGAATTGTAAATAAAATCAGGTAAACTGATGTAACAAAGTGTCAGAGTGCTTTTGTTGAATCAATTATAATCACAATTATGAAATGCAGAAAATAATTTTTTTAATCAGATTAAAATCGTCCAGCATCATGAGAACTACAGATATGTGTTACCATGACAATCGCACTCCCACATAAAAAATATATATTTTTTAAATCCATGTCAAATTGGCCGGCTCCGGGATTTGACCCAGGGACCTTTAGAATACGAGTCCAAGACGTTACCATTTCGGCCACCTCGCTCAGATTAACGCTCTAGTTTGATAAGCATATGTGAAAAATAGTGCTATTTGTCAAAGCTAAATGTATTGCAACTTGAAATTCTTAAAAAAAATATGTCAACATTTCACAAAATTCTCTGTCAAAGAACTCCGCTAATTATTTCACAGTAATATACCTTCTGTATATAACAGTATTCATGTAATACTCAATTTCAATTTGATCAACGAAATAAACAAACATCTGACTGCATTGTAGTCAAAGCCCTCAATGATTACAATTGCGGCATTGTAGTATAGACACGATTTTTTTTATAAAATGTGACATTTAATTAGCTGTTACTCTGGTAATGTCAACCGATTTGGTCCAAAATAAACAGGCTTCTTGCCATAGACATTTTAAATGTGTATACCAAGTTTCATAGAAATCCGATAAAGCGTATTTGAGTTATCGCGCGTACAGACAGACGGACAGAGATTTTCCCGTCCCCCACACAATCTCATAAAGTACCATACAGGCACATAATAACTAACAGATACTAGTTTAGTAGTAGGAAATGGATACTAATTTGTAAAGCGATAAAGGGAAGAGTACGAGAGTGACATCTGGTGGTAAGAATCATAACCCGTAACAGGTAAGGCGGGATCAGAGGAACCCAGTGAACTTTGATTACTATGTAAATCATATGTATGTAGATGCAAATATAGGTATCTCCTTCTGTAGTCCCTATGTTGAGCGAGGCTCAAGGATATAGAACACGTCAGATCAGAATATACATGCATGTTATAACAACAATATACAAAACTTTAAGCTGCCAAACTTATTCAAGCTGGAAATATTCATTCATATTATAGGAGGTGTGAGTTATTAAAAATTCCAAGAGATCTTTTGAAAGATTTGCATTTGATTTTAATACACAATAACTTAATGTTTCTTGAAAGCTTATTGTAAATCTGCATTGCAGAATAATAAGCATCCTTCTGAAAGGGTTTTAAGGAATTGGCTGGTATATGTAAATCATTCATGTTTTTAGTTGTACGGCCATGTACAGGTAGGGGGAAAAAAAAGCGGACCGACTAAAATGTATAAGTTGCCGATATGAGCCACTGCGCATGCATAGCGGCATTCACAGGATAGCAGGGAAAGTATTGAAATGAACATTGCTTGAATTGAGAAATAACGTCACGTAATTTGCATTGCTTCTGAAAACAAACGTTTCCGTTACATCTCTTACATTTATTTACGTATCACAAGGCTCTGAAATCAGCTACAAGAGTCGGTCCGCTATTTCCCCCCCCCCTACCTTTACACTACAATTAGTCTGGAATTTATCAATATTATCTTCCATATAACACATTACCGAGAATATATACTCCCCTGTGAGAGTGATGACTTTTAATTTTCAAATAGCGGTTTACAAGATTCTCTTTTTTTTTTTTTCTTTCCATATATTATTCTTATTGCCCGTTTATGTAATCTAAATATTTTCTCCCTATGGGAAGAGTTGCCCCAGAATATGATTCCGTATCTCATTACAGAGTGAAAATATGCAAAATATACCATGAATAATGCATCCTGTTGTAATATATCATTCAAAATTCTTAAAGCGAAACACGCTGAACTCAGTTTTGGACTTATTTCAATGTGTGTCTTCCAGTTAAGATTTTGTAGTCCTAAGAATTTTATGTTGCTAATTTCTTCTATATTTTTGTCGCATTGTGATGCTGCGGCTCTCAGAACCTTTCAGGCAGAATACTTTGAGTTGGAAAGGTGAAGTCAGACTGAAAAATTCAAACGGCCAGTGTGAAAGAATTATCATTCCACTGTATCCTACTAGTGGTTTACTATGAAGCCCGGGTCTTAAAGTACTTTCAGTTTGTAAGTCGCCACTGGTTTGGTATCTCATATTGAGAACGCCTGGTGGTGTACTGGGACATGTGAGTCGGTTGGAGAATTTAATGTTGTACAGTCATGTTGCCATGGTAGCTCAATGATAGAGCAGCGGCACGGAGAGCCGAAGATCCTGATTCAAATCCCGGCTATGGCATTGAATTTTTCAGTCTGACTTCACCTTTCCATCTTATAATAACTTAGTTAGAGAAATTTAGGTTTTTCAGCCTTAAGCACTTGTATGTATAAGAACCTAACAAGATATTAGAGCTGAATACGTAGAATGTTTATAGATTATTTATTTTACTGCCAAAAACATATAATGATACAGTTTACAAATGACTTTGCTACACAATACAGTTGCAAGAATAAATTAAATCTTATCACAATATACACAGTTTGCTATCCTCCTTCAAACCTTCTCTGTTAATGGTAAAATCACAAGTACAAATCTTTATTACATCATAACATACTAGTTAAGTAATAATTCGTCATAAGAATTTTTATATTGATAAAATATATTACACATTTATATCAATAGGTCCTGTATTAAAACTTTAAAATTACAATCTTATATATTTGATCACAATTAATTATAATTTTATCAAAAAGTAGTTGTTTAACAACTAATTATTATTAAACATAAATTAGTTATTATTTTAAAAATTGTGAAACCAAGTCTTATCACTAGAGACAGGCACAATATGAAGAAAATTTTGCCAAAATATGAAATTTATTTATGCTAAATATGAAATTATGAAGAAAAAAATTAAAAATATTATGAAATGCAATAAATCACCAATTTTATCATCTGAATATTTGTTATTTGATTTAAGACAACACACAAAGGAATATCTACCATATTCACAATGAGAGGGTAAAATAAAAACACTAGTTAACTGGTAATTAATACGTTAAATATTCACAAAATTCTATTCACCTACATTTTTCACATCACATCATCACATTAACTAATATTTATTACAATAAGATAAAAGCAGTTTTTCAATGTTTTCTGGCAAAAAGTACATCTTCTGTCGGTAAGAAACGTCTGAACTGTGTGTGTGTGTCGTCTTAATTTTCATTTTTTTTATGTATAATGCTTTTTGTGTGTTGTTTCAGCTGAAACTTTGTGTTTGCAGATACCAGTATTAAAAAATAAATTAATAACAAAATTATTATGTAATTCAGTCACACATTTGTTCAGAATAAAGATAACGGCGAAAGCCAAATATTAAGTGCACTTTAAGCTCCACCCACTCGATCACTCAATATTCACATTTTGTTTCTCAGGGAAGCAGGTGACAAACTATCCTTGTATATTGTCGCCGACACTCCCGACAGTACCAAATATTAAAAATGCGAGAGTGCCCCTTGTAACAAATATTAAAACTGCTAGAGTGCCCCTTGTACCGAATATTAAAAATTCTAGAGCACCCCTTGTACCAAATATTAAAAATTCCAGAGCGCCCCTTGTACCAAATATTAAATGCGAGAATATGTGCCTTGTACCCAACGGTTTGTCAGCCTATTCATCCTCAAAGAATTCGCTAGATCACGGCATAAAATGAATTGCTTCACTGGGGGAGGGCTGGCCGGGATATGTCTCATGCGAAGATGCATCTTATATTTGTTCTTTCCCAAGATATCAAATGTAGCGTAAACATAATTTGAATGTTAGTACAAATTTGTCTTTAGATAATATTACACAGGTAATAAAAAGGACTATATTCCATACTTAACACTTTTGTTACAAAATGTGCACATAACAATCGTTCCATCTGTTTTAAAACAGTTTAACTCTGTCACCAATTGCGCATTCCAGATTTAGGCACACGATCCAAATCACCATGAATCGCAAACAACACATAAATGAATATTCCCTCCTCCCTGCTAGTGAGCTGGTTCCTCTAACTGTAAACATCCCCTACCCCCACCCTTGCTGTCAAGTTAGCTTTCGGAATGCAAAAAAAAAAATTGACTACCTCCACTCAATATGTAGAAATTCCATTCCCGATCATAATGGAAGTAGGCTATTATTAGAGCGGAATGGTGTACGGTACCTCTTAACAGTTAGAAGTGTTGCCAAATGTCTTAGCTTTCTGGAGTTAGCAGTTTAGGGATTTGAGATGCGATTCCAGGGAAATTTTTCAAAACATTTTAATAATGTGGAAAACTCGATTCATTTGTCAAATAAGTATTAATGAAGGAAAAATTTGCAAATCATAGAATAAAGATATGAAGCTTTATGAAGACTTTCACGAAATATGAAGATTTTACCAAAATATTATGAAATATGAACTTTTTTCTTGCTTGCATTGCCATCTAAACTTCGTGATTCGTAAAGATCCGAGTTTTCAGAGCGCTAGTAGCCATATTTTAGAATATGAAATTTCATATTTTGCCTGTCTCTACTTATCACATTATGAGTATAGCTATTTGCTTGGTTTTTTAGTATACACTTTCTTTTTCACAATTGTGATATACTATCATAAAAGTTTGAAAAGTTACTATCTTTAATGCTTTTGCTGATAAAATTATAATTAATTGTGATCAATTAATATATTTCAGAAGGAAATGGCGTCAATTTATCGCAAACAATTGAAAGAAGTCGACTAAGAATTTGAAGCAAGGATGTTATCTATTCTAAATGAGCTAGAGAGTGACATTATAAGAAACACTGCCAGGTTATTACTCAAATGCAAAATTTCCAAAACAATAGGAGTTATGGCAAAGTGTTCTGAAACAAAAGACAGGAAAGCAAGTCATTCGTGGATATATATTATGCATTCATGAACCACAGATTATTGTCTCTGTTGGACATTACATGAGAATACTATAGGAAGAAAATTCTTCTGACACTGGGATTTGAACCCAGGACTTTGGCTATCCCAGTGTCAGATGGACTTATCTCCTATAATATTCTAATGTAATGTGAGACAACAATCTGTGGTTCATAAATGCATATACATCCATCTTGAATGTTATTGTACAATAACAAAAATAACAAAAGAAAGCCAATGCCAATAGTCCTATAACCTTTCTGAATATAAAAATTATGTTTATGTAAAATTTCAGCTCTATCAGTTTGTAAGTTTTTACGACAAATCAGGACAGAGTTGAACCATTACATTTTTATATAAATATGTAATATTACAAATAAAAAAATAAAAAATTCTGTCTTAAAGTAATTTAACACACCTTTGCGATTCTTCGAGGAAGTGCATTGTTTCTTTAATAACCACATAAGACATAACTGAAACTTGTTCAGTGAGTCCCACGCAAGAGTTGGCCAATGACGCAGGTTTCTGCGTCGCGGTGGGCACAGCTCCCAACTCCCGAGCAATCTGGTGAAATATCTTAGCAAATAAAGCCGCAATCTGTGTAATGATTCTGGTTCTCACATTTACAGTTATAATTACAATGAAAATAACCACATACCTCATCACAAGATATGTTGGAAATGTTCTCCTCTTGCTTCCACACAATACTGGCACTTTTTAAGAAATTTTCTTTCACGCGCATAAGTTCAGCTTCCGAGACAGAGTTAATTTCTCTTCTGATATTGTCTTTAAGTTCTTCTAATGTTTGGGAAATAAACCTATACACTTCAGTTTTCAAGTTTCCCCATAAATAATAGTCACATACTGTTAGAATAACGTGGGACTCACTGTAGCATTCAAGGCAGTCTGTATGAGGAGATGGACATTTCGAGTTGTATATGAGTGAACAGTAGATCCATTACCTCAGTATTATGATTTTGTATAGAAGTAATGTATATTTTAAAAGGAAGTCTGTCTGTGCACGATCGCCAGCCAAATCTAGGGAACGTAGAGATCTGTAATTTTAACATGGATTCAATGGTGTCTGAATGCACCTCGAAGTCGCATATTAATTATTGCTTTCGTTCGTGTGTTATGAATTAAAAATGGTAAAAAACATAATTTTTTCACTATCGAAGTAACAGTTTTCGCTAAAATACTTCAATGTAAAAAAGAAGGCCTTGTTACGATGTCATACCAATAGGAAAAGAACGGCAAAGCTGAAAAAAAATATTTTTTCTTTTTCAACTTCAATCATCAGTTTGTCGATCGCTTCCATGTTTAAGCCCGGTCTGCTTTACTTACTTGTTTAAAACGTAACGGCACGCAAAGATAAGGTTGTTTTTTTACATAGATGCATGGCAGGGAGATAAAGATAATGAATGTAGGCCTAAATGGGAAACAATTGAACGACTTGGACGAAACTCACTAGACCTTATAGGGGATTCTTTTTGGGCCAGGGAACTCGAACCTGAAGTCTTTTCCCGGGCGGTTCTTACTAATGGTGAAATGTGCCTGAAAGCCGGATTTTTAGCTGTTTTTTTTATTGTTTTATTGGTTATGATTGATTTAGTGTAAGTGTTAATAAATATAATGTTTTAATTGTCAAATAAATGATTTAAAGACTAAATAACGTTTGCAAATCACCGGGCGCCTGCTAGTTAAAATAAATAGAGATTTATACTATCAGTGGCAGTGCATTTAACAGTTGTTTAGACTCGTACTGTTCTTTTTTTGAATTTTCAAAATATTATAATTTTTTTAACATTTTCCCCAAAGAATATTAATTAATTATAGTATGAAAGTATGCATAGTAAGACATTTTAATACTATGTGCAAGTAACTGTGTTTTTAGGCTTCTAAGCACGTAAATTAGTGAGATTCAACTAAACAGTCTAATACGGTAGGACATTTATTAAGGTTTAGGAAAAAGGTGGCGCCAGCTTATAATAAAGATTTACAGGCACATTAACTGACAAGTCATTGATACAAATTGAAGAAAAAAAATAGTAGCCCTGGTATAGATCCTTGGGGAACCAATAACTAACAACCTTGATGCCAATAATAACTTTAATTGTGCTTGATAATATTTCAACATCAAAAGCTATATATGTTGGATGTAAGGAAATACAACGAATAAATATATGTATCAAACAACCTAACAATGGGAACGGAGTGGAGTGTTGAGGAGTGAGGGAGGAAGTGCTATATCTCAAGTTTAAGAATGGATTGAGAAAGAGCTTGTCATCACTTCTGATGCTGAAATGTGGTCTGTAATCTTCCACTGGTGGGGAAATGCATTTTAAAAGGTCAGAAACAGCGAGAGGAGGGTTGGGGTGGGGGAGATCCGAGAAGGAAAAGTTGTGGCAAAGAGCAGAGAAATGAAACAGCCCGAGGATGGAGGAAGAATTCCCGGAGTTTCACTGCCAATCATAACAACAAAGTGAAGACGTGTTCAGAGAATATATTGAGATTGCTACCAATACACCCACCTGAGTCATATTGCGGGGCTGCCCATTCAAGAATATTTTTATCAGTGACCAAATATATGCCAGTTTTTTCCAAGACTGCGTTTTCTTATCCGTTTCCAGTTCATGATATCCTAGTGCAAACTCGGACGTTCTGCACCCAGTGCCGGTAATGTAACCTCGTTGTCTGCCTACGCCATCAAACCCTTTGACTCTTGATATGTTATTACTTAATAACGAAATAGATGATATTAATATTCTCGAATAAATATCTTTTTACCTGTATGTTCCACGTTATAGATCTTATACAGGTATATTGCATAATCTTTTTTTTTATTCTAAAAGCAAACACTGACTCCCATAATAATTCTTCTCTTTATAATGTGCTCCGTCTATACAATCAATTGCACAAAATGGCCAATATAGATATATTTAATACTAACAATAAGCGGTTTAAAAATTTCTGATAAAAATGTGAAAACTTTAAAATATGATAATTAAAAATTGATAGTTAAAATATGCTCCATGTCATTTTTTTTATTTAAGTCTATCGTTTCCTACAGAACTATAATATTATTTATGTTTTCTGTGTTCCCTTCACTGTGTAATTTTCATATTGTATGTGTTACTTGTTTATTTTTTCTGTATTTTTTTTAGTTGTTATATTAGTTTGAATAGTTTTAGTATTACCGTACGTTAAACATATAATACAGCCAACCCTCGATACAATGCCACCATCCGTTCTCTAACATTTAGTCGCACAAAGCGAGGGTGTCACTAAAACGAAATTTAGTTTTTTAAATAAAAATGGCATTATACAGTGCTGTATTAATTTACTGTACTGTATCATGAAAGAAAAATTAAATAAAAGACAAATAACCATTTTTCTCTCTCACTCACAATCTCCAGCTAACAGTTTCCCCCCAATGTAATGAAAAATGTGATGAAATAGCCTTCTGGCTAGACTTTGGAAATCTTTTTGGAATTCACAAACTTCTCGTTTCTCTTGATGTGTAACAACAGCTCTCTTCATTTTAACAATCTTACGAGTAAATGTAGTGCATTATCAGCTGAATGGACATTGGACCAAAAGGAGTGGAGGTTTCTGTTACCTATGTCAATTTTGTTACGCTTATTTTCCGAGAGAGGGCATAGGGACAGGTAGTAAGCCCATTGCCTCTCAACCCCCCGTCCGGAAACTAAGGTATTACTTGGACGTGAAAGGGCCAAGAAATTTTATCCGGAGGATCTAATTTAGGCTTGGGGGGCCATGGCGTAGATTTACTAGCCAGATTTGTCACTATCATATTTCCACATCTTTGGTCCATTAAAGGAGCTCCTTGGAGGGCAGAAGTTAAAGTCTGATGAAGACATCCAACAGGCGGTGCTCGAGTGGCTACAGCGTCAACCAAAATAATTTTTCTCACTCGGTATCGAAGCACTTCCTTTTCGATCGCATAAGTGCATTGAACTGGGAGAGTACTATTTAGAAACATAATGTACAAGCAAACATTCTTCCTGTAGTAAAATAGTGGAAAAAATTAATTGCAGTTTTCATTTGATTGTCCCTCGTATATTGCCAGTCTTTTCATCTCGTTGTGCCTTGAATTGTACAGTTGCCTTAACAAAGAAAAGTAATTATTCTGGTCTCATACACCTATTGAAATCATTGGCATGTTGTTTGTTGTATAAATTGCTTTTGTTGTAGACGTGAGTTTCAGCCGCCTTAGGTAGTCTAAGCTCGCGATCGTGGTATTGACTAGCCTTCGGTACTGTTTTAAATGCATCCAACAGCCTGCCTAAAGCACAACAAAGTCCAAATCAACAAAGATTTCAGGCGCAGAACAAGGGAGAAGAAAACAGTTCCTCAAGCGTTTTATGCAAGCGTTCTTAGTTGTGTTAAATATTTGTATTTCCTCTCAAGCAGAGGATAAAAAATAAAACTAACTCACTGAAATTTGAGTTACGACATACCGTATATTTCCGCAGATAAGACGAGGTATACATTTTCGTCAAAGTTTTATAATTTTGGCATATATCTGTCCAATTAACGATCTATGGATTTATGTTTATGAAAAAACTTCATAAATAGATTTTTTTTTAGTACCACCTTATACCATCAATTTTATTTTTTCATTGATAGATTTTCTAGGGGAAAAAATGTTCTGCCAATATCAAGTACAATGTATGTTTATTAAAAATAAAATTACAAAATGAATAGATTAGTTTTGTTAATGCATAAAATTCTTGTGATATAATTTTGTCAACGAGATATCTCAGCCTAAGTTTACTAAGGAGTTAAAAATGATTAGCATCAATGTATGTAGTATAATGCCGGTTGTCGACCAAGAGCTAAGCTAAGTTAGTTTAGCTTAGCTCACATACAGTGCGGGATTTCAAATGTAGTTGTGCCGACAAAACTACATATGAAATCCGGCACAACTTTATATGAAATCCCTCACTGTATGTGAGCTAAGTTAAGCTAACTTAGCTTAGCTCTTGGTCGACAACCGGCATAAAGATAGCTTGCATTCATATATGCTAAGTGTCATAGTATTAACCTGAGCAAAAGGTTCGTCATATGTTTAAAATCAATGGACACATTAATATTGTCGTATGCTATTATAGTTTATAAAAACATTAATTAAAACACATTAAATTTTAACTAATGTTATACACTGTCCTTCTAGGCAGCTGAGTGTTTAGTGGGTTTAAAAAACACTGTTGTAAGTAACAGGCTGCTATGCTGGAACTCCGTTGTATTGTTGATGTAGTTTGAATCGGCACATGCTAAAAGGGCCTCAGTCACAAAAAATGGCAAACTGAGTTAAGCATGAAAATGACATTTTATACGCTAAAAGGTTCTCATGTAAAAATGTTATTATAGTAAAAAAGGGTAACGTTGAGGTAAGTAATACCTTCCACTAAAGTTAATTAGTTTTAAAAAAAATAGGGTTGCTGAGAAACATTGTTTCGTTTTTCTCCCAACTGGGTTGCTTGGACTGAGGCCCTTTTAGCATGTGCCGATTCGTTTGTTGTAACACTCTATTTCTGGTATTGGCAACTATTTGATACTACATACAATGATGCTAGTCATTTTTAACTCCTTAGTAAACTCATAGCCGAGTGCACCATTCTCCGGTTTTCTCAGCCGTTTCGTTACCGCGGTAAACGTAATACCGGGGTATTCTCAAAATCTCTGTGCACCATTGCTAAAATACCGCGGTTTGCTAATGCTTGGAAATATTGCGGTTACTCTGCTCCGAATCCATTTTTCCATTGATGGTTTCTTCCATGGCCGCTAGGTTCTCTCTCTCTCTCTCTCTCTCTCTCTCTCTCTGCACGTCTGCCAGTCACGGTGGCTCCCTAGTAGGCTAATGGTTTTTCAAATTCAATGTATTTGTTGCCTTATTATTCAATAAAAAGATGTTCATAGGGATAAAAGGGAATATTATATTGCGTACATATGTCGTCTGAATTCCAACTTTGAATTCAAGCACCATAGATACTGTACCAAACGTGAAATGAGTTGCTTTCGCTCTGGTTGAGGTGAGAAAGGAAGCTCATTCCAATCGATGTCACAGCATAGTATTTGCAAAGATATGTACCATCGTTCATTCTTCAAATAGATCACCTGTCTGTACATTTAAATAGAATAACATTGATGTTTTAAAGAATAATTCTCACACGTTTGTAATCCAAGGCAAAGCAACACCACGAAATCTCTGCTCTGAGTTCGACATAGCCTCCCTTTTATTCCCGTACGACTAGTAGAAATTTTAGGTGCAAAATCATGTGCATAGCCATGAAAGGGCTGTTATAATTATGTTCGTGTACGTGCAGGTATGATAAATTGATTTACATACCCTATATACCGATACACAGGCTATATCGTGATGCATGCAGTCATTCACTTAAATTTGGCCTAGGACCACTGGTTTTCCATATTTCATTTATTTGTTGCCTTATTGTTCAGTAATAAATGTTCATAAGGATAATATGGAATATTATATTGCGTATATATGTCGTCTGAATCCAAACTTTGATTCAAACACCATAAATACTGTACTAATCGTGGTTACGCCCACTAGCCTACTCGATGGACCTGGTTTGGTTGCGGTAAGAAAGAAAAGTCATTTCAATCGATGTTACAGCACAGTATTTGCAAAGATATGCACCATCGTTCATTCTTCAAATAGACCCCACCTGTCTCTCATTATTCTTTATGTTCAATTAGCTTTTGGCCTAGATATCGTAAATATGATACATTACGCTGATCTCCATCTTGGAAAGAAAACAGCGGTTTTCTCACTTTACAGCTCCTTCACGGCCGGTTTGCATCTTACCGCGATAAAAGTCGAAACCGAGCACGGTGCAACGAAAGTATGACATTGCCGGGGTAAACTAAGCAACTTTACCGCGGTATTCTGAATACCGAGGTTGGTGCACTCGGCCATTAGGCTGAGATATCTCACTGACAAAATTATATCACAAGAATTTTATGCATTAAGAAAACTTAATCTATTCATTTTGTAATTTTATTTTTAATAAGCATACATTCTAATTGATATTGGCAGAACATTTTTTCCCAGGAACATCTATGAATGATAAATAAAATTGAGGGTATAAGGTGGTACTAAATAAGCATCTACTGCACACCATCATTGGAAATTATGAAGTTTTTTAATAACTTCAGAAAGTTTCGTTTTTGTTTCAGTTTTTGGTGGATCGCAAAATGTTGCCAACCATCGCACTATTATAATCCTTAGGGTGGGTATAATAGTAGAAGTCATGCAAAATAACTCCTAACCGATGTTACACAGTAGACAAATAGCCTTGCATCTTGTTAATACCGTTGCCACGAGGAATATTTGCCTCTGTGTAATATTTATACTTGTGTACGAGAGAATCCAGTTAAGACTTGTCACCGCCGCCTGTGGGATGCAAGAAACTTAATTAACTGATGGCTTTGATTTGATGACGTTAAGCGGCTGTCATGACGTCATGTGCAGGCTCTCTCATTTCCATTGTCAACCTACAACACGAGATATCACAACTCTTAACAACTTTTATACCAAACAAGAAGATTAGGAAAAGTCCAAGGTTACTTTTGTCATTTACTAGCTTAAAAGGCCCGGCGTCACCCGGGTTTTAAATGTTGGGTGTGGTTCAAAATTATTTATGGAGGACTTTTGATTTTCAAGCAGTAAAGCCCTTTTATAGGTATCTAGAGTTAGAAACGAAGATGGACGACTTATCACACTTAAACCATTTCCTCAGAAGAAGCTCATACATGACTTAGGATTATGCAACCCATTGCTTTTACACACCATGCCTCGTAGGGATCGAAGTAAGAATAAATAGAAATTCCGGTACAGGTAACACAATATTTTACTATCTTTAAGGGATATTTTATTTCCCATTTTCATGTTTCTATTCACCATTTCAGGGCTAAAATGAAAACAAAATCAATATCAATTTCATACGAACTTTCTCAAATAGTCTGAAACAATAATTTACTGTACACATAGGACTAAAAATGCTCCATCCTATTTTTGTCTCTTTTTTTTTTAAATGCTTCCAATAAACATCCCTGTTTCTCAACTAATACAAGCCTACAGCGATGAATAACGTATCAGAGGACAGAATTGTCTACAAATTTCTGATATAGCATCCTATTCGCTACTCATCGTTGGCATAAACTTAGGCTGAGACAAATGAAAACGCTCTCCCCACAATACTCTTTTATTCCAAATCAAAATGTGATGTGAGAAAATGATATTCTCTATGCCATACCTGAGCAACTGAGGGGAAACGTTTTAGTACCCCACCCATGCTGTGACGTATGAAACCTGCTCTTCATGTTCAGTGTCACGTCGAAACTGCTTTATTCTGACGTCAAGGGCGACAGTAGTGGAAGTCATTACCCCACCGCACAGTGGCACAATGTGAACCAGTTGCGCACCCGTCCTCTATGCCCATCGAGGAGAAAGCTATTTAATGCATCACACCCGATATTTATTTACTCCATTATTACTTACTTACTGAATGGCAATAGACAATTCCTAAGCAAGCTAAAGGAATATTATCTATTTTGTGGAACCCATAGGTTCATTACCGCGCTTACCTGAGCCCGCCATTCAACCCTATTCTGTGCTAACGCCATCCAACCATCCCTCGCAAATCCTACTTCTCTTAAATCTATCCTAATAAGCCTATTGTCCTCCCACCTACGTCTAGGTCTTCCAAGTGGTCCTTTCGGGTCTCCCAGTCAATATTTTTTTGATATGTCTTTCTTCCCCCATGCGCGCAACATGTCCAGCCCATTCACCCTCCGTGATTTAATTACCCTTAATATATCTGGTGACGTGTAGGCCTAAAAGTTATGATGCTCGTGGTTATGCAGTTTTCTTCAGTCCCCATTTACTTCATTATTCATTTACAAAAATGAATTATGTACTTTGTTACATACTAGTGCTAACATTTGCACAAGACATGACAGAAATAACAAAATTGATGGTTTTGTTTTGAA
Organism: Ectobius pallidus; assembly: GCA_964059195.1. Taxonomy (NCBI): domain Eukaryota; kingdom Metazoa; phylum Arthropoda; class Insecta; order Blattodea; family Ectobiidae; genus Ectobius; species Ectobius pallidus. The sequence goes on from CAXKWD010000001.1 coordinate 17,052,963, forward strand.
TATTGTTACATTTTTTATTGTTTTGCAAAATGCACCATAATATTTTGCTTGATATTAAAATATTTTGCATATTTTATTAATTTTTCACATTTTTAAGTCATACTTTTGACAAATTTTAAATATAATGCAAGTTATATTAATTTAAATATTTACAGCATACAGTATTTATTTAATTTAATGCAGAGGCAATTTGATGTACATCATTAGCCACAAGTAACAATGACAAAGCGATACACCTTATACAAAATACATAAAATACAAAGCATAACATTGCCTCCCAGTATCGGTCCACCAAAGTTGTACATTTGAGGGCAGGGCAGATGGTAAGATGATGTGAATCCATGATGGAGTTCGTGTTGCATAAGATGCAATTTGGGCTGGTGTAAATGCCAACATAATGTAGGTGTTTTGCAAGGCAGTCGTGTCCAGTTGTCATGCGGAAGCTTGCTACAGCCTCTTTTCTTGGCCATTCTGGGATAGATTTGATGGTGTCTTTTCACTGATAATCCTTGATGCGGTTCTCCAGGTTCTTCTGGTGAGTGGCTTTTATTTTCTGATGAATGACTCTCGCAGCACTTCTGTATTCAGTATTAACTGGGTAGGGATGGATTTGGGTCCCTTTCTTTGCTAGTGTGTCAGCAGCTTCATTTCCGGCAATGCCGCAATGGGATGGAATCCATTGCAGGGCTACTTTCTTCTGTTGATCACGTAGGTTTCTGATAAGTTTTCTGCAGTTCAGTATATCATGGCTAGGTGGTGTGTTGTGATTTGAAATTGCTGTTATTGCAGCTTGTGAATCACATAGTATGACAATGTTAGAAAGAGCTGTTGGTCTGCATAGGAGTTGTCTCAAAGCGATTTGGATGGCTCTAATTTCACCATCAAATGCTGAGTGGTTTGCTCCAACCGATGAATAGAGTGAGAAGAGGCTGCAGTGTATTCCGGCTCCAGTATTTCCATTTGTATCTATTTTGGATCCATCGATATAGATATGCATCCATTTATCTTCCGGGTATCGTGAATATATGGTATCTAATGCGATGGTTTTAAGAGTATTCGGGTCAGTATCACCTTTCTGTAGTGATTCTGTTAAGTCGAGGGCATGGTCTATGTTGTACATGTCTAGAGGGTTTTCTGGGCGTAGTATTGGCTCAGGTGTTAGGATTAGGTCTAGTTTTTGTTTTTCCTTTAGTACTTTCTGAGCAAGACCTTCCTGTGTCTTTAATTTTCGAGGGTATTGAGAGGTGTAGTTGTAGTTTGTGACAGGCACACGGATTAGTTTCTCATGGAGCTTTAAGGCTGATTCTTGTATCTCCAACTTTATTCCAAGATTGTCCGTATAGAATAACATGGAAGAGATGGGTGTTGTTTTCACACCACCAGTAATAAGTCTCATGGCTTGATTTTGTACCTGTTCCAATCTATGGATATTTTGTTGAGTTACTGTTATTAAGGCACCTGCACTGTATTTAATAAGTGGTTTAAGGTACATTTTGTATGTAGTATTGAGTGTAGAGGTTCTGCAGCCCCATTTACAGCCTGCTAATCGTTTCAAGATGCTGAGTCTACCTTGAACTTTTCATGAGATGTTGTCTAGGTGTTCTCTCCAGGTTAGTTTTGCATTGAACACTCTCTTGACAGTGCTTTAGAGGATGTAAATAAATGGTGCCATGAAAATTCCATGACAGTGAACGTACCAAAGTCAGCCTGTCAGACCTTTTCACTATGTCACAACCAACTAAAACCAGACGTATACTTTGATGATACCAGACTTGAGAACGTCTCAACATTCAAATACCTGGGTGTAACACTAGATACAGCATACAGTATAGTCCCGCTATTCCGAAAATCTGCTTATTCCGAACAGAATTAAAAAATTACCGATTTAAAAAAAACTAAAAATAGGTGAAATTCCGGTACCGGCCAACCGATTTGGTCCAATATCAACAGACGTCTTCCCATAGACATTATAAATGTGTATACCAAGTTTCATGAAAATCCGATAAAGCGCATTTGAGTTATGGCGCTTTTAAATAAAAACACAAAATTGGGTTTGACGCCGGTACCGGTGAACCGATTTGGTTCAATAACAATAGGGTTCTTCCCATGGACATTATAAATGCATATACTAAGTTTCATGAAAACCCGATAAAGCGTATTTGAGTTATGGCGGGTACAGACACAAGGACAGACAGACAGACAGACAGACGGACAGATATTTTTCGTCCCCCACACACAATCTCATAAAGTACCATACTGGCACTTAATAATAATTATAGAGTTAAGAGTATAAGGCTTTTTTTTGGGCTTCACCGACGTTTAGTAATATAGGCCTAATATAGTAAATTATACAAAATGCCTGAATGTATGAGAACCGACTGATAATAATTGACAGTACATAACCTAATGTTTTCGGAACTGATTGTACAGAGACCTTTCTTGTTTTCTGAAAAGAACTGTAATGTAATTTATACAACGTCTACTATTTTCCGTAATTCTTAACGCAATTCAGTTAATGTAAAGTGTTAGCATTACTTACAATGATAGAGCATTCTGCATTGCTTCCGGAGCATATTTTGCATGCATATTTCATAATCTGTTGGAGTATTAACTTCCGATCATTGGTAATAAGGAAAATGCACTTGTAAATATTTCATGCAAGCTTCCCTTCATGTGTAGAGATTTCATTACGAAGAATAAATTAGTTACGCCTTAAAGCAAGTTTGCACGACGAAATTAGGTTTCGTAAGTAAGTTTCGCAACTGTTTTTTGCTTGAATGCGCAAGCGCAAGGTGTACTGGCAACAGTACGCAGTTTCGGCTGATTCCAACTTTTCACGAAACTATAATAGTAATGTTGATATTTTACGCTTATTTAGCTTGTTCGCGTTTCGTAAAATGAAAAGCGGAAGTGAGGAAATTGTGAAATGCCTGTATTCATACGTGTTTCAAACATTTATATGGGATTTTAATAACTTGAACTTCAGAAATAACATGAAATGTGTGGTTGCATTGGAAAGAAAATGTGTGTAATTTTCACATCACTTTCATGAAAGTGGTTACGAAACCTAGTGTCATCGTGTAAACTAGCCTTTACTGTTTAGGTCTCTCGACTCGAACTAAGGTGTTATTTTCTACAGACAGAGGCTTCGATTTCGACTTTGAAATTGACTATGAACCCAGGAACTCTGCCACCATGGAGAGGGGTTAGCCTAATATTAATGCTGATGAAAACTTGTGCTATCTAAATCACAAATCACTTTTATAATAAAGGCTAAGAGAAAAGAAAAGCAGAGGCTGCAAGGCGAGGCGGCGAGGCTATTATAATATTACTGGGGTTTGCGTAATTGCTAGCAACAGATGTCGACCACCCGAAGCTTTAATAATACTATCCATATCATCACCACTAATATCTTCCTCCCGCTTTCTTACTAATCACTTCCTTTCAAAACTTGGACAGCGTACAAATCTCTTGACGAATCACGCTGTACGTGTTAAGGATTCTGTTATTGACGTTTTAAGGTTGATGACAGAAATCGGTATGATTCACAAATTAATCTAAAACCTCCAGTTTAAATACGAACTGCTCGTATAATATTCTCCTTATAGCACCACGCATATCTTATATTATAACTAACAGGTGTCCGCGGCTTCGCCCGCGAATATTTACTAAACAGCTAGATGTTTGGTTTAAATTACTTATTTAATTTAATATATAATACAACCCCAAAGAGCAAAGCTCATGCGGGGTGTGACATACATACATTGATTCGAAGGAAAAAATTATAATAGGCTACATACTACAATTATATGAAGGCTATAACAAATTCACTAGTGATAAGCATACTATAAACCACAAAAAACTTGAAATGTACTAATCAATTTTGAAATATGCATATTTTTGTACGACATCACAGAAATATACTATAACTATCCTACTGACTAAAGTACACATCTAAAAAATATGATATTGCTTTTGGTTTAAAATTTCTAATGGAACTGGACACACATTCATGTAACATGTTATACAATTTTATAGCATGAGGTAATATTCCATTTAGGCCATACGTAGTGGATTCGCTATGAGTTACAAAAAGATGAGTGACTTGTCTTGTGTTATGGAGATGAACATCTTCGGGTGTAATCAAGGTGGTGTTGGATTTAATAAGTTTATATTTGATAGAATGTAAGTGACTAACTATTGCTGCATTTGTAGAGACAAAGTGGCTTAATTCCAGAAATTATGAATATATCACTAGTATGGGTTCTAAAGGGAATATTAAACATAATTTACCAGAAAAAAATTAAAACATATTTATTAACATCGTTTTTATATAAATGTTCCATCCTATTTTGTCTCCTTTTACATGCTTAGGGCCTACGATAAACATCCATATTTCTCAACTAAAAATACAAAGCCTACAGTTATGAATAACGTATCAGTCGATATAATTTTTTACCTACTTTTTATATGGCATACTCGTTGGCACACTAAGACAAACAACTGAAAATGCAGTCCCTGCAATACGAACTCTTATTCTACAACAAAATGTGAAGTGAGAAATGGTATTCACTATGTCCAGAGTAGAGAAAGTTATGTGACTACATCACATTGTGCATTATTTCCGTGGATTTCATTATTTATTTACGCCAATGAATTCTATTGATAGATTCTCTAATTTTTCACCGTCCCGTGTCATTCACTTCCAAAGCTACCTGTGAACACTGCCAACAATACACTATTGTCATGAGATCTGTACATGGAATTTGATTTCGATTTGATAATTCTGTGTAAAAAGATGTTATGTCTCCTCTAAAACATGTTATTTTTTGCATTTAAAATTTAAAAATTTCAAAATCCTTTCTTAGTGAGCACTTACATTATGAAACGAAGATACTGTCAAAATTCCAAGTCTCTACCTATTATAGTTTACACTTTACGTTGAGTCTCTGTTAGTAATTAATTCAGTCAGTCAGGACAAAGTCTCTTATATCGTATAATAAGAGAAAGTGTTTGTCTGTCTGTCTGTGCTCGATGCCCAGCGAAATCTACTGCACGCAGAAATCTGAAATTTTAAACATAGATGGACTGAATGGTGACCAAATGCACCTGGAAGCCGGATTTTTAATCTTCGCTTTCGTTCGCAATTTATGGGTGAAAAACGGGCAGAAAACATGCATTTTTTAGCTCTATCGAAGCATCAGTTTTCAGTTAGGCCTATACATTTCAATTGTCAAATCAATTGTAGGTGGCTTTGCCAGTTTTTGATATAACTTGGAAATAAAAGCATCGCGAACTTTGCCATATATCGCATGGAATTATCGATATTTATTTAAGATATTTATTTAGTCCACCGCTGTGGCTCAGGGGATGCGTTCAATCCTCTCACGCAGCGGGCCCGGGTTCGATTCCTGGTCGGGACCTAGGTGGGGTTTTTTCTGGGGTTTTTCCTCACCTTTGAGACAAATGTCGGGTAACTTTCGGCCCTTGTGGTCCCCAGATATCATCTGGCCGTCATTATCATCTTCATCCCATCCTCGCCTTGTTTGGAGTGAGTGTGTGTGTGAATGGTGTGTCTCGTCCTATGTGTTCGTGTTGTCTCGGAGGTGGCCCCGGCATTGGGCTGATCACTCATCCGGGGAGGCCCTCCATGTCCTTGTCTGGTCAAAAAAGTATGTATGTGATCCAAAGATAATCCCTCTCCCGACAGGTCGCGGCCCTGTAAGGCCCGGGCGGCTTGGGTCGCTTAAATCCTAAAAAGGGAGAGGTTAAACTACGAGAAAGAAAGAAAGAAAGAAAGAAAGAAAGAAAGAAAGAAAGAAAGAAAGAAAGAAAGAAAGAAAGAAAGAAAGAAAGAAAGAAAGAAAGATATTTATTTAAAAGTACCAGGTCACAAGTTGGACCCTCGCCTTATAAGTTATTTCTTTTTGCTAACATAATTTTTATACAAAGAAAATAAACATTTATCACCAGAAGTGACAAGTCGTAAAATAAATACTCATGGAGTAAGTCCTTTCATTAGATGCGCTAATGATAATCTTTCTTTCATGCAATAAACAGGATTTCCAAACACTCATATAGTTCTACATTCCGTATGAGGTAGTCAGCACCTGTTATCATTATCCAGACTGATCTCCGAATTCCATCTAGTCTTCTCAAGTGTCTTGGGTGTGCCTGTGACCACATTTCAACATGCATGATCTAATCAATCTCTATCTCTATATATACATAACGACTTTGTCCTGATTGACTGACTGACTGACTGATTTAATGAATGACTGACAGAGAATCAACGTAGGCTACAGCCTAAACTATAATAGGTAGAGTACCTTTGTTTCATAACGTAAGTGCTCACTAAGAAAGGATTTTGAAAAATATTGATTTTAAATGGCAAAAATAAAATGTTTTTGAGAATACTTAATCCCTTTTTACACAGAATTATCAAAACCAAATCACAGTTCACATGACAACAGTGTATTATTGGCATTGGTCTCAGGTAGTTTTGGAAATAAATGATACGGGACTTTGACAAATTAGAGAAGCTATCAATAAATTTTTCCCGGGTAGCTATCGATATAATTCATTGCTGTAAATAAATATTGAAGATGAAATCCACGAAAATAATGCACAATATGATGCAGTCACATAACTTTCTCTACCCTGGACATAGAGAATAACATACAAGGTATGGTAATATTTATATTATTATATCCCAGGTTTTTGGGGAGGGAAGTATGAAACTGATATTGAATTTCTTTTAATCTCATCCCCGAAACGGTTGTATGGTAACATGAGAGTGTGAAATAAAATGTTCCGCAAAGACAATACAATTTTATGTTACCGGAATTTCTGTTTCTTCTCATTTCAACTCCTACCAGGCTTGGTGTGTAGGCTACAAGCGATGGGATGAAAAATTCTCCATCCTCTATGAGCCATAAAAAGCTATATCAAGAGTTCTCTGAGGGAATAGTTTGATTGAAATAAGTCATTCTTCACTTACCTATATAAGGACCTAGAATTTGAAAATCGAAAGTCTTTCATAAGTTAACTTCGAATTACAAAATACAAAAACCGGTCGACACCGGGCCTTTTAAGCTAGTCAAGTATACAAGAGCACTTTTGTTTTCAGTGATACATGACTTTTAAAGATAGGATACAGGATCATGAATCTTTGAAAAGGTTTGTCTCAATCGTTTGATATGTGAGTTGTATTGTCACTTTTTATCAAGTTAACAGAAGCACTGAATGAGATGGTTTGTTGTTGGGTGCTGAGTGATGCCGTGAGATGAGGAAATCTTCTGGTGAAAACAACTGCACGTGACATGGTCCCATTAATTTTAATTCTCCATCGTGAGCTAACTCTGGTCGAGTCATTTGTTTATAATGTCAAGGCACGCAGACATCTGAAATTTTCAACATAGACGGATGAATGTAGGCCTAAACATTGGTCGATTTGGACGAAACTCACTAAACAGGGGTTTTCTGGACCAGGGAACTCGAAGTTGAGGTCGTTTTCCCCAACCGGCGCTTTTTAATCGTGGATTGCTCTCCAAAGTCGGATTTATATTTGTTTCATTAATTATTAATAGTTTAGTTTAGGCCTATGAATGTTGATGTGCAAATGTTAATAAATATGTTTTAAGTATTTTGCTCTTAATTTTTAATCTTTCAACTAATTACGGTGAGCGAAGACGTGGAAATCTGCTAGTTAACTGAATAAATAATTGCTAGGTCAAGAAAATAAATTATAACAAAGAATGCAATTAAAAAAGTCAATATAAAATATGACTTAGGTCTACATTAATGTTATTGCTATTTTAAGTGAGGGGATATTTTTATGAACCTACGTAGTAGCCTACAAGATCTGTATAACTTACTTTAAAATTCCTACAGCAAATGGTTATCAATGTTTCTGTACAGAGAATAGGCAGATTATAGAACACCTCCTATTTAAATGCCCTGCTTTTGAGAGAGCACGTTATTGTTTAAATTTGCACCTTATGGAATGTAGGATTCACTTACAAAAGCCTTTATTTAGCATATATTGTGAAAGATGTTGTTCATCAGAATTCTTGAATTTTGTCCAGCATATTTTTAAACATTTATAATTTTGTTACATTAGTTTAAATAGTTTTATATTCATTTGCCTTGTTTTTATTCTATGTAAAACTGTTTAAATGATTGTTCTTCTTTAAGTATGCATGTCTGTATTATCTACAACCCTAACATACCTTAGGGTAAAATAGGGTTTTACAAATTGGAGATTAATAATAATAATAATAATAATAATAATAATAATAATAATAACTTACTTTTCATATTTGAAATTTATTTTTAGAGTTCAGTAGTAGCCTAATCTATATTTAAACCTACTACTATATTTATTATAAACATCATTACTATTTTTTTGTTCGCTTATTACGTGTGACGTAATGATACTCGTTTCGAAACTGATCTTCATTATAACATCGATGTGGTATCGATTATATATTATCCAACACAGATCGATTGTGAAACCTTGAGAGTAGCAACTGGAAACTGCGTAATAAATAGGCTATATTTAAAATAAAATAAATTCTATTCGTATTAATTTTGATATCGTACTAAAATAAATTCATTTCGTGTAGTCAAAATCCGTTGGTTTCAAGAACATTACCAAAAGCAAGCTTCGATTTGACCAGAGACAAGAACTACGACAACTATATGATGCGAAGGTCATGACGGGTTCGTTGCCATTTGTTTGAGTGAATCCGAGATCTCAGAATTTAAACATTTAGACTAATTCCGGGGTGCGCGGGCAAAGAGAGTTAAGTCCACTTTCTTGTTACTGAGAATTAGAGTGACTTAACACACTATACCAGCGCAAAATAGCTTTAGAGATGGATAAACCCATGAGGCACACATCCATAACTACCTTACAATTTTGATTATGACCAGGGCCCGGATTCTAATGACATGTCATCTTTTTATTGATGCTTCATAGACATTGCCAACTTGTAGATAAATCCTGATCATGGCCTCTAGATTGTAGAAATGCATTTTTATTAGGTAATTTTTTGTCACTTTTTGCCATTTTAAATTTTTAGGGCATTTATTTCAATTTTAGGTCATTATTTTGTCATTTTCGTGTCATTTTCTTCCTTATTTGGTCATTTTCATGTATTTACATTGAGTGTATTAATTTTTTTTTCGTCTCTAGCAGTGCTGTCTTTGAAGTGTTGTTTGTTTAATGCAAGAAGGAAAAATTCCGTTTTAAAGTGTTGTCATGTCTCAGTCGGAAATGAGAATCAAAGAAACGCCAAAATTTTGTATTATATTACTATTGTTATTAGATTAACTTGGCACCAGAGTCTGCCACCTGCTTGGATTTGAGAGTGCAAACTACTGTTTACCCTCAATAAACAACAATATAATCCGGCAGACCACAAAAGGAAATGCCGAATTTTGACTCGCCAGTGCCTCAGTGCCAGTATAAATTTTCGTGAGAAAAGAACATTTACAACATTACAGTTATTTACAGTTTTTACAATTATGTACAAATTAGTCTATAACTTCGTGTGTAGAATAATAATATTTTTCATGAAGAAAATGTCAGTTTTTAGGTCATTTTTTATGATTATTAAGTCATTTTCTTTAAAATTTAGGGTCATTTTATAGGTCATTTTTCAAACAATTTTAGGTCATCAGAATCCGGGCCTTGATTATGACTTACTGGACTTAACACAAATGTAGAGAACATTTTTATCTATAACTCTATGGACATATCTCAATTTTTTAGGATGGTGGACTTAACTCTCTTTGCCCGCGCACCCCGCAATTAAAGTCGAATAAAAAGTCTTATGCAACATGTCTATAATGGTAATTAAGATACTCGTATGAAAATTGTGAAACTCGTTTGCTCGTTTCATAAACATACTTACTTATTAATAAACTTCATCTTATATATGAGGGTAATTTATAAATAGGAGATATAAGACAATTTTTTAGCCTAAACCCTCAGTAAAAGTTAATCAACTAATGAAGCGAAAGACTAATAAAGCTCGATATTCTTTATAATATATGTGAAAAATGAAATAATTATGATAGTATGAAACAGAAAAATTAAAAATTGAAGTAAACTATTAATCACCGTGTATTTTGTTATATTACCAAGTACTAATGGAGATGGTTAGGTTAGAAAGACCTATATTAATATCGAGCTTTATTAGTCTTTCGCTTCATTAGTTGATTAACTTTTACTGAGGGTTTAGGCTAAAAAATTGTCTTATATCTCATACTTACTTACTCAAAGGCAATAGTCAATTCCTCAGCAAGTTAAAGGAATATTATCTATTTTATGGAACCCGAAGATTGATTTCCGCGCTTACCTGACCCCTGCCATTCAACTCTTATTCTGTGCTAACTCCATCCAGTCATCCCTTGCAAATCCTACTTCCCTTAAATCTATCCTAATATTGTCCTCCCACCTACGTCTAGGTCTTCCAGGTGGTCTTTTCCCTTCAGGTCTCCCAGTCAATACTTTTGAGATATGTCTTTTTTCCCCCATGGGCGCAACATGTCCAGCCCATTTCATCCTCACTGGTTTAATTACCCTTACTATCTGGAGTCATGTAGCTCGTCGTTATGCAGTTTTCTCCAGTCCCCATTTTCATCTTTCTTAGGCCTAAATATTTTCCCAAGCCCCCTGTTTTCGAACACACTCAGATTATGTTCTTCCCGAAGAGTAAGCAACCATGTCTCATAAACATACTCGTATATTAATAAATGCCATTATATGGTCGTTGCATAATGTACTATTGTTATTATTATTGTTATTACTATTACTGTTTTTTCTTATTTGCATGCCTTAACTACATATACGTTAGGTGATATCACGTGTTTATGATGTTTGGATTCACCAGTACACATTTTATGATTCATTCGTGTGCATCTGATTCTACTGTTCGGTGACGTCATCTTGACTAATATTCAATAGTTATGATTAGGGACCGGATTCTTAGGTTTTTACCTATTTTTTTCCTTACTTCCAAAACAAAAAGCGCTCATACACTTTTTCGAATCATGTCCATAGGATTCACCCACATTAATTCTGTGGCACCTAAAAATACCTAAATGGGGTATAAAAACCTAAATATACCTAAACGGGATATAAAACCTAAAATATCTAATTTAGGCTCTTTTTTTTTGTCTTTTTTGTTTGTCAGTTGAGAAATCGATATTTTGTGGGAAGGGAATAATTTTTGTCGGGTAGAAATTAATACCACCAGCATTTTATTCAGCCCATTATCGTCTAGTTTGGACAGTATCAAGAGAGAAAAGAGTACGGCGTATTCCTTACTGTAACCAGGAAATATGAGGCAACCTTATTTTCACTGCTTCTTTTGATTGTTTATGCTTTCTTTCTTCAATTGTATAATATTGTCCTAAAGCAAGTTTACACAAATTTGAGACAATTTTGTTAAGTTAAACTTTAAAAGTATTATGTATTGAATCCTATGTAGCACATTCAAATTCACTAAACCAATTATTCTACCCGAAAACGATATTTTGGACAAAAAACCTAAAAAAAACTATTTCACCTAATGGACAACCTAAAACAATGTTTTCAAAAACCTAAAAATCCGGTCCCTAGTTATGATAGTGAGTATTCAGACCGACGTTTGCCTTTGAAAATGAGGATACAATAAAAAACTTAAGTCAAACTGGCCGGCCACGGGGTTTGAAACTCTAACCTCTGCCTCCTCGCTCGGATTAAGTTAGTTTTAGTGTGCATTACGTCACAGGTATACTGCTTTTCACAACAATAAAACGTTATTTGTTGTTTTCTTATTGTTATGAGAAAGTTATTTTAATTAACGTGTATGCACTGAAGTCACATTTATTTCGTTTCTATCTCGATATCCATTAAGGGGAGACATACAGCTTTTGATGCTGAAAATAGGTGAAGTTTTATTATTTTTTTCTCAGCAATGAATAATGTTCTGTAGCCTTGCAATCTGGCATGCTTTATATTGACTAGTTCTACAATTGCATTCTATTTTCAGAATTAAATTAACTATTACAGTCAATGGGTAATTATCATTACAAAATGGCAGTCAAATGTTGTGCACTGAAGTCCCATTTCCCTGATAATTTTCACGAATATCAATATTTCTGAGTGATTATTTTTTCTATCTATTTGTAAATATCATATGAATAACGTAATCTAGGATCTTCTGATTATCTGCAGTATAAATATTAAATAATAATAATAATAATAATAATAATAATAATAATAATAATAATAATAATAATAATAATAATAATAATAGTAATAATAAAAATAATAATAATCCATCTCTTGATTTTTTTTAAATTTTTACATCAGAAATATTTTTAAAAAAATAAACCATTAAAGTTACACCAATGATTCTAGATGATGTTGTTCAATAATATTAAATATACTTGCACGCGAAATTTCACTGCAATAAGTTAATAAATGTTTGAGTTATATGGGAAATTGACTATACACTTTATTTTCAAGATCCCCATAAATAATTTTCACATACTGTTAGAAGAACTTAAAGACAACAACACATAGGCCTATCAGAAGATAAATTAACTCTGTCTCGGAAGTTGAACTTATGCGCGTGAAAGAAAATTTCCAAAAAAGGTGCCAGTATTGTGTGGATGCAAGAGGAGAACATTTCCAACATCTCTTGTGATGAGGTACGTGGTTATTTTCATTGTAATTTTAACTGTAAATGTGAGAACCTGAATCATTACGCCGATCGCGGCTTGATTTGCGTACATATTTCACCCGATCGCTCGGGAGTTGGAGCTGTGCCCGCCGCGACGCAGAAACCCGCGTCATTGGCCAACTCTTGCGTGGAACTCACTATAGAAGGATGCGATTTTATCTTATAAAATTTCAGCTTGTTACTGGATACGTAAAGTATCAACATGCAGTGATTAATACGCCACATGCTGCCAGTGAACAGGATAAAAACACATTTCATACAACATAACTTGTTTGGAAGGTGAAATAATATAATAAACATTGATTAAAAACACAATTCCGATTCGGTGAAAGTCAGTTCGTGAGCTTTTATTCTGTTACTCTATCTTGTGGTACACACTATTGGTAGAATCAGGAACTCAAATTGATTCATCGAATAGATGCATGGACTATTCATTCATTTAGTGTGCCGGGCAGAATCTTGAGTACAAAGTAAAAAAAAATATTATTATTTACGAAATCCATTAGAGTTTATTCGTAGAATAGTAGTGAAAATTTCTTTCCCGGGTCAGGAGTGGGTGTGTGTGTGTCCTTAGGTTTAAGTAGGCAGGGGACTGGCGCACCCCGGTAACAAATCCGCTGTGAATATCCCCTTACGGGATCACCTGGGGTCGCTCGCGAACTTGAATACAGTTGTATCAAACTTTAGACCTTTGTTCTTTCGTAAGTCCTGCTTAATGAATCGATCTGGAACTAACTCGGAGATGGATTACAAAAATAACTGGTTTTCTGCATATCATAATCAGGCTTTAAAACTTAGTGCCCGATCGAATATGTTAACAGCAACCGTACTGTACAGACTTTGCTCGGCGTATGCCCTAGCTACCATATGCTAGTTCACGTGATAGTAAACAAACCGAAATACAGATATAGGAAGACCACAAAATAACTTCTCATTATCTAAACTCACATTACAAGCATGCAAAACGATAATTTCTCCTGTTTGTGTATAATAGTCCCTCCCAAATGTTTCAATATATGTTTGCGTTTTAGAACACTTTACTTTCGGCATGCCGAACACGTATTATAAATTTAAACACGCACAATGACAAGGTACACTGTTGACCAATTTGAGAGGCACCGTACCACAAGCGCATTCACTTCTCAGTACTACTATCAATGACTGTCTTATCAGCCTACGCAATCAACCCCCACCCCCTATACTCAGGTTGTTGGTAACCGGAATCAACTCCCTCTGTGGGTTCGGGCACTAAGTTTCAAAGCCTGATCATAATGCAGCCATTTCATAAAGTATGGGAATTTTTCCCTCAAAGAGAGAAGTTATAGAATTATTGTAATTGGGTGGTCAAAAATAAGTTTAAAACCTCAAATTATCTGAATTTTAAGGACTTGGGTGTACTTGAAGTGGTTTCATGTGTAGAATCTGTCGATTTACTTATTTATAGCGTTGAGTTACTTTATTTTGCCATTTTTAGCATGATTTTAACACTCTTTAATACCAAGTAGTCAAGAGTAATCAGCTATGTCCATTTTCATTTGAGAAAATATACATCTTAAGGTACAATTTGGTATAAGATTAACTTCAAAAAATATGTGTGGTTAATTACTATGTAAAATAACAAACAAGGGAATTTTTGTCCCACCCGTAACAGTGATAGTTTTGTTAAATTATTATTGATGAGTTATATAAATGTTCTGACAACCTGGAAACAGTTTATAATTTGTATTGAATCCCTCATACCTTCATTAATAACAACATTAAGACCCTAACAGTAATAGCAGAACAGAAAATGAGCTTTTGTTTTGCATAATTAAAATCTGTATCCAAATTATGTCCCACCCGTAACAGATTTTGAAAAACAATTTCAAAATATTTAAAATAAATTTTTAATAATGCTTTGCATGTAGAACGAAGGAGAAGCCATAGTAGATTTTACAGAACGTGCAGAACCAGTTCTAATTAATTATTTATGACATGTAATAAACAAAAATAGTTGTTATAATTTGCTAGAATGTCCCACCCGAAATTATGAAATGGCTGAATAACAATTATCACTATCACTGATTAAACAAAAGCATTCTGGAACTTTGATATATCAGTTTACCTGATATTATTAATTTGCACGAAAGGGAAGAGAACGATAGTGATATCTGGTGATAGCCTATCACCTATAATCTCTGTAATAGGCTGGTATCTAAATTTTTACCATAATGGGCTCGGCCCTACACAGACGGAGAGAATTCTGTTAAAACAATGATTACGATTCAAAATAACACAAACATATTAATTCAGAAAATCAATATTCGTTTAAGTTATCGGAGGTTAAGAGAAGGACTTGTTTAGCATTGATCTCAAAACAATACTTTTTCAACATTACTTTGCGGGCCGCAAGAAAAGGCCTAGCGGACCGCATGCGGCCCCGGACCAACATTTGGGAACCCCTGTATACAGCGCATGGCTAGATTCACCCTTCACTTTTGGGCTGCACCCAAACACATATCTAGAAATTAGTATCTGGGGAGCCCTAAATGATTAACCATAAATTACTAGGGTTCAGCCCTATCTCCTTAGCATTACAGACAAAACGAAACAACGTTAAAAATGTGTCCCTAGGTGCAAGGATTATAATTAGGCCGGAAATTGTTCCTGTATAATAATACATCCTGTAATTCTCATACTTTAAAACAAATAATTCATTACCATAACATATAACTGACGCCCATCTTGAATGGGTCAACAGGTTGACCAACACGACAAACCTAGCAGAAGATATAATATGGCACATTTTCGAAACGCGTGAATTCTGTATGCCCTACAAAACTATATCAAACTAACCAACCTAACCTAACCTAACCTAACCTAACCTAACCTAACCTAACCTAACCTAACCTAACCTAACCTAACCTAACCTAACCTAACCTAACCTAACTTAGCCTAACTGCCACTAGGATAGAATCTACCTGCCACTAACTTACCTTAATGCTAGAAGAACAGTTGGTCATCCTGTTTCGCAGTTGATCATTCTGCTTTGCTCAGAACCAAAATATGACTGGCGTGTTTTATGCGAAAAAAATGAACTGATTGAAAGGGGTAAAAATACAAGATCAAGTTCTAAAAACTACTAATTTCACCCCTTAATCAATTCACAGGACCCCCGTAAATAGGCGGATTCATATCTTATTGAAGGGAGGGGCAAACATAACGAAAGTTGCAAATACTGGGAGTGTGGGGTATAGAATATCCATAAAAGCGGGGTTCCGGGAGCCCGCCCCAGAATTAATTTTTAAAATGTGCAAAATTATGAGTTTTTAGGTCCTGTGGGTGATTCGTCCAAATTTTTCAGCAGACTTTCTTTTCACCCAGAGTTCTGTTGAGAAATTTATCATAATGTATAAATGTATAAATATTAAAATCATTAATCAAACAACATACTTTTTACCTTTAGCTTAAATGAAGTCAGTGAGGTAGGGAAGGGGGAGGTCCAAGGGGTCCGGACCTCCCCCGAAATAATAAAACTATAATTTGATTTAAGTTATTTAAGCTCAATTTCGTTAAATATTTAATTATTTTATGTAATAATAAAATACTGAACTTGTAAATGAGGGCCTATTATTTCCACTGTGTTATTTAACTTTTCGGCAAAGTCGCAATGTGGGGGGGGGGCCTTCTCGCGATGTGAGCAGGCTTCCATGGACGGGTGATATTTCCGTTTTTCAGCGAAGCAGGTTGACCAACATGTGGTAGTTAGGTTAGGAACAGTGATATTAGTGTGACAAGTTCTGTTAGGTTAGGAAGAGTGATATTAATTTAGTAGGACATTCTGAATTCTCCAGTTTCGTAAATGTGCCATATTATATCTCTCCAGCGAGGTTGGTTGTGTTTATGAACCCGTTTCCCAGAATTCTACGTATTCTACTGGTGGTGACGTCAAACCTATAACGTCCAATCACGAATTTCTTCATCATACGGAGATAAAATATGGCGGAATTTACGCTACTTTTAATGATATATAAGAAAGTGTAACGTTTAGGAACAAAATACGTGTGATGTTAGGTGTTTTATGAGAAAAAAATAGGTTTTGAAAGTGGGCCTCCCTACAATTCGATTTTACCAACTTTTCTTACAAATATTGTTATAACTTAGGTAACGGTTTCTTGTTAAGTCAGCATGTCTTATAGAGTATAATAAACAAATTTGCTAAATAATTTTTCAAGTGTTAAAAATTTCGTAAAATGTGATTGTCATTGGTTCAATATTTAAAAATTTTCCGGGGGTGAGCCCCAAACCTCCAGCACTGAAGGAAGTGCTGGTCTGAAATAATTTACAAGGAATGATTTAATCAATTGTATTATTAATTAAAGATAAGGAAATCGAACAACTGTTGTCTTGTGGGTTGTCACAAGCGTCTAGAATTAAAAAAAAAAAAACAAAAAAACTCAACTTGTATTTTACAATCCTCTTGTACATAAATACTTTTATTTTAGTTTGTTCCATATTTAATTAAATTTGAATGTTATTTTATTAAATAATTGCTTTCGACGAATAAAAAAGTCAAATCAATAAAAAAAAACAAGGGGGCCGTGGCCCCTAAGGCCCCTCCCCTGGATCCACCACTGCCTTGGCTGCACTCACCGTTAAAGATCAACTAAAATACTAATAGTAAAATCATTTAAATCGTGGAATAAATACAGTAGAACTTCAATTATCTGGATTAATTGGAACCAGACCCGATCCGGTTAATAAAATATCCGGATAATTGGATAAATCGTGAAAAAAGACAATTATTTCCCATTTAAAAAGAACTAAATTTGTGTACACCGCAATTTTAATTTGATGAAGAAAAAACAATGTTTCTACTCGATTTTGTCGACTAGATATTGTTGTTTTTCGCAAATAATCGGCCCTGAAAGATGGTTTTCCAACGTTCGCTGCTACAAAAACAACTTGTAAACGGCCTCAATGTGATCCGGAAAATTGGCAATCCGGATATTCGGAGATCGGATAGTTGGAGTTCCAGTGTACAACTAAAGTATTATTTAATTCTGTACATAGCTTATCTGCATATAAAATGTATGGGATATTACTATCTGGCAAAAAAAAAGTGTGAGTGGAAAACCACGCGACAGAAGTGAAACTTTTTATTATTGATTTCAATTTTGGATTATTGGACTTTTTAATATTGGGATTCGGATTTTTAAATTTTTTATTTTTGAATATTTTAATTTTGGATTTTTTAAATTTTGGATCTTTGAATATTTTATTTTTTGGATTTTTTGTTTTTTAAATTTTATTATTTTTCAAATTTTGGACTTAAATTTTTTTAATTTTGGATATTTGGATTTTTTAATTCTGGATTCTTTTTTTAAATTTTGTATTTTTTAAATTTTGGAACTTTGAATTTTTTAATTTTGGATTTTTAAAATGTTGTATCTATGAATGTTTTATTTTTTGATTTTTTAATTTCGGATTATCGATTTTTTAGTTTTGGATGTTTAGGTTATTTATTTTGGATTTTTTAATTTTTAATTTTTGATTCCCCTTTGAGTATTTTATTTTGTCCTTTAAATCGTATAGCAGCTGATTACTCCCAATCATTGAGTTGATTGTTTTTGTGCAGTCCGTTCCGTCACATCTCAATTTCGTGACGATTTTTGAGCGTGACACATTTCTCGATTTACCCCCCTTCCGCGGCTAAAGAAGTTTCACTTCGAAAATTCGACAAGATTAATCTGTATGGTATTTACTCTTGAAGGCTATTTAATATTATGGGAGCAGTCTTTCATGCCGAATTTTGTTCTGACGCAGTTTCTGACTGGACATGGAAAATTCATGCAATATCTTCTCCGAATTCGGATCTCAAACACTGCCACCTGCAAGTGCGGTCAGCAAGATGAAACAGTTGAACATATATTGTATACATGTCCACGTTATGAACTGGAGAGGATTGAACTTATTTTGTGTCTGAACAGAATAGACTTAGAGTATGTCAGTCCCATTGGACACGTCCTTGCTGACAAAAACGGACACAAACTTTTTCAATCGTTTGTAAATAGAATATTTTCAAAGCTTTAACTCTCACACTTTTATTCAGTCATTGGGGTATTACTTGCCTAACTTAATGTATTGCACAGTTAATTTATTTTATCTTGCTTAGTTAAGCTATTTATTCCAACAATATCTTATCTACATTTTATAATTTAAGGTTATGTTTATATAAAAAGGAATTCACATAATTAACTTTAACTTAAGACTTACCATATCGTAAGACATAAGAAACTGTAGGACTATTGTAGACATTACGCCTGGTAAGAACTGTACAGTATTGTAAATAATGTATAATAGACATTCAGATTCCAATATCAGGATAACCTATTTTAAGTAACAATTGTGACATCTCCAACCCTAATGTACCTTCGGGTGAAATAGGGTTTTGTGTATTGTGGATATTCAATAAATAAATAAGTTACATTATCATATCTTCACCCAGTACCTATAAAATCGGGATCGAAAGTTTGATTTTGTTACTAGCAATTCATATAAACTGAATCAACTCGCCCTAATGATTAAGCTGTATATCTATTCGCCCAAACGATAGACTGTAAGCCTGCAAGTTTTAAGAACTTCCCCTGATGAAAATCTGTGCTTCAAGCACTGCCGTAGGCACGGCTTCCAAGGCCATTTTGTTTTAATCATCAACCTCCTTCCTGTTATTAATACAATATTCTTACCTTTCCTGCAGCAATCCTGAGCAGATACCATGTTTAAAAGTCTCCTTATAGTTTCTGTTCAAGCACACAACACTTTAAAACACTGATGACACACTAATTACACAATTTTTAAACACTAAATCAATGCTAATTACTCACAACCGCCACTACGACCAAGCAAGACGCAACTGATAGTTTTCTTTGGGTTGCCATCTACCGTGAACTATGTCAACTTGTAGCAGAGCATACAGAAGGCAGTCGCTATCGCCACGCCAGGTGAATGTACAGTAAGCAAGCATCCTCTATTCCAATGTTATAATCAGGGCCCGGATTCTGATGACATGTCATCTTTTTATTGATGCTGCATGGACATTGCCAACTTACAGATAAATCCTAATCATGATCTCTAGATTATAGGAATTAATTTTTATTAGGTCATTTTTTTCATTTTATACTGTTTTATATTTTTAGGGCATTTATTTCAATTTTACATCATTATATTGTCATTTTCGCCTCATTTGGTTCCTTATTTAGTCATTTTCATGCATTTACATTGAGTATATTAACCTTTTTTGTCGTCTAGCTATCATTGTCCCCAGCGATGCTGTCTTTGAAGTGCTGTTTGTTTAATGCAAGAAGGACATACTCGGTGTAGAAGTGTTGACATGTCTCAGTCGGAAACGAGCATGAAAAGGGTTTACAAGTTTTTTTTTTCCTTATGGCAATATTTAAATAAATTACTAGGTTACTACAAAGCCACATTTTTGTAGGATCTACGTTAAAAAAAATTTCTTACTTTTCTTCTCAGATGCTCCAATCGAGAACAAAGAAAAGTTTTTAGACCTACAACATCCGTTCTGCATTTACTGTTTTTAAAATTATAAATTGGTATAAATTGGTTTATAACTTTGTGTGTACAATAATCATTTTTATAAATAAAATCAGATTTTAGGTCATTCTTTATAATTATGAAGTCATTTTCCCTAAAATTAAGGGTCATTTTATAGGTCATTTTTCAAACAATTTTGGGTCATCAGAATCCGGGCCCTGGTTATAATATTCAGAGCTCACTCAAGATTTTATTGTACATGGCACCCATTTAATAGTCCAGACGAATTTAATAAGAGTAATTAGGAGTACACTACATCAATGTGTAGTTCTATTCTATAATAAAATAAACTCCGTGGTGCTTCATCCCTGAAAGGGCTAAACATACCATCATCTACTTTTGGAAGATGGCAGGATTGGGGGAATATTGCCAGCATGCCGACACCCACGGCCCCTAACGTCGGTTTCATTGACCGGAGCAGTTACTTCTTTAAGGGGGGGACATACAGCTTTCGATGCTGAAAAATAAGTTAAGTTCATTATTTTTCTTATCAGCAATGAATTGTTCTGTAACCTTGTAATCTGACATGCTCTATATTGAATAGTTCTATAATTGCATACTATTTTCAGAATTAATTTAACTATTACAGTTATGGGTAGTTATCATTACAAAATGGCAGCCAAATTTTGTGCACGGAAGTGCCCTTTCCCTCATAACTCAAACATTTATTAACATACTCCAGTGTAATTTTGCATGCAAGTATATTTGATATTAGTAAACAACACTATCTACAATCATTGATGTAACTTTAATAGTTTATTTAAAAAAAAAAAAAAAAACTTCTGATGAAAAAATTTGAAAAAAAAAAAATTAACATGTGATGAATTATTTTTTAAAATGTTTTTACTGCAGAGAATCCAAAGATTCTAGATTATGTTGTTCATATGATATTTACAAATAGATAGAAAAAAGAGTCACTCAGAAATATTGATATTTATGAAAATTATTTTCTAGTCCAAATGCATGTTTAGGGGCACCATCTTATTCAAAACTCATTCAAAATTTAAATGCTAAAAATACATTTCCAATATCCATGTCCAGGTTAGTGAATAGTGAAAGAAAAATTACGGGGAAAAAATTATGATAATCGATGAGACCATTTTTCTTACTTCTTCTTATTCTTCCTTCATCTTATTCCCGTTCCTGTACTAGATCAAAGCACCGATGCTAGACCATCGGTACATTATTTTTATTTCTAGAGACAATATAATCCTAGAAATATTGCATTGTATCACATAGCAGAATATAATGGGAGAGAGGTTTTCAATCTATTTCACATTTACGAATTAAATACGTTATGCATTAAGTTAAACTTTTTTTAAAGCAATGGTATTGTCCATTTTACTCGAGGTGTCAATCTAGTAGCTATTTAAAAATTATTACAGAATTTATGTTTACCTAAAATTCTACAGACTGTACACTAACAGTAATATCACAGTATACTTATACTGTGGTAATATACACATATTTATACAATAAAATAAAAATAAATAGGCTTTAAAATAACTGAATGAATTAAAAAAAGAGTGCGTGGAACGCCACGCGGCAGAAGTAAAACTTTATTTATTTATGTATTTTCTTCAGTTTTTCTTTTCTTTGTCACTTTCATCCTCTCACGGTATCCTCTTGCTCTTTCTGCAATTGATTTCGGTTTTTTAAAGTCTGTGTGTGCCTTTTTATGAGATTTATAGTTTGGATAAGGCAAAATAGATTTTAATATAGGTTCATACGTATCAGTTCTATCATGCACTTCATTTAAAATCGTATGCGTTTTCTGCTACGACTTTGTTGATTATAGTGCTGTTCAACTTTTTTCAAAATGTACACAGTCAAACGAAAAGAAAGATGCAGTGTAATTCTCGAGAAGGCGGTGGCTAGTGCTGTTCAACTTTTTTCAAAATGTACACAGTCAAACGAAAAGAAAGATTCAGTGTAATTCTCGAGAAGGCGGTGGTTTTAACACACTTTACCAATGTCGGATAATATAGTTAAATTTTGGATAAGCTTAATCATTGAGTTGAATCATTGAGTTTATTGTTTTAATTTTTGGATGTTTTAATTTTTTTAGTTTTGGAAATTTGTATTTTCTAATTTTGGATTTTTAATTTTGGATTTGCGCGGTAATCAACCTCCGGGTTCCATAAAATAGATAATATACCTTTATATTGCTTAGGAATTGTCTATTGCCATTGAGAAAGTAATGTCTGAAAAATTTTCTTTGATTACTCCTAATCATTGAGTTGATTGTTTTCTGTGAAGTCCGCTCCGAAACACGTAGTTTTGAGTGTGACTGATTTTGTGACTGATTTCGTGACTGATTTCGTTTTAGTGTGACTGATTTTTCCGATTTACCCCAACCGCGAGAAAAGAAGTTTTACTTCAAAAAATCCCTTTAGGCAGGCCTACAGGCGGAGGTAGATTTCGAAGTGCTTTTGGTTTAATTTATTGTCGCTGCATAGCACTCTTCTTCTTTAGCCTTGGCATGGTAAACCTACAGTAATAAGAACTGAATTCGGTAAAGAGGAAGAGCCTACAATCATTTGTTTTGACAACAAGAATAGGATATAATATTCTGGGAGGCCGTGCGCAAGATCAGCAATGAATAAAATTAGCAAAGCCGCTAAACAAGACAAAATTATGATATTATAATAATTCTTTTAAGTGTTATTATTTTCAAACATTAAAATCTCGCGTCATATGAGAGCTATCAAGAAACTATTTATTGATTTGTAGAGTACTCATCAAGAGCTTTTCAACGATACCCCACAAGACGTGGTTTCAAAAGTTTCGAATTTTCATCCCCCACCCCCACCTCCACCCCCACCCTCACTCGAACCCCCGAATCGTTGGTGTCACTGTGAACTCCATAGGGAGTACTCTAATTTATTCAAACAAAGTTTCCCTCTATACTTCATAGGGGCCGAGATATAAAGTTTTCAAAATTTCAACCCCCTCCCCCGACCACCCCCTTGGGCCAATTTTGCCCATTAACGAACTTGTCCGAACTATTGGGCCTAGAAATAACATAATAAAATTTGGTTCAAATATCTTCAAAATTACGGCCGCTATCGTGTAAAGATATATATATATAAATATATATATATATAAATATATATATATATATATATATATATATATATAAATATATATATATAAATATCACAAAATTTTTTTTTGAACGGGCGGTGGTTTCTTACTTAGGGGAGCATGAAACGTAAAATTATGAAAGAATTTTTCGAAAATCATAAAGTGGTATCCATTGCAATAGGTAGATTTTTCTTCGAAAATCTACCTAAAAGAAGTGTTTTGTAAACATAAGGGTGTAGTCAAAATAAATTTAACAAAAGGGATAACACTAAAATAATTGTATTTACCAATGCTTTTTCGTTGATATGTCATCTGAAAATAATACATCGAAGAAGCCATAGTGTATTACTTTGATTTTAGTGCTTGAAATCAAGTATTAAATAATTTTATAACTTTAAATTTGAAATAAATATAGATTATCAAGGAAATCTTTCACATTATTTGTCAGTTAATTCTATTTTTGTGTGTGTTTTATTTAGAGCCTGTCTGCTGCAATTTTTCTTTCAGCTTATTGACACATAAACATTCTAGAAGGAGTAGGCTACGTCAAGCAGCGTCTTATCCACTATAAAAGTAGGAAATTACGAACACATTTTCAGAGTGGAAAGATGAAACGCCATTTGAAATATCGTTAACAGTAGACGAAACAAGAGACGAACGACAAACGCATAGAGGCTGGTGTACCAACACCTTCAATCTCCCGGGAAACTCTGGCAGACTACATCCCTATTGAGATTGAAGTCACTGCCCATAAAATGAGCTCATGTCGAGCAAAAACTTGAATTGTATAATCCTAATTGCTAATTATAACTTCCCAAGGAATCTTCTTACAGTCTTTCTAATAATTAATCAGTGTGTAACTTTTATAGGAGGATCTTAAAATACATGTTACACCGTGGGCTTACAACGAAAAGGTATTAACTCCAAAAATGTTGTTTGGAGAAAAATCAATTTTAAAGTTTGAATGAATACGAAAAGTCAGATTATGAATTAAATCACCTATACATTTTGTAATTAAATAAAATCAGGTAAACTGATATAACAAAGTGCCAGCATGTTTTTGTTGAATCAATTATAATTATTGCAATTATGATATGCAGAAAATAAGTTTTTCTAATCAGATTAAAATCGACCAGCGTCAGCAGAACTACAGATGTGATACCTTGACAATCGTGCACTCACATAAAAAAAAAATCCATATCAAATCGGCCGGCTCCGGGATTTGATCCGGGACCTCCAGAATACGAGTCCAAGGCGTTACCACTTGGCCAACTCAGTCCGTTCGACGGTGTCGTTTGATAAGCATAAGTGAAGGAATAGTGTTAACTGTCAAATTATACCGGTAGACAAAAATTAAAAAACATGTTACATTTAATTAGTCGTCACTCTGGTACCGGTCAACCGATTAGGTCCAAAATTAATAGGCTTCTTGCCATGGACGTTATAAATGCGTATAACAAGTTTCATGAAAATCCGATAAAGCACATTTGAGTTATGGAGCCTTTTGTTATATAATACCATAAAAATGCACTAAATTGGGTATTATTCCGGTAACGGCCAACCGATTTTGTCTAATATAAACAGACGTCTTCCCATGGACATTATAAATATGTATACCAAGTTTCATGAAAATCCGATAAAGCGTATTTGAGTTATGGCGCTTTTAAGTAAAAACACTAAATTGGGTTTGACGTCGGTACCGGTGAACCTATTTGGCTCAATAACAATAGGAAGTAGAGGAAGTACCTGTCTGTCTGTACGTGATGCCCAGTGAAATTATACTGAACGCAGAGATCTAAAATTTTAAACATATATGGACTGAAGGGTGCCCGAATGTACCTCGAAGCCGGATTTTTAATTTTCGCTTTCGTTCGCGAGTTATGAGTGAAAAACGGGCAGAAAACGTGCATTTTTTAAATTTTTTTTTACTCGTATTTTATTTTTTTACGCTTTCGAAG
This sequence comes from Ectobius pallidus, assembly GCA_964059195.1. Lineage (NCBI taxonomy): Eukaryota > Metazoa > Arthropoda > Insecta > Blattodea > Ectobiidae > Ectobius > Ectobius pallidus. The sequence continues at coordinate 17,078,344 of CAXKWD010000001.1, forward strand.
CATCAATTTTCAGTAATACATTTCATTTGTCAAATAAATTGCAGGTGGCTTTGCCTATTTTTGTCATATCTTGGAAATAAAAACATCGCGATCGCTTGAATTTTGTAAGCCCACCCTAGTCGATTCATTTGTTTATGACAAGGCACGCAGACATGTGAAATTTTCAACCTAAACGGAAGAGGAATATTACATTTTTGCACACACACAAATCTTCATGAAGAAGTAAACAGAAAAGAAGCATTTGCAGTGAATGTGTGAATAATGAGATTTCATAAATATATAACTTACGTAGGCCGTGCTGCTTTGAAGTAGTACAGAAAATAAAAATAAATGGGCAAACATTGATCGATTTGGACGAAACTCACTATGCAGGGTATTTCTGGGCCAGGGAACTCTAATCTGAGATCGTTTTTACCAAGCGGCGCTTTCTAATCGTGGAGTGCACTCCAAAGCCGGATTTTTAGGTGTTTCATTAATTATTAATCGTTTTAATAAATATTTATTTATTTATTTAACCTGGCGGAGTTAAGGCCAAAAGGCCTTCTCTACCACTCACCCAGGGCAAAAACATGAAATACATAATGATAATAATAATAATGATTAATAAAATCAGGTAAACTGATGTAAAAAAGTGCCAGTATGTTTTTTTTAATCAGTTATGACTGCAATTATGATATGCAGAATATGTTTTTTTAATTGATTTACAAGTTAAGCTCCAGATTTATTCATTAAGCAGGGCTTAGGGAAGAACAAAGGTCTAGTTTTCTTTTTAATCAGATTAAAATCTTCCAGCATCATCTGAACTGTACAGATTTTTGATATCTTGACAATCGCACACTCACATAAAAATACGAAAAAGAAAGTGAAATTGGCTGGTTTCGGGATTTGAACCATGGAACTCCATAACGTGAGGCCAAAACGTTACCATCTCGGTCACCTGGGTCAGTTTAACGGTCTAGTTGTAAGTTATAAGCGCATGTAAAACAATAGTGTTTTTGGTCATAGCTATCTCTATTTTAATTTCCAAAGCCGTAAAATATCACAGTAAAACAATTGACTATGTTGTCATGATAAATGATTTGCTTTTTTTTTTTATATAAATTCTTTCGAATACGTATATTATCATAAAATAGGCACCAAATTGAGCATTACTCCGAAACAGGTGAACCGATTTCATCCAGTATCAGTAGACCTCTTCCCATGAAGACTATAAATGTGTATACCAAATTCCATAAAAATCCGGTAAAGCGTATTTGAGTTACCGCGTTTTTAAAATAGACACTAAATTGGGTTTTACTCCGGTACCGGACAACCGATTTGGTCCAATATCGGTAGACGTCTTCCCATGTACATTATAAATGGGTATACAAAGTTTCAGGAAAATCCAATAAAGCATATTTGAGTTATCGCGACTTCTCATATATTAACATAAAAGGCAATAAATTGGGCATTATTCCGGTACTGGCCAACCGATTTGGTTGAACATCAACAGACGTCTTTCCATGGATAGTATAAATGCGTATACGAAGTTTCATAAATATCCGATAAGGCGTATTTGAGCTATTGCGCCTTTAAAATATACACTACATTGGGTTTTACTCCGGTACCGGTCAACAGATTAGGTTCAAATTTAACAGAGTACTTTTCATGGATGTCATAAATGCGTATACCAAGTTTAATGGAAATCCGATACAGCGTATTTAAATTATGGCGCCTTTCTATTAGAAAGGCGCCATAATCTATTAAAATAGGCACTAAATTGGGCATTACTCCGGTACCGTTGAACCGATTTGGTTCAATATCAATAGGGTTCTTCCCATTGACATTATAAATGTGTTTTCCAAGTTTCATGAAAATCCGAAAAAGCGTATTTGAGTTAGAGCGCGTACAGACACACGGACGGACGGACAGACAGACAGACAGACAGACGGACAGACATTTTTCGTCCCCCACACAATCTCATAAAGTACCATACTGGCACTTAATAATAAATTAAAGAAGAACTGATATACATGAATACAAGAATCGTACATTAAATACAAAGAAAAAATTCGAACATAAGTAGTTGAATAATATGAATATGTAATACAAATGACTAAAATAAAAAGACGAAAGAAATAAAAAAGATGAAAGTCTAAACAAATACATTCTTAGTTATTATAAAATATAATGAAAATTAAAATATATATTACTAATTAGCATCAATTCCTAAATGTTATTGTATACTAAATTTATTAAATGGCGCTTGAACTGTGAAGTCGTTTGGCTGGCAGCTCCTGAGATGGCTAGGCAGTGAATTCCAGTGACGAATAGCTGTTGTTGTAAACGAATTTGAATAATGTGTAGTTCTGTAGTTAAATATAATGTTTTAATTATGTTGCTCTTAATTTTTAATCTCTGAATTAATTATCGCGGGCGAAGCCGCGGACAACTGCTAGTAGTTGAATATTTAAACTCTGTTTGGATACTTCAGCTATTACTCTCACTTTTCAGCCATTTTACGGAAATAAAACGCCTGTAACATTACTGCAATATGCCACTTGTCTCCCTCTGGATAGCTGAACTGTATAATATGTCTTGTAGTTCATTGTCTGACATCTTCCCCTAACAACTTGCTGTATTTACTCGGAGCTGGTCTTTCTCCTTGTTATTACACACGAGTGTTCTTGTCTTCTCCTCTTGCTTTGTTGCCCTGTTTCTTAGCCTCGCCGCATGTTATTAAATGAAACAGGGCTTAGTTATCATTAGTCTTCATAAGCAGCTAATGCTCCGCAGGGAACTCAGTTGTAATCATTACTTGTAGGGAAAAATATCAACTTCGTTTACAAGAGAACAGAAATATCGTTCATGTCCACAAATAACACAAAGGGGAAGACAGCAATAGTATTCAGGCTAACAAGGTCGGCGTTCAACTAGATGCCATCGCTAGATAGGCCTAAATATTAAGTGCCAGAATGGTACTTTATGACTACAGACCGGATTTTAAAGGGAAACTTTTCACTCAAAAAAGGACGAAAAAAAGGAAAATTATTGCCAAAAGAAGGTGGGAAAAATAGAAAATTATTGCCAAAAAAAAAGGTGGGAAAAAAGGGATATAAAAGTAAGAGAATGTAAAAATTCAACAGAGAGATACATGTTTGTTTTATGTAAAGCCTATGCTTGCTCTACAGCAGCTGATTCTGTAACATCTAATGACTGAAGAAATTTTTTGATCTTGTTGAAATTCTCGCAGAGGAAAATAGCACACGAAATCCATGTTCCCCACCTTGTTATAATGGGAAATTTAGTCAATGGTAAGCCTGTGATTTCCCTGAAACGCTTGTAACGACGCAAATAGCGACGTGCATAATCAACGATAGGAGACCATTCCTAAATAAAGGAAGGGTTGGGGGACCGCAACTAATCGATATTGAACATTTTTATGATTATCGATACTGCCCTGAATTTTATTTGAATTACAGAAAAGGAGAGGTGCGCATGCGTCGACGGTGAATCGACGAGGGAGACGTGCGGAACCTGAAAGACGGTTAGTAGTACGTGCCTGACCACGAGAGAGAGAAGTTGAAAAGGCAGAAGGGAGAAGACGAGATTGGGATGTGTGACAGCGGTAGAGGCGTTCTGGCATAATGGTGTGTCAGACTTCCATCTAAAGGAAATTCTGGTTGTGAACTTCCTTGACACGGCTATATGGAGATAGTCATTAATCAGAAGAATACACCAAGTCGGCCAGTACGAGACACCGCTACAGCGAACATCAGCTGTGAGAGTGAGTCGTGACTGCTCGCTCTGAATAAGAGCAGATATGGACATCAGGAAGTAATGGAAGACAACTCAGGATCGGAGGATAAGTTGGACATCACTGGTTGAGTATAAGCGTCTAGACTTTTTTTCTTATTGTTTGGGGAGTGAGAAAATTGAGATATCCTTTTTTTTTTAGGATGGTTTCTAAGTCATGTATGGCGATTAGACACCGTATGGAATAATAGAATAGAATAGAATAGAAACATAGAAGTGAGAATTCTAGAAGTAAAGTGATGAGATCCAGTAATCCAACTATTTTCTATTTCTGGTCTAAATTAATTCTAAAAGAGCAGTCTAGAGCCTAACAACTGAATGCCAAAGATATATCTCTTCACTTTAAGTTTTTTTTGGGTAATTGTCCCACGAATGAATACATAGCTAGGGGCAATTGGTGATGCTCATATAAACTTTGTTATTTTTGAGACAGGACGCGAGGGGAGTAAGGAAGAAAGGTAATTAAGGGGCATGCTTAGTACTTCTTACGAGGGCCCCTCCCTCTTGGGTTTCGTTCAGGTGACGGGTGACTATCTATAAATAGATTTCATGCTGGCCTGTAATGTTAAGTTATGTTTTTTATAGAGATTTATCTACAAGCGAAGGTGTATGGAATATGGTAGAGGGGGATAAGAAGTGGAAAGATTGAAGGGCAAAAGAAGGCCTACGAGTGGTAGTGCATTAGGTGTGTACCATTGGAAAATTTACATGTTAGGGTAGAAGTAGAAGTCGCTAAAGGGGTTATAGAGAAGCTTACTAATCTGGGCGTGAATTAGTTTCAGTTAGAATTCTAGGGAATTTAGAGACAAAAGAAGATTGGGTGCCCATGCTAAAGAGTAGTAACGTAAGAAGTAGGAAAACTAGAATAACCACCGAGTGAATTAAATCAATGGTATAAGCTGAAGGGAACTCTACTTAAAGAAAGAAAGGGGTTAAAAAGATAATAACAAATAATTGGTTAGGTCAGAAAGAGGAGAAAAGGTAATTGCGAGTAGTGTACTGATGATAAGTAGTTTATTAGCAAGTACTAGAGATTGTAAGGGTGAGGTGAGGGAACGCCGGAAGTATCCCGAATCAAACAAATAAAATCTGGTAGTAGGCAAGGCCTATACTAGTAACATATAAAGAAAGTGAGACTGTCTTTTCTATCTATCTTTGAATACAATTCTTCATGGACTAAGCTGACAAATAGACTAATATAGGAGACATAGGTGGGATTATTGAATGTAATCTGTAGAGTTAAGGACTGGATTATAAATTGAAAACCTTTATTTATTCTAAAGAGAAAAAAAGGGGGTATAATATATATATTGAAACCTCTTGAAGTTGCAAATGTAAGTGACTACACAAGTTAATAGTAAATAATACGAGACGTTCTAGTAGATACCTGGAAACACAAAAAAAAAGAAAGAAGGTTAAAATAATTAATTAGGAATTTGTTATTGTTGAACAGAGAACGTACTTATACAGTTAAAATTGGGTATACTAACCTTGAATAATCAAATATTATCCTACCAATAAAAATGTTGAATGGTTAATGTAGTGTAAATGTAATTTATTGTATATAAGATTGTTATTGTTGAAAAGAGAAAATAATATATTAAATAAATTATGGTCATTGTTATGCAGAGTAAATTAACGTGAAGTCTAGCCATCAAAAAGTTTGGCGCTCAGTGAGTTATTGTATATAAGATTGTTATTGTTGAAAAAAAGAAAAAAAATAATATATTAAATAAATTATGGTTATTGTTATGCAAAGTAAATTAACGTGAAGTTCAGATTTTTGACCCTTATCCTTGTAATGGTTTGAGAGTCGCTGATTTTTGGGCTAAGTATATACTTTGGTAGTGAGCACTGAAAAAGGAGAAAAAGGAGAAATAGAGAGAGAAGCAAAATAATTAAAGAAAGATAAACCCGAACCCAACTCCCGTCTCCACTGTTATTTAAAAGCTAGTCGAGGGGCATGTAGGTACATAGCCTGTGTATCTATAATTTAATTTGTGTCTGGGCTGATACATAACAAAAAGAAAAGAGGAAGCGTATTGATGATGGCGCCCGTTAATATAAATTTTCATCAATATTATCAAGACTGGGTAAATTGTTAAAAGAGAGAGAAAGTAGACTGAGAGTAGGAAGTTTGCAATCACCCGGTGTCAAAGGTAGTTGTACTGAGTGTTGGAATGTGGACTATGCAGGCAGTGTTATGATGACACGACAGGTGCATGAGTGACCTTGTTTTGTAGGAGTTCAGTAAACTTATGTACTACGATTGAGAATAATCACCTGTTAGTCGTCACAGATTTTGGCGAAGAATTTTGGCGAAGATTTAATCCAAGAAGTTAGGGAACTTTATAGCATAAAGTAAGAAAAGCCCGTCACAAATTTTGGCGCCCATAGCGTGGGGCGAGTTGTGTTAAAATCACAGATTTTGATAGCCCATATCGTGGGGCTGAGTAGTGTTAAAACAAAACAGTATTGCTAATTGTTGCAACTTAATTTAGTTAAAATTGTTAAAAAAAAAAAAAAAAAGAAACCTTTATTCAGTTGAAGTTCCATATTATGATAGCCCATAGCGTGAGGCAGTGATAGTTTGATATCCTAACGTGAGGCGAGATAGGGTTAAAAGAATTTTGGGGAGTTAGGTTAGTATAACTGAAATTTATTCTCAAAAAAATAAATAATAACATATTTTTGGGAAAAGAATAATGACTATTGACAAGTAAGGACTTCTATAGATGACTAAGACAGACGACTGAACTATTGTGTGTTCTAATCTTTTTTTTCCAGTGGTATTGTTAATATATAAATATGGCTACTTATGTTGATCCGTATGCACAAATAAGAGCAGCTGAGCTAACCCAAGCTATTAGGAAGTTGAGGAAGGCGGATTTAGAGGCAGAATGTGATAGAGTAAAGTTACCGACCACAGGTACAAGGGATGAGTTAAGACAACGCTTGTTAGATTATGCCCGTAAGAACCCTCAGTCATTTCAAGTGTTAATTACGGCTTTTGCTCTGAGTCAGGAAGTTTTGGAAGAAGATTTAGTTGAACATAATATAACGATTCCACAAGATTCATATGGAGATGTAGTGTATACATGGGTTAAGTTAATGCGTAGGAAGGCCATGGCGGTAGCTGATTCGGAAGAAGCTGTACCAGTAATACCATCGTTTACAATTCAGTTAGAGCCACATAAACCAAATACTTTGGATCTGGTTCGTAAATGGAACATTAAATTCAAACCTGGGGATAGTATTTACTTATTTTTGGAGAGATTAGAAGATTTAAAACAAAGTTCTAAGTTACAAGGTGTAGAGTTATTGTCAGTATTACCCGAAATTTTACAAGATTCAGCTTTACTTTGGTACAGGAACAGATTAACAAATTGGCCTACATGGGAAGCTTTTTTGAAAGAATTTAGAGAATATTATTTGCCTATTGATGAGGAAGACTCGCTTTTGGATGAGATTAGACAAAGAACGCAAGGTCCCAAAGAATCGATTTTTGATTATGTTAATGCTATTCAAACGTTAATGAGGAGGCTGAGTACTCCAATGAGTCCTCAACAAATGATGAAGACTGTTATCAAAAATTTGCGTCCTGATGTAAAATTGTACCTTAGACCTGCAGAGATTCAAACTATAACAGATTTAATACGTGTAGGTAGACAGTATGAACAAATATTGTTAGATTCTGAGAGATATATTCCTCCTCCAACGCAGGTTAGAGCTACAATTAAAGAAACGGCTTATAAACCTCAGAGACAAGTTGTTATACCTTCAGTTCATACAGCGCTAGGAATTCAGGGAAAACAGGAACTTCCATCGTCCGAGTTACAAAAGAAACCCAATGTTAGTTTTTCTGCAAAGACGTGGGATAAGGAACGGAATTCAAGTCCTGTAAATGATTCTAGAATGGTTAAAGTAATAGAAAATAAAGAGAGACAGGATGAGTCGAGGGATAATGGTAAAAACACCACTTTGCGTTTTTCAAATAATCAGCGATGTTGGAATTGTGATAAAACAGGACATAGGCAGTTCGAGTGTAAAGCACCTCGTAGAGTTACTCCACGCACTACGATTAAATGTTATAATTGTAATAAGCTTGGACATAGGTCTATTGATTGTAGGATGCCCCAAGAAAGAAAAGTTAGGCCTACAAATTCTTTATGACAATTAACTAAAAATCAGGCTTGTGTGATGTTAAATATAAATCCTACAGATTTAGTTAATGGAGATAGATGTTTTGTTGAAATTTTGCTGGAGGATATTACATTTATTGCTTTAATAGATTCAGGTTCAGATAAAACTTATGTGGGAGAGAAGGGTGATTTTTTGTGTAAAATGTTAGATTTAGCAGTAGAAGAATCTGAAGTTAGGGTGGTGCAACTAGCAGATAAAACTTATAGTTCTATAACAGGAGAGAGAACTTTTGAGATGAAATTGCAGGACAGGATCTTTCAGATAAAATGTAAAATTATGCCAAATTTAGCAGTAGATATGATTCTGGGCATGGATGTTTTGAAACAAATTGGGTTAGTAGTAGATTTGCAAGATGGGACTTGGTATTTCAAAGATGAACCAGCAAAAATTTTTCAATTTGTTAAGGCTATAGATTTAAAAGAAGAAGATCAACTACATAATATTCTTACTTTACCTACACCTCAGGAAAGGGACAGATTGAACGTGTTTTTGGAAAATCAGTTACAGAAATTTGATCAGTGTACTGGACTTACAGACTTGATTTCTCATGTTATTGATACAGGCAATGCAAAACCTATAAAACAAAGATATTATCCAGTATCACCCATTTTGGAAAAAGTTATACACGCGGAAATAGATAAAATGTTATTGGAAAAAGTTATAGAGCCTTCAAATTCACCTTGGTCGTCTCCGGTAGTTATGGTAAAGAAACCAGATAGAACATGGAGGTTCTGCGTAGATTTCAGAAAAGTAAACAATTGTACTAAAAGAGATAGTTATCCTTTGCCATACATTGAACATGTTTTGAGTAAATTACGACATGCTAGGTATATCAGTACAATAGATTTGAAAAATGGGTATTGGCAAGTTCCATTAGATGAAGCAAGTAAAGAAAAAACAGCATTTACCGTACCTGGTAGAGGATTGTATCAGTTTCGAGTTATGCCTTTTGGAATCCATAACGCACCAGCCTCGTTTCAAAGATTAGTTGATACTATATTAAGAGAAGAGATAGGAGAGAAATGCTTTTGTTATTTGGATGATATAGTACTTATTAGCGAGACATTTGAAGAACATTTGTCCTTGTTAGAAAAAGTTTTAGAGAAATTAAGAAAAGCTAACCTGAAAATTAATAGGGAAAAATCAAAATTTTGTAGAAGGGAATTAAAATATTTGGGTCATATCATTACTCCATTAGGAATTGCTGTAGATTCAGATAAAATCTCGTGTATCCTTGAGTATCCAGCCCCTACAAAAGTCAAGGAAGTACGAGCATTTTTAGGATTGGCTTCTTGGTACCGACGATTCATTCCATTTTTTTCTGAAGTTGTAAAGCCCCTCACTGCACTTCTGAAAAAGAATCAGAAATGGCGTTGGACTAAGGAATGTCAGGAATCTTTTGATGAATTAAAATCGAAATTATCTAGTAGTCCTATATTAACTTGTCCAGATTATACTAAACCCCTAGTGTTACAGACCGACGCTAGTTTTTCAGGACTAGGAGCAGCATTAATTCAGACAGGAGAGGAAGGAGAGGAAAAAGTAATAGCTTATGCTAGTAGAACTTTAACAGTAGGTGAGCAAAAGTGGGCAATAGTCGAGAAAGAATTGTTAGCTATATTGTGGGCAGTTCAAAAGTTTCGTCCTTATTTGGAAGGTTATCATTTTAAAGTATATACTGATCATTTTGCTCTGAAATGGTTAAATACATTACAGAATCCGACCGGACGATTAGCTAGGTGGAGTTTATTGCTCCAGGAGTATGATTTTGAAGTAATACATAGGCCTGGTAGATTACAAAAAGTTCCGGATGCTTTATCTAGAATACACGAAGGGAAAGTTCAAGAGAAAACGGTAGAGGAAGAATTTTGCCTCTTGTTGACTGATAACTCTGAAGTAGTGGAATGGGAAAATATACAAGATGCTTGGTATATTAAGCGGAAAGAGCAAGTACAAAGTAAACCTAAATTTTGGCCAGATTGGAAGGTCGTAGATGAGAAGTTGTACCATTTAAGATTAGATCAGTTAGAACAAACTTTAGAGGGAACAGTGAATAGGTGGAAATTAGTTATTCCGCAAGATTATAGGATTAAAGTATTACAGGAATGTCATGATGCACCTACTGCAGGACATATGGGAATAGCTAAAACTTTCTTTAGGATAGCAAACAAGTATTATTGGCCGGGAATGTTTAGAGATGTTGCTAAGTATGTTACTGCTTGTGAAATATGTCAGAGACAGAAAGTGTTACAGACGGCTCAAGCAGGACCAATGCATTTTTACCAGAAAGAGAAACCTTGGATGACTGTAGCTACTGATTTGTTGGGACCTTACCCACGTTCCAAAAAAGGGAACCGATACATTGTAGTATTTCAGGACACCTTTACCAAATATGTAGAATGTAAAGCGTTAAGGAAAGCAACCAGTAGAGCAGTTACGGAAGCATTTTATGAATTGATTATCCTTAAATGGGGAATTCCGGGATATTTGCTGATGGATAATGGACCGCAATACACTAGTAAATTAATGCGAGAGATAGCTAAAGCTTTTAATATAACTCCTTGTTATTTACCTGTATATTCGCCACAAGGAAATCCAGTAGAAAGAGTCAATAGAGTATTGAAAACAATGATTTCTAGTTATATTCAAAAGGATCAGACAGTTTGGGATGTGTATTTGAGAGAATTTAATTTTGCTATAAATACGGCTAAGCATAGTTCCACTGGATGCACTCCTTATATGCTAAATTATGGGAAGGAGCCTGAAATTATCAGTAGGATTGAAAAGGTGGAAAACCAACCGATTCATAAAGAAATCCCAAAACTTTGGGTGGAAAAACTCAATAAATTGAAAACGGTACGTTTGATGGTTAGACATAACTTAGAAACCGCCTATAAGAATTCGAGTCATTATTATAATCTTCGGAGGAGAGAGGTGAAATTTCGTCCAGGAGATCTAGTGTTAAGAAGAAACTTTAAATTAAGTGATGCCTCACAAGCTTATACAGCAGGTTTAAGTGCAAAGTTTGTCGGGCCCTATATTATAAAGAAAAAGTTCAGTGAAAATAGCTACGAACTGACAAACCGTTTTGGTAAAAAGTTGGGGAAGTGGCACGTCAAAGACTTGAAACCCTTTGTTCCTGGATAAACATTCTTTAAGGCTGGTAAAAGAGACACGCACAAAAAAAAAAAAAATGAATGTGACCTGTGTCAACATTATTTTTTTTTTATGGTGAGTGAGGGAAGAATGTAACGACGCAAATAGCGACGTGCATAATCAACGATAGGAGACCATTCCTAAATAAAGGAAGGGTTGGGGGACCGCAACTAATCGATATTGAACATTTTTATGATTATCGATACTGCCCTGAATTTTATTTGAATTACAGAAAAGGAGAGGTGCGCATGCGTCGACGGTGAATCGACGAGGGAGACGTGCGGAACCTGAAAGACGGTTAGTAGTACGTGCCTGACCACGAGAGAGAGAAGTTGAAAAGGCAGAAGGGAGAAGACGAGATTGGGATGTGTGACAGCGGTAGAGGCGTTCTGGCATAATGGTGTGTCAGACTTCCATCTAAAGGAAATTCTGGTTGTGAACTTCCTTGACACGGCTATATGGAGATAGTCATTAATCAGAAGAATACACCAAGTCGGCCAGTACGAGACACCGCTACAGCGAACATCAGCTGTGAGAGTGAGTCGTGACTGCTCGCTCTGAATAAGAGCAGATATGGACATCAGGAAGTAATGGAAGACAACTCAGGATCGGAGGATAAGTTGGACATCACTGGTTGAGTATAAGCGTCTAGACTTTTTTTCTTATTGTTTGGGGAGTGAGAAAATTGAGATATCCTTTTTTTTTTAGGATGGTTTCTAAGTCATGTATGGCGATTAGACACCGTATGGAATAATAGAATAGAATAGAATAGAAACATAGAAGTGAGAATTCTAGAAGTAAAGTGATGAGATCCAGTAATCCAACTATTTTCTATTTCTGGTCTAAATTAATTCTAAAAGAGCAGTCTAGAGCCTAACAACTGAATGCCAAAGATATATCTCTTCACTTTAAGTTTTTTTTGGGTAATTGTCCCACGAATGAATACATAGCTAGGGGCAATTGGTGATGCTCATATAAACTTTGTTATTTTTGAGACAGGACGCGAGGGGAGTAAGGAAGAAAGGTAATTAAGGGGCATGCTTAGTACTTCTTACGAGGGCCCCTCCCTCTTGGGTTTCGTTCAGGTGACGGGTGACTATCTATAAATAGATTTCATGCTGGCCTGTAATGTTAAGTTATGTTTTTTATAGAGATTTATCTACAAGCGAAGGTGTATGGAATATGGTAGAGGGGGATAAGAAGTGGAAAGATTGAAGGGCAAAAGAAGGCCTACGAGTGGTAGTGCATTAGGTGTGTACCATTGGAAAATTTACATGTTAGGGTAGAAGTAGAAGTCGCTAAAGGGGTTATAGAGAAGCTTACTAATCTGGGCGTGAATTAGTTTCAGTTAGAATTCTAGGGAATTTAGAGACAAAAGAAGATTGGGTGCCCATGCTAAAGAGTAGTAACGTAAGAAGTAGGAAAACTAGAATAACCACCGAGTGAATTAAATCAATGGTATAAGCTGAAGGGAACTCTACTTAAAGAAAGAAAGGGGTTAAAAAGATAATAACAAATAATTGGTTAGGTCAGAAAGAGGAGAAAAGGTAATTGCGAGTAGTGTACTGATGATAAGTAGTTTATTAGCAAGTACTAGAGATTGTAAGGGTGAGGTGAGGGAACGCCGGAAGTATCCCGAATCAAACAAATAAAATCTGGTAGTAGGCAAGGCCTATACTAGTAACATATAAAGAAAGTGAGACTGTCTTTTCTATCTATCTTTGAATACAATTCTTCATGGACTAAGCTGACAAATAGACTAATATAGGAGACATAGGTGGGATTATTGAATGTAATCTGTAGAGTTAAGGACTGGATTATAAATTGAAAACCTTTATTTATTCTAAAGAGAAAAAAAGGGGGTATAATATATATATTGAAACCTCTTGAAGTTGCAAATGTAAGTGACTACACAAGTTAATAGTAAATAATACGAGACGTTCTAGTAGATACCTGGAAACACAAAAAAAAAGAAAGAAGGTTAAAATAATTAATTAGGAATTTGTTATTGTTGAACAGAGAACGTACTTATACAGTTAAAATTGGGTATACTAACCTTGAATAATCAAATATTATCCTACCAATAAAAATGTTGAATGGTTAATGTAGTGTAAATGTAATTTATTGTATATAAGATTGTTATTGTTGAAAAGAGAAAATAATATATTAAATAAATTATGGTCATTGTTATGCAGAGTAAATTAACGTGAAGTCTAGCCATCAAAAAGTTTGGCGCTCAGTGAGTTATTGTATATAAGATTGTTATTGTTGAAAAAAGAAAAAAAATAATATATTAAATAAATTATGGTTATTGTTATGCAAAGTAAATTAACGTGAAGTTCAGATTTTTGACCCTTATCCTTGTAATGGTTTGAGAGTCGCTGATTTTTGGGCTAAGTATATACTTTGGTAGTGAGCACTGAAAAAGGAGAAAAAGGAGAAATAGAGAGAGAAGCAAAATAATTAAAGAAAGATAAACCCGAACCCAACTCCCGTCTCCACTGTTATTTAAAAGCTAGTCGAGGGGCATGTAGGTACATAGCCTGTGTATCTATAATTTAATTTGTGTCTGGGCTGATACATAACAAAAAGAAAAGAGGAAGCGTATTGATGATGGCGCCCGTTAATATAAATTTTCATCAATATTATCAAGACTGGGTAAATTGTTAAAAGAGAGAGAAAGTAGACTGAGAGTAGGAAGTTTGCAATCACCCGGTGTCAAAGGTAGTTGTACTGAGTGTTGGAATGTGGACTATGCAGGCAGTGTTATGATGACACGACAGGTGCATGAGTGACCTTGTTTTGTAGGAGTTCAGTAAACTTATGTACTACGATTGAGAATAATCACCTGTTAGTCGTCACAGATTTTGGCGAAGAATTTTGGCGAAGATTTAATCCAAGAAGTTAGGGAACTTTATAGCATAAAGTAAGAAAAGCCCGTCACACGCTCTATTCTGCTGGGAGGAATTATTTTTTAATGGTGAATCAGTGAAAACAATTTTTAATGTTTTCATATTACCAAATACTGGGTAATTTACGAATTTTTCAAAATAAATTAGCAAAAAAGGTACTGGAAAGGGAAAGTTCCTAAAAAAAAGGGAGATGAGCCTAAAAAATGAAAAAAGGGACGTTAAAACCAGGTCATTTGCAGTTGAAACTTACTCAGTAATGTCCTGTTCAATTTTATCACGTTTTGTGATGAAATATAAAAAAAGGAATTCCCTTTAAAATCCGGTCTCTATTTATGACATTGGGAAAATGTCTGTCCGTCTGTCTGTGTGGCTGTACGCGCGATAACTCAAATACGCTTTATCGGATTTTCATGAAACTTCGTATGTGCATTTAAAACGTCCATGGGAAAACGTCTATTGTTATTGGACCAAATCGGTTGACCGGTACCGGAGTAATGCCCAACTTAGTGTCTATTTTACGGCAATATATTAGACAGAATTTATCAAATGCAAATCAGTTATCATGACAACATATTGTTTGACAGTGTGCATATAAGGCTTTGGAAGTTGCAATACAGTTAGTTTTGACAAATAACACTTCCCACATATTTCTTCACATATGCTTATCAAACTAGAGCTTTGTTCTTCCTTAAGCCCTGTTTAACGAATCGATCTGAAGCTTAACTCGAAAATCGATTTTAAAATAAATCCTGAAATCACGGATTAAACAAATGCATTCTGGCAATTTGTTACATCAGTTTACCTGATTTTTCATATACTCATTTTATGCAGCGAAAATTGCAGAACCGTTTTTGGAAATTTCCAGCCTTCTAGCACTCGTCTATCTGCCGCTCCTCTACACTATTATATTACTAACTTGCGTGATAAATTAATATTGGCTCTTTTTCGCATATTTTAGACTTAAACTTTAACTCTTCTTGGCCACTGAGCTGTGAAGTCGTTAGTGATGTCTTCCAGAGAAAGTTCACAGGTGAGGACTAACTGGAAGGACTAACTAGAACGACTTCTGATTTGGAGGAAAGTGATGCCGTTTAAGCGACTAATCATGCCTGGTCTTGCAGGGTAGAAAGAAATGTGCATGCACGCACAAGTCTTTGCTGGTAATGGGGGTTTCTCTATATTTAATATATTATATATATTACGAGAATAAGTCAAAAGCCTTAGTATCCACACGACTTACAATACGAAACGAAACGCACGACAATGATTGAAAATAATAACTTAATTACACAGACCAACAACCATTTTGGTGCCTAGAATTTACACCTATTCTTGGGTATATTTAGATCGCTGATGCCAAATGTGCCATTAGTTTTGCCTATCAGCTTTATTTTTGTGAGATATGGTATTACCATTATGCATATTATCCCATTTTACGTTTGATATAAATAAAAAACAGTGCCTATTTTTAGCTTCTAAATCACGTGAAGTAAAAAGCAACACACTACCAACATTACATTAACATACAATAACAATATAACATGGGGTCTTCCAAAAAATTGATATTATCACATATTGTACGATCATTTATGACTTATGAGCTGTCAATTTGAGGAGCAAAAATAATCCAGCTTTTAGTTTTTTCTGTACTTCGTACAGTTTTCGTCCGACGTCTCCAGAGTATGGTCAAGAACCTTCACTAGCTACATTATCAAGCAAGATTGTGTTTCGCTAGGCTAAGAGTTCACGAATAAAATCTATATAAAAGTAGAGCTGGTAGAGAAAAACTGTGTACATATTTGGAATCAGCGCACTAAGTGTAGACAAAATGCGGTAAAACATCTGAGACACCAAATAAAAAGTTATTTTTTGTTGGGCTGTGTTATCGTGCAGCTTTGCTGTTTTCTGCACAAACATAATGCTCCAAGTTCAAGAGGCGACATCCAGTGTGATTGTCGCGCTAGCAAAAAGGAAAGGTTCTATTTTCTTTTTCCTATCTATGGCTTAGGTTCCATATATCAGTCAGCCAGCCAGCCAGGTGTGGTTGCGTCATTAATGCAACGTCGGGGTCAGAAAGAAGAGAGCGTTCTCTTGTCAGGTATATATTTTATCAATTTATTGTATGCCCCAGTGGCGGAAGCAGTGGGGGATCGAGGGGATATATCCTCCGAAATTTGAAAAAAAAAATGTGTGCGAGGAACGCCACGCGGCAGAAATGAAACTTGTTTTAATTTTGAATTTTTTCAATTTTGGATTCTTGGATTTTTTACTTTTGGATTGTTGGACGTTTTAATATTGGGTTTTTGGACTTTTTAAATTTTTGATTTTTAAATTTTTGATCTTTTAATTTTTTTACTTTTGGAATTTTCGATTTTTAATTTTGGATTTTTTTATTTTTAAATTCTGAGTTTTGGACTTTATAATTTCGGATTTTTTATTTTTTAAATGTTTAATTTTTTGTTTTTCAATTGTGAATTGTTTGATTTTTAAATTTTTGATATTTGGATTTTTAAATTTTTAAATTTTGGATTTTGGGACTTTGTGATTTTGGGTCTTTGATTTTTTAATTTTGGAATTTTGGATTTTTTAAATTTTGAATCTTTGAATTTCTTTTGGATTTTTAATTTTATATTTTGGATTTTTTAATTTTGGATTTTTATATCTTTTAAATTTTGGATTTTGGATTTTTTAATTTTTGGAATTTTTAAATTTTGGATAAGCCTAATCATTGAGTTGATTGTTTTCTGTGCAGTCCGTTCCGTTACACCTCACTAATTTCGTGACAATTTTGAGCGTTTCACTATTTTCGTGACGATTTTCAATGTTACACAAGCTCTCGATTTACCCCTACCGCGGCTAAAGAAGTTTCACTTCAAAATCAATAAAAAGATTAGGCTATAAATGTGAATCGGTACAACAAATTTTACACACCTATTTATATGTGTTCTCTAGTAAATAAATTGCTTATTTCTCATGAATTGATATGAGAGCATAATGGACTCTAGAATACAGAAAATAGGCCTATTAGTCAACTCGTTCAGTTCGAATTTCTACATTCAGTTGCTCTTAGATCCATTCTAACATTATCATCCCATTTTCGTGTCGGATTGTCATTTTCCTTCTGGTCTTCCCATTAAAATGAGATAAATGCCCCTCTCCACTCCCATTCGAGTAACATCCAGCTCCTATTTACCACCTGCATTTAATTAATCTTACGATATTAGGAGAGCGATACAGATTGTAAATGTTATTGTTGTACAGCTTTCTGTACTCCCCTGACATTCCATTCTTTTTGGTTCAAATCTTTTCCTGAAAACTTTGTTTTCAAATCCTGTGAACTTGCGCACGGCTTGTAATGGTAATTGGACATGTTTCACATTCAAACAAAACTACTAGTAACATTACAGTTTCCTAAACTCTTTCTTTCTCTCTTTCTATCTTTGTCGTAGTTTTTACTTCTCCCTTTTAGGATCTAAGCGACCCAAGCCACCCGGGCCTTACAGGGCCGCGACCTGTCGGGAGAGGGATTATCTTTGGATCACATACATACTTATTGACCAGACAAGGACATGAAGGGCCTCCTCGGATGAGTGATCAGCCCAATGCCGGGGCCACCTCCGAGACAACACGAGATACACCCTTCACACACACACACACTCATTCCAAAAATGGCGAGGATGGGATGATGATGATGATGATAATCACCGCCAGATGATATCTGGGGACCACAAGGGCCTAAAGTTACAGGTGTAAAGTGTCTCACAGGTGAGGGGAAACCCCCGGAAAAAAAACCCACCTGGGTAACTTGTCCCGACCAGTATTCGAATCCGGGCCCGCAGCGTGAGAGAAGCGAACGCATCCCCTACGACACAGCGGTGGACTTTGTAAACTCTGTAAATATAAAATAACTTTTTTTTTTAGTTTTAGTTTTCTTTCTATCTCCTCAAATCCCTCCCCGAAAGAAAATTTTCCGTCCGCCACTGATAAAACCCCATAATTATGGAAATGTAAAACAGCCCCTTAGACCACAGCTTACTATAGCCTATTGGAAGAAACAGCCTTGCTTAGAATACATGCTTTAAAATACACAATTCAATTCTTTGCAATTTCAATATACATGATATGTGACTATTGGAACTGTTGGCGAGGAGGGGGTAACATTCCATGTTTCCAATCGAATCTGCAGATAAATATGGAATCTGAAACAGACTGGTGTAGGAGTAGAAGTTGTGTGCCCGCAGCCAAATTCAAACTTCGCTTGTGATTGTGAAGGCGCATGTGGCACTAATGGATTATAGGAGTTAGGAGACGTCCCTCTCTTGTCTAACATATTCATTCTCACAGACCACTCGCTCCGTCCTGAAAGCGTTTCTGTGCTTGCTTACCAGAAAACAGATGTTCCAGTCCTAATATTACAAAGCACAAAATGGTTATTTTTAGTCAGCCATAGGCTTCTTAACAACGCACGATCGAGTTGGTAATTGAGTATTTAGCCCTTAACTTGTGAAATGTAAAATATACTATACAGTCTTTTATTTGCCCTGAGCATCACACATGATGCTTAAACACTTGCCGATATACAAGTAAAACTGCATTATTTCTGCATACCTAGTTTTCGTGGTGAAACAAAGTGACTTATACGAGGGTGGATCGAAAAATATCACACAATATTTTTTTTACAAGAAGTTTAATCGGTACAATTACAAACAAATGCACATATGAAGGGACATCTTTTTTATATCTTTCTATATAATCGCAAGGTTTCGCAACACATTTCTCCCATCGTGATACCAGTTTCAAAATACCCTGTTCATAGAAGTCCGTTCGGTTGGAGTATAGCCATCTGCGGACTTCTGCATCTGACGCAAAGCGTTTACCGGCCAGGAATTTCTTCATGGGACCAAACAAATGAAAGTCCGACAGGCTGGACTGTATGGAGGATGCAGGAGCACCTCCCAACCAAATTTGTTGATTTTCTCACGAACAGCTGCAGCAACATGGTGCGAGCATTGTCGTGAAGAAGTTTGACATCATCAGCATGAATGTTACAACGTTTGTCACGAAGGGCACGACGCAACTTTACCAATGTTTTAATGTATGCAGATGTGAAAACAACAGTCCGCAGATGGCTATACTCATTGCCTTCTTTATTTCTTACAAGCCATGCTGCTTGAAATCATGCAACACAGGAGGTACATCGTAGAGAAAAATCTCCTAATAAAAATGTCTTGTCTATGCCCCCTCTGTACACAGGTAAAATACTTCGATGTTTTCATTTTGTTGCTATTGAATATTACATACCCACTGTGCATCATTGCATTATATTTTTTTACTATCATTTACATATATTTTATACTCCTGGTAAATCATACATGTGAATGGCTTATATTTCATATGTCTATTTCAGTTTTTTTCCAGTTTGAGAGAAGTTTAGCAGAAAAATAAGGACTGGTAGCAAAATTGCACCGCGCTGATGTTGTTGTGACAATAATTGGCGCTCTCGCATGAGGGTTAATAATAAATAAAGTCATGTCAACCATTAATATATATTGCTTAATTTTACAGAATACATTATGATGAACATGCGTATTTGTGTACTGTGTTTATGAGATGGTTTGCGTGGGTAGAGTCTGTGTTTTTTTGTCTGAGGGCCTCGTCTTCATCATTAAAGGAAGAGGTATAAAATTACGAAACGGAATTGTCAGATACACGTAAATATCAACATGATAAACTTGACATGTTGGTGTTAAATGTTAATCAATAGAGACCCAATTTAATACTAACGTATAACTGGAACGCTAAGACCTAAACCAAACACGCGCAGACAGCTAGCTTATCGTCCGCCGGTAGCAATGCAGTAGAGTTCGAATTATAAAGAATGTATATACTGTCATTTTTTAAAGTTGGCCTTTCCTCATTTGTTTTGTGAAATTCATTCACCGTCCTTATAATTACACACTTATCAAAATCATCTAGGTCTGTTTTTACTTTTTTCTTGGTCTTTGTGTGGAGTACTAAATCTCGTTCAATCTTGAACACATTTCTCACCTTCTTTTACAATTCTCGTAATGCTGCTGAATGAAATTACTGTAGCATCCGAAACACGCTGCTGAATTGAATATTTAGGGTCATCTTGGAGCACCTGTTTGAAATACCTATTTACATTCCACACTATTTCCCCACTCTGACTATGAATCGCTTTACTACCACCAACCTTTTCTGCTAGAATAACTACATTCGCCTTCCATTGCTCTTATTAACGTATCACACTTCACTATTGAATGCTGTGAGTCTAACTAAGATGTTTTTACACGGTCTGTAGAGTATGAATTGGCAGCGAACATCACGTGCTATGAAGGTCAGGCAGGTCTAAATTGCGTCATCGTAGACGACTGCGCATCCGTTTGTTTGACTCAGGTCTTGCCTGGCCTGGGTTATTCATATGCCTTTGATAATATTAAACAAAAAAATTGGAATAACAGTGACTCGAACTCGTGCTGTTTAGTTGCACATAAATACGCTTTCACTTTCACCTGGTATTAACTCTATGGGAAATCCTGCTCATTCCTTTTGTTCCTAATTGTACAATACAGCCAATGTAGGAATGTGAAGCTAGAAAATTGAATAGGATACACAAACTCATAGTGGCCTATTAATATCAGGTTTTTACTTATAGTCACTATGCGTAGAGGAAGTATTATGTTCAGCCCCGAGATTCGATGTCTCGTTTTTTACATAAATACACATATGAAACCCCCCTGGATTAAAAAATAGGCCTGCTAATTTTACACACAAGTCTGTCTGTCTGTTTGTGTGCATGTGAACAGTCTGTAATTTGAGGAAAAATCGTTTGAAAGCAGTTTAGATTTAGGTTAGGTATCTTTTGGGAATGTGAAATGAAGGTTGGCAACAACTTTCTCTTACTTTTAATACCACTTAAAGAAAATTCTATTTTCGCGATTTTCTTGAGAAATTGGTTTAAATTGGGTACATGAGGTGCTAATACTATGTAAGAGCCAAAACTCTTATTTGAAGAAAAATTCCAAATAAATTCCCTGAAGGCTAGTTATAAGCCACTCAATCCGTACATAAACTTTGATTTTAACACTTTTCTCGTGACATATGCAGTAGACTACAGCCGCTTATTGTGATCACCTCGGAACGCAGCCAATCTCATAATATTAACCGATTGATAGCAGTACCCGAAGGAATTAAATGAAGGTCATTTATTCATATAAAATATAATACACTTAAAAACAGAACTAATAATATTTATTAATAAAATAATACGTAACTGTGAAAAATTGATCCACTCATAGGCTAATACAGTAATAGAATGTAAGCAACTATATTTTAACCAGCAACAAAGTTCTTCATTGTTTTTGTTTACCTTTAGGAGTCCATTAACCAATACTCAATACTCAGTTACGAGGTACGAGTATTTTTGGAAGTCTACTGATCAGTGATCGGAAGGTCGCGGGTTCGATTCCCGATAAGGTCGTCGAGATTTTTCAATTGGTCTAAGCCTTCTTGGTGGCACTATGGCCCTGGGGTCGACTCAGCTTCAAACAGAAATGAGTAGGCCTACCAGGAGAAATCCTGGGGGTAAAGGCGGCCAGTGCGTAAGGCTGAAAACCTTACCACCTTCCTGTGCCGAATGTCCAACATGTGGGAGCCTCGACCTCCTGGAACCCTCTGGGCCTCCATGGCCTGTATAGGGATCGCTTTAACTTTACTGATCGGTGGTGAACACTGAGTAGCAAAACATCTAACGCCTGTCCAAGTCAATTTCATTTTACACTAGCCATCACTGCATGTCAAAGCTTATATCTTCATAAATCAAAAGCTGCAGCTTAACGATGGGGTGAAACATGTTTTATTGCTTAAAAGAGAAAGTTATGTAATTCCACCCCCTGTGACCTGGGAACAGATTTGCTACATCCAGTACAACACAATACAGTTGAATTAGAAACGAAACCCTTTCTTTCTTTACCTTAGTTTTGCCTCTCCCTTTAAGCGACCCAAGCCGCCCGGGCCTTACAGGGCCGCGACCTGTCGGGAGAGGGATTATCTATGGATCACATACATACTTTTTTTGACCAGACAAGGACATGGAGGGCCATTTCCGAGACAACACAAACACATAAGACGAGACACACCATTCACACACATACACACACACATTCCAAACCAAGCGAGGATGGGATGAAGATGATAATGACGGTCAGATGGTATCTGGGGACCACATGGGCCTAAAGTTACCCGACATTTGTCTCACAGGTGAGGAAAAACCCACCCAACCAGCATTCGAACCCGGGCCCGCTGCGTGATAGGAGCGAATGCATCCCCTACGACACAGCAAACGAAACCCTTAAAAACAAAATTTTGAATGACGTACAGTACTTGGAAATAAAGCCGCAAATAGGAAAATGTGATAACATAAACCGAATCTTTGATCACAATAAACTTGCATTAGTATTAATCCGTACGGGACATCCGATTGATAACATTATCCACGATTACATTAAGCGGCGTTCACTGTATACAAAGGTAGAAGAAGCTGTTTCCCTCACATTTAAAAAAAAGTACAGTTGCTTAAGTCTACTAGCCATGAGAAAATGCATGTGTTAGGATTGGCTCTCCGAATCATTTGTTTGCTGATCGTGTTAATGTCTGCCATTCACTGCATGCAAAGCAATACCCCCACTAATTGTGCACTCAAGCATCCAATTTGTAACCGATCCCAGTTCTGGTAATGGCGAGAAGGAAGCCAGATAATCACATTTGCCTCCAGTCGGCTTTGTTACAACATTTGTCGCTTATATTACGATCACAAGTTCTACGTCCAAATAATGCATTGTACCATTACATGGCCTTCCTTTTATTAGGAGGAAAAGTTTGCTGACAGCTCAACCCATGCTCTTTATTTTTACTGCACCAATCAGCTAGTTACCTCAGACAATCAAAATCTAACAATGTCCTGTGACGGCTGTGACAGCTACTCGTTTACTCTGCGTGGAGAGAAACGTGAGGTTGCAAGATGAATTAATTAAATCGAGGGATAACAATAAGAGAATATTGCAATGTATTACAGCTGTAACAGCCGTCACAGAACATTCTTATATTTTGATTGGCTGAGGTAACTAGCTGATTTGTGCGGTAAAATTAAAGAGCATGGGTTGGGCTGCCGGCAAACTTTCCCTCTTAACAAAAAGAAGCCGCCTGGGTATGCAATGAATAACTGGACTATACGAGTTATAGTCGCACAGAAGTCAGCTGATTAATTAAAACACCAAAGTCAGGGGTTTCTCTACATGCTGCCTCTTCCCAAGATCAGTAAACTATACAAGCCTTGGCCTCTTCCCCAATCACTGGGGGCTTTGCTGTTAACATGCCGAGGAAAATCAGATTGATCGTTTGTCATTTTTAACAGGAACATAATGAAATATTACTTTTACATGAGAAAAACAAACACTTCAAAAAAGAAAAACTTAAAGTACCTACATGTTCATGCATGAAACAAGGGCAGGTTGCTTACCCTCTCATCTACCGGGTATAGTCCAGTTATTCATTGCATGGCCAGGCGGCTTGCTTTTATTAAGAGAAAAAGTTTGCCGACAGCTCAACCCATGTTCAAAATTTTAAAAGCACCAATCAGCTAGTTACCTCAACAAATAAAAATCTAAGAATGTCCTGCGACTTCGTCAACTTCGCGTGGAGTGAAACGCGGGGTTGCAAGATCAAGTTACACGTGTGAATCGATTAAAGCGAGGGAAGAACTGAGGTCAATGATAACAATGAGAGAATATGGCAACGTTGCTTTTGTTTTGGAAGGCTGAAACCAAGACCGATTTGGTTATACCCAAGACGAGCTAAGAAGGAAACCTGAAGTAAACAAAAACCAGTAAATGTCTGTCTTACTTTCAGGTCATACGAGTAATGTGCTAGAGTGAGACAGATGTACTGGTCTTTGTTTACTTCAGGTTTCCTTCTTAGAACGGCCAGACTTTAGATCAATTAACATAAAGAAACATCGACTTAATAGTTTAGTCCTTTGAAGCCGCCTGGCCATGCAATGAATAACTGGACTATATGCAAACTTCCATGTAGCCTGTTCACAGGGGCGGCTTGCGTATCTGCAGCCCCCAGGATTGTCTGTCTTAGATTTGCAATATATTTATCAAAAATATCCCTATTTCGCTCCTCCAATTTTCAAAATTCGATCTCAACTACATGCAACCCTCTAAACCGAGCGCTTGTAAAGAGAGTCTTCCCTTTTTATTAAGGCGCGTGTCCATTTCCTCTCCTAGAACTGCCGGTCTCCGGGGAGAAAGTCCCCGCCCACAATACATTCACTGCTCCTCTTCAAGGACTCTTGAATTCACGCGAAACAGAACTGAGTAATTGTAACATTTCCACAAGTGGCTGGAGTTTTTGTAAGTTTAACAAGTTCAACAATCTGTGGTGTTTGTAATGAACATTTAGCCTACAGTCATTTCGTTACAGTAAGTTACCAATTCAGAGGAAATGTGAAATTAGGATATATCTACTCGTATGCTGGATACAAATCAGTCAACAACAAGCCGTCAAAAACATATACCAGGAGGCACTTTCATTGTGTTGTGTATAAGAAATACGAAAAGAGGGTGCTTAGGAAAATATTTGGGCCTAAGAAAGATGAAAATGGGGACTAGAGAAAACTGCATAACGACGAGCTTCATAACCTGTACTCGTCACCGGATATATTAAGGGTGTATATATATATATATATATATGTATTATTTTTATAGAAGACTTTCAGCATGTAAAGTGCTTTATTATCTGTGCATATATTTTTAACTAGGCAACTGTAAATTTTATCGTTTTAGCTATTAATAGAAACAAACTATTTTGCAAACAAATTATTTGAAAATTGTAAGCCTACATTTATTATTTACGTATGTTGCTACAGGCAAACAGGTCACTGAATTACATCATTTCTTTCTGTCATTGTAAATGTGGTCCACAATCTTATATATATATATATATATACTATTTATACTTCCTGGCCTCTTAATGCTATTTTGAGGGTATAAGGCGAAAATATTTTAGTTGATCAGTAGTAAGGGTAATTAAATCATGGAGGATGAAATGGGCTGGACATGTTGCGCGCATGGGGGAGGAAGGACATATCTAAAAAATAATGACGGGGAGACCCGAAAGGAAAAGACGACTTGGAAGACGTAAACGCAGGTGGGAGGACAATATTAGGATAGATTTAAGAGAAATAGGATTTGCGAGGGATGGTGGGATGGTGTTAACACAGAATAGGGTTGAATGGCGGGCTCAGGTAAGCGCGGCAATGAACCTTCGGGTTCCATAAAATAGATAATGTTCCTTTAGCTTGCCTAGGAATTGTCTATTGCCATTGAGTAAGTAAGTGTATAAGAAGTTAGGATGGTAAGCTAAAATATTAAAATCGAACTATTTTGGGCTTAAGCAGTACTCAAAAATATACGAGGACTATTTTTTCAAGGTCCGATCGGTCGCGAAATGAAAACCACAGTGAAAATTCAAACTGCATTTAGATACACCTTCCAGCTAATCTCTACATCAGTGGTCTCCAACTCGCTGTATTTTGTGCGCGTGCAAACAGGCTTGCACTGTGCGACCCCTGTGCACCACGTGATGTCAGTTTGAACCAGGGTTCTGTCGGCAGAGGTGGGTCGTCTATTTCACCAGCTTCCAAGCATTATGTTGGGTGTAGAATGTGTTCCAATATGTAGGCAATCGACCCTTATATTTATGGTAACAAATACTAATATAAGAGAAGTTTGAGTGTTTTTTATTCGGATTTTCCCCGAACTAAATTCCCCCGACTGCATAGACATGTTGCTAGGATTTTGTCCATGTTCAGATCTACGTACATATGCGAGTAGTTTTTTCACTAATGAAAATAAACAAAACCCGCAGCAGAAGTCAATTGTCACATGAAAACTTAAAACGTGAATTTAGACTGGCTGCTGCACAAACATTGATTTCAAATGTTGAAAAACTAGGGCATCAAAAGAGAAAACAAAAATCAAGAAAACTAGCTTCAACTAATGAGTGATTTTGTAATGTGAAACGCTTTATTTGAGCTGTTCTTTAATATTGATGTATTACATGGAGATATAGTTTCTCTGAATTTTGTCTCAAATATAATTTTAGTATTAATATTTATGTTCAATAATGTAAATGTGGAAGTGTGTCATTTAAAGGAATGAGTCTAGATTTTGTTTTCATTTCACAGAATTTGTGGCATTACAAATTAATTACTATAAAATTGAATAAAATCAAGACCTTTTCATCTGTGTTAAAAAACTACAGAATTATTTTGTGTGTATTATTTTGCAAGGAATATATTATGCATTATTTGTATTGTTACAAACATCATGACTCCACGAAAACATAAGTAAATGATAATTAAATAATCTCTATATATATAAAAGGCTTTGTCCTGACTGACTGACAGGAATCAACTAAACTATAACAGGTAGAGACTTGGAATTGTGACAGTAACTTCGTTTTATAATGTAGGTGCTCACTAAGAAAGGATTTTGAAAAATTTTGATTTTAAATGTAAAAAAATTAATGTTTTTGAGAATACTTAATCCCTTTTTACACAGAATTATCAAATCCAAATCACAGTTCATTTGACAACAGTATTGTTGGCAGTCTTCACATAAGGCTTTGGAAATAAATGAAACGTGTATCTGACAAATTAGAGAAGGTATCAATATAATTCATGTTATAAATAAATATTAAAGAATGAAATCCATGAAAATAATGCAGTCACATAACTTTCTCTAGCCTGGAAATAGAGAAAAAAAAATAAGAGGCAAGGTAATATGTTTTGAGAAGAAAAGTATGAAAGTGATATTGCATTTATGTTTCATTTCATCCCCAAAACGGTTTTATGGTAACATGAGAGTAAGAAATAAAAATTGTCTGCCACGATAATACAGTTTTATGTTACCGGAATTTCTGTTTCTTCTTATTTGAACCCCTATCAGGCTTGCTGTGTACTATACAAGCGATGGCATGCAAAATTCTACATCATCTATGAGCCATAAAAAGCTATATCAAGCATTTTCTGAGGGAATAGTTTGAGTGTGATAAGTAGTTCTTCCTATTTCAAATTATAAATACCTATATTAGAACCTAGAATTTAATAATCTGAAGTCCTTATAAGTTAATTTCCAATTACAAAATAAAAAACCCAGGCGACGCCGGGCCTTTTAAGCTAGTAATGTAATAAAACATTTAAACAGCAATCATCTGTTGACATGCCAATATGATTTGTGAATTTCAAAAGCCTAATGAGCATGCAGCCACTGAACTCACGCGGTGTGCAAAATGATTCTAGCGTGCAAAGGGTAAGCTTGCACTTACTGCTGTAATCATTCTGCAATGAGTTGGTGGCCACTGCAGTCTACATAGTCACCGCTCTGATTGAGACATTTGTCGTAGCGTGGTACCAACGTAAACATGCTTCAAACAATAGTCTCCCGCCAAGTGTGAAAGTGCTGTCATTCGATTTCTGGATGCTGAGGGGTGCTATGCAGCCGTAATTCATCGATGACTGAGTCATGTGTTCAATTCCGGAACAAGATCATCGGTTGACACTAGCTTCCTTCCCTGGCCGCTTATATAATGAACGTCTGTATTGTGGGTACCACTTTTTAAAGACTTTTTTCCAAGAACTTCGAGTACTTGCTGCCACCCTAATCCTCTTCGACCTGTCAATAAGTGAATAGAAAGGTAATTAGGCGTATTTACACTTGTCTGCAGTATAGTACAAAGAAGTGGTGAATGACAGCGGCAACACTGGGGAAACCCACAGGACTATAAGAGCACATGTTCTTTGTTGGTGTCGGTGTTGGTGCAGATTTTCGGATTAGGGAACAATGCTGTTATATTGTTTTGTAGATGGACGATGGTTTGGGACGAGGTCTTCTTAAAATGGTACGAATAATACGTCCTGCTTCAAAGTTCCTGCAATATTGCCACACTTTGCTGTCACTTATTAAAATTTAACTGTACGCATCACTCATTCGTCGATGAATTTCGGCTGCATAGCACTCCTCAGCATGCAGAAATCGAATGACAGCACTTGGCGGGAGACTCTATTGTTCGAGGCATGTTTACATTGCTACCACGCTACGACAAATGTCCCAATCGGAGCGGCGACTATGTAGAGAAGTAGCTAGAAGGAGTAGCTACAGTGAGTCCCACGCAAGAGTTGGCCAATGGCGCGGGTTTCTGCGTCGCGGCGGACACAGCTCCAACACCCGAGCGATCGGGTGAAATATCTACGCAAATAAATCCGCGATCGGTGTAATGATTCAGGTTCTCACATTTACAGTTAAAATTACAATGAAAATAACCACGTACCTCATCACAAGAGATGTTGGAAATGCTCTCCTCTTGCATCCACACAATACTGGCACCTTTTTAGGAATTTTTCTTTCACGGGCATAAGTTCAGCTTTCGAGACAGAGTTAATTTCACTTGTGAAATTATCTTTAAGTTCTTCTAACAGTATGTGACTATAATTTACGGGGAAACTTGAAAAATAAACTGTATAGGTCAATTTCCCATATATTAGAAGAACTTAAAGACAATATCACAAGAAAAATTAACTCTTATATCGGAAACTAAAATTATGTGCATAAAAGAAAATATCCTAAAAAAGTGCCGGTATTGTGTGGATGCAAGAGGAAAATATTTCCAACATCTCTTGTGATGAGCTACGTGGTTATTTTCATTGTAATTTTAACTATAAATGTGAGAATCTGAATCATTACACCGATCGCGGCTTTTTTTGCGTAGATATTTCACCAGATCGCTCGGGAGTTGGAGCTATGCCCGCCGCAACACAGAAACCCACGTCATTGGCCAACTCTTGCGTGGGACTCACTGTATCTATTCCGAATAAAACAGTTCGGATTTTCACTTGGCTTTCATTTCGCCCCCGATCGGATCTTGAAAAAAATCACCCTCGTATAAGCGATTCGCAAATTCGTCGCAAAATCTAATTAATACCTTGAACTTGGCCATGTTGGGAAGAATACACATCCAGAAGAGTTTATGTTCAGATCATAAGCAGCTGTTGAGCGTCATAATAACACGAGAAAAATCTTATGCAGTATCTGCATGAAATTTTATGGATCAAACAAGCAAACGAGTTGGCATTGAGAGAAGATAGGCTAATGAAAAGGCAGATTCTGATAATAAGGTAAAGGTAAAGCGATCCCTGTATGGGCCATGGAGAACCGTAGTGTTTTCCAGGAGGTTAAGACTCTCAGATTTTTATACAATCTCATGGAGATGGCAAGGTTGTCAGCCCGTTATTTTACTGCTATCTCTCAGTGGCCTTCCCTTCGCTCGCATGTAACCAGTGTACACAGTGTACCAGAAAAAATCTTTATTGCTACAAGATAAACTCCTATGGTGTTTACAATAAACCTGAATTCAAATGAACCATCAACACTTGACGGAGATTATCAAATAATAACGATTGTCTGTTGTCCGAAAGTAGCGATTTGTAAATGAAAAAACTCCTCTCAGCATCCACAGAAACGTGACCTAAAAATGCCGAAAATGACCTAAAATTTGCCAAAAAAATACCTACTCTTGAAAATGACGAAAAATGTAAAATAAATCAAACAGTGCAATCTCCAGGGGACAACGCAGTTGAGACGAGGAACCTGATTACCACGGAACCAGAAACAGGAGATGCCAACCAGGATGCACATACGGAAGATCCAGCGGGGAGAGTCAGCGCCAGCCAAGATGCTACAGGGCCTCGTAAATCACAGAGGACAAGGAAACAACCAAAAAAGACAAGTGATGATTTTTTATAAATAGGCCAAACTTTAGTGAGGTAGGTAGGTCTACTGTAGGAAGGACCTTGACACATGATTACTTGACAATTCTACACTCAAACATTCAGTCCTTAAACAATAAAATAACAGAACTGGAAGTATTGCTACATACCGATCTAAAACATGTCCAAGTTATTTGCTTATCCGAACACTGGTTTAATGCTCAAAACTTAAAACAGGTAAATTTAAAAGGTTTTAAATTAGCATCTGCTTACTGTAGGGAAATTCATTGTCATGGAGGATCTTGTATCTTCGTTAAAGAAAGTGTAGAAACTAACGAAATAAAGGACCTAGAATACTTAAACAGTGAAACAAATTTTGAGCTCTCCTTAACAGAGCTAACTTCACATAAAACAGTAATAGCATGTATATATCGGGCTCCTGATAGCGATTTCAAAATTTTTCTTAATAAGTTAGACATACTAATGCAAAAATTAACCTCTAAGTATAGAAACCTCATTATCAGCGGAGACTGGAATATAGATTTTCTAAAAGGGAGTAATAAGTTAATAGATTTGCAGAACTTACTTCTTACATATAACCTCTCAAACACAGTAAAAACTGCTACAAGAATCACAGAGCATTCAAAATCACTTCTTGATGCAATAGTAACAAACACAGAATATAATGATTCTGCTGAAGTAATAAATTTGGGGTTTTCAGATCATGAAGCACAACTATTGAAATTACCAACACATTTCACAGTGACAAAACAAAGTCCTAGAAAAACAACAGTACGATCCTATAATAATATCAATATAGAAGAATTTAAGTTTTTACTAGGCAAAGAGACCTGGGGTGAAATATACATGGGAGAGGGGGTAAATTCCAAATTTGATACTTTTCTGGATATATTTCTGCATAATTTTAATTTAGCATTTCCCCTTAAAGTGGTACAGATAGGCAGAATGAATAGTATCAACACTCGAAACACTTGGGTAACTAAAGGGATTCAGGTTTCCTCAAATAAAGTAAGGCTTCTAAATAGTATTAAAAAAAGGGGGCGAATATGAGACGAATTACACCATTACATAATAAACTATATAAGAATTTATAAGAAAGTTATCAGGCAGGCAAAGAAAATAGACAATGATAAACACATCTCACAGTCATTAAATAAGAGCAAGGCGATGTGGCAGGTAATTAAAAAGGAGACAGGTAAAACAAAGTACAGCAACCAACAGATTGAAATAATACATGGTAGTAATAGTGTCTCAGATCCACTTCAGGTTTCCGAATTATTTAATACACATTTTACAGAAATAGCAAGTACACTTATACATTCACAGTATGGACCAACAACTAGGCAAAACAACTATAATCAAAAAATCAATATTTGCAATAAATCACTATTCATACACCCAGTAAGTGAAAATGAGTTAATGAAGATAATAAACACACTAAAGAATAAGGTATCAGCAGGGGTAGATGATGTACCAAACTTTGTAATGAAAGAGTGTATAAATTACATAACAGCACCCTTAACACACATTTTCAATATCTCATTTCAATGCGGTATATTTCCAGAAAAACTTAAAACAGCAAAAGTAAAACCATTACACAAAAAAGGGGATAAAACTGACATACAAAACTATAGACCAATATCCATACCGTCAGTGTTTTCAAAAATCCTAGAAAGACTTATGTATAATAGAGTCATAAAATTCTTAGACAAAAATAGAATCCTCACAGATACACAACATGGTATCAGAAATCATAGGTCCACTGAAACAGCAATTCAAGATCTATTACAGAATGTTCAAAAATCACTAGAGAATAAAGAGAGTACAATAGGATTTTTTCTGGACCTAACTAAAGCCTATGATGTTATAAATCATGATATCCTACTAAGAAAATTATACACATATGGCATTAGGGGTATCCCAAACTCATGGTTCAAGTCTTACCTTTCTCAAAGAACCCAGATCGTTGAAATAGCTAAAATCAAATCCACTAGTAGGGTATTATCACAAGGGGTACCACAGGGCTCAATTTTGGGACCGCTTCTATTTTTACTATATGTGAATGATCTCCCATTGAATATTGAAGAAGCGGAAGTTGTACTATTCGCAGACGACACTAATCTTCTAATAAAAGCAACAAATGAGATAGATCTTACACAAAAGATTGATTCAAGTTTAACAGAAATATCTTCTTGGTTCAAGGCAAACAAACTTTTGATAAATGCAGAAAAAACAGTAGCTATGAGCTTTAATTCAACCCAAAATCAACATGTTATGAAGCCACTAGTAAATTTAGATGGTAAAACTATTACATATAAAAGTGACACAAAATTTCTAGGCATACACATAAGTGAAGAATTAAAGTGGAAAACACATATTGAGGCATTAACCAATAAACTTAGCACAGGCTGCTATATGCTAAGAACTTTAAAACCTGTTACAAGTGCACACATACTTAGAAGCTCATACTTTGCCTATTTTCACAGTCATATTAGATATGGAGTCATCTTTTGGGGTGCTTCATCAGAAGCTGAAAAGGTTTTTAAGGTCCAGAAGAGAGCAGTTAGAATAATGTGTGGAGTTAATCAACAAATTTCCTGTAGAAATCTGTTAAAAAAACTAGGGATTCTACCATTATCTTGTGTATATATACTTGAAGTAATTAACCACATTAAACAAAATGGTCAAAATCTGTTAGTTAACAAAAGTTTCCATAACTATCAAACAAGGCAAAAGAATGACTTACATGTCCAGTACAGTAGAACAAACATTATGAAGTCTAACGTGTACAACTCCGGTATAAAACTATTTAATAAATTACCTACAACCATAAAGGCTATAGAAAACATACAATTGTTTAAAAAGAGACTAAGGTCCTTCCTACAGACACATTCCTTTTATTCTGTGGAGGAATTCCTTTCTTTGTAAAAAATTAATAAATTAATTTAAAAAAAAAAAGTAAGAAAATAATGAAATTTCAAAATTTGAACAAAAGAATCATCATTTCCCCTTGAAGATACTGCCCTCGCTTCTTCTTGTTTCAGGTAACCTGGAGAATGAAGGAAAAGGCCACAACTGGAATCGAGACTTCGGCTACTACAGCCTCGACAGACATCTGGCAATTCAGCTAGGAAAGTTTAATGTATTGACAAACGGATCAAATTAATTCATATTTTGTACTTTGTATCTTGATTCTGTTTCGAAGGTCATTTATTATTGTAAACGTATATTACACTAAAAACTCATTTGTAATTGTTCTGACTCATTTGTAATTTTTTGTAATATGTAATTTTGTAATTGTTTTGACTCAGTCGTAATTGTTTTGATTCATTTGTAATTTTGATTAATTTGTAATTGTTTTGACTCATTTGTAATTGTTTGACTCATTTGTTATTGCTTTGACTAATTTGAATTTGTATTGTCTCATTTGTAATTGTTTTGATTAATTTGTAATTGTTTTGATTAATTTGTAATTGTTTTTACTCATTTGTAATTGCTTTGACTCATTTGTAACTGTATTGACTCATTTGTAATTGTTTTGACTCATATGTAATTGTTTTGACGTGTCCCATAACATGTACATGTTGATATGGACAAAATAAAATCTATCTATCTATCTAATTGCCCTTATTTAATCAATTATTTCATTATATACATTTATATATAGGTATTCAAGCTGTCAATTAACCTTCATATAAAAAGATGGAAAATCATCAAATGCCTTGTCGTAGTTCTAATGTATTTCATTTTTTATAAAGCCTAAATTGTAAATCCAAAGACACATGAAAACAACAAATCTGACGGTTTAATTAAACTTTGAAGCAAATCCTTTTTAAAACATTATATAAATTCTTCTAACCGGAAAGAAAATTCTGTTCGATTGACTCACCACTCGTTTAACGAATCTTCTGGAAATTAAATTATTAATATTATTATTGAATCTCCAAATATAATTAACCCTATTTCACCTTTCGGTATGCTAGGGTTTTAGTTACAGTAGGCCTACTAATTAATGCAATTTACATTAATTTAAACTTTGCTTAATTTCTATACTTACATATTATTAATAAAGCAGATATGAATAAAACTAGTCAACAATCAAACACCAAATACTAAATCAAAGTTTCTTAAAAATAAAAAAATAAGTATTCACATAACTACTTGTGGCAACATTTCTTATCCAAAACATTTGTCAAAGGGTGTAACAATCTAATTTGGCTATAATGTAATTGAGTAATAATTTTGTTTTTTGTTTTGTTTTTGGACTTCCAAATCTGAGCATTCAAATATAAGACGTGATACAGTCTTATTTGTGTCTTCGTAAATACAGATATTGGTTCGTATTTTGAATCGTTCCAGATAGTGCGCAAATTTTCCGTGACCAGTTTTAAATTGTGTTAATATAAAATGTTTGCACTTTAACCGGTCAAACAATGAAGCAAAAAAATAATGTTCTTGTCAGGGAGTCATTGCTACTATTTAGCCACACAATGTTCCAACTTAGTATTAGTTCTTTCCTCTTATGTATGACAGTGGACATGTCAATATTAAGAAACAGACACGAGGACAAGCAAGATTAAAGTTGTAAATTTCAACTAGCAAAATATGACTATAATCCATATATGCAAATAATAGATATATCAAAAGCCAGAGGGTTTGATACAAATGGTAATCATATGTCATGTAAGTGGAAAGAAGAAGCAAGTTCGAGTTTCCATTATAATGGCATGAACGGGAAAATGTAAGAAGAGGTTTGTTTGATGTCAGAAAGATTGTCCTAGTTGCATAGCTCTGGTTTTAGATATGTAAAGGCGCAATGAAGTTCCTATCTACAGCGAATTGCTATAAAACTTGTGAACTTTATGATTTCATGGAGTGGACGTCATCTTGCCTGTCTGTCAGTTTTAATCTTGGTTCATGTTATATTTACAGTTCAGCAGATATTCTGGAAGCTTAAAAATTAATTTTAGGGAGCGGACCAGTGTTTACATCGGGATTACAACTGTAATTGCACTCGGATATGAAAGATGTCGAACTAAAGACAGATGTAACTGAGGAGAACACAACTATGACATGTTTAATACCATTGCTAACTGCACTGAGTTACCTTATACAGTGCACGCCGCTTATTGTGATCACTTCGGGGCGCAGCTAATCTGATAACATTAACCGACTTGCATTGCATTGCAATCAATACATTGATGTAGGCATTGCAAGCATATACATGTATATAAGTAAAGTAGAACGTGTTGTACAACTATAACCCTAACATGCCAGTGGCAAAATAGGGTCAAATAAAACGGAGATTCAATAATAATAATAATAATAATAATAATAATAATAATAATAATAATAACAACATTAACCGACTGATAACAGTAGCCGAAGGAATTAAACGAAGGTTATTTATTCATATTTAAGATAATACACTACAAAACATAATTAAAAATATTTATTCATAAAATAATATGTAACTGCCCAGTAATAAAGTTTATTTATTTATTTATTTATTGTTTACTTTCCTTTAAGAGTCCATTAACCAATACTGCATACTAAGTTACGAGTTACAAGTATTTTTGGAAGTCTACTGATCAGTTCGAACACTGCATAGCAAAACATCTAACGCCTGTCTGTTCAAGTCTTTTCATTTTACAGTAGCAAACACTGCATGTTAACACTGTTATCTTCTTAAATAAAAAGCTGCAGCTTAACTGTGCGGTGAAACATGTTTTATTGCTTAAAAGAGAAAGTTAGGTAATACCAACCCGTCTAACTGGTCATCCTGTGAGCTGGAAACAGAATTGTTACCTCCAGTAGGCTACAAAACAATACAGTTGAATTAGAAACGAAAGAAATAAAGCAGCAAAAATAAAAATGTGATAACATAAACAGAATCTGTGATCACAATAAACAGCATTTTTTTCAATGCATCAGTATTAATCCGTATGGGATTTCATACAAGTGATAACATTATCCGATTGATAACATTATCCGCAATTACATTAAGCGGCGTTCACTGTACCTGTGTGCATCAATATAAAACCATATGAGATTTACAAAACATATTTCAATTATTTAAAAAAATCACTTTTACCATGGTTTGGGATCAAGAAGATGACACAGTGAATAATTATTGCAGACAGTTCAAATCGGATTTGTCAGATGTTTGAATGGATAGATATCATACTTCAGAGCCCTCTACAGCTATGAATGCTTTCACAATAAGGGAGCATTCACACCGAAGTAGCATGCCACTTGCGATGTGCTACCTGGATGCACGCTGCACGTTACTCATTTTAAATCCCAAATAAACAAGTTCAAGTCTTCACACCAAAGTAGCGTGGCAATAGTGCAGCTCGCAGAGTGCGACATTCATTTCTTCAGATAAATCTGAACTTATTTCATGCGATGCTACTCGGGATGACGCATGCGTACAGTTGCCTTTTCAGCTGTTTTCTAATTGTTAAGAAAATTCAACAGAAATTCGCTTGTGTAGCAGTAGATTATGGTAAAGATGTCGTGAAAGCTGCTAAAAAGAGAGCTATTTAACATATAATTTGTACATGCGTAGACTATACGATATGGTAATCGAAACTACTTCGGTATGAATGCAAAACTGCGTACCATGCAACTCGATGTGCAGCCTGCATTTAGGTAGTGCGATTTGCATGCTATGCTACTTCGGTGTGAATGCTCACGTTTCGGACATAAGAGTCTTATAATAAGAGAAAATGTTTGTGCGCGATGCCCACAGAAGTCTACTGCACGCAGAGATCTGAAATTTTAAACATAGATGGATCGAATGCGTTTCGAAGCCGGAGTTTTAATTTTCGATTTCGTTCGCGAAATATGAATGAAAAACTGGCAGACAAATGAATTTTTTGCCCTATCGAAGCATCAGTTTTTGGTAATACATTTCAATTGTCAAATCAATTGAAGGTGGCTTTGCCCCCCCCTTTTTTGTCATAACTTGGAAATAAAAGCCTCGCGTTTTTTTTAAAAGTCGCATGGAATTATCGATCGTTCCAATTCTATGAACTCACCTTGGTCGATCCGTCTGTTTGTAATGCCAAATACAATAGAGGCGCTTTCTAATCGTAGAATGCACTCCGAAGCCGGATCTCTAGCTGTTTCATTATAATTATTAATCGTTTAGTTAATTAATGATTCGCTTGTCAGTGTTAAGAAATATAATGTTTTAATTATTATAGGAACTCTTAATTTTTAATTATCGAATTTTTTATCGTGGGCAAAGCCGCGGGCACCTGCTAGTATTTGAATAAGACTGTGTTAAGAGTGACTAGTTAGCTCATACGTCTTTCTTTCCATTTACATCAATAACATGTAAGAATAATACGAAATCAGCTAATTACAGACTTGATTCACTCAATCTTGATCCAATTATTTGCTTTATAAGGTCCTACCAAAGTGATAAGACACGTCCTCTTTTCTTGATGTTCTAACCAGCTTAAAAGGCCCGGCGTCGCCAGGGTTTTATATTTCGTAATTCGAAATTAACTTATGAAGGACTTTCGACTTTCAAACTCTAGGTCCTTAAATAAATATTAAAAATATGAAACGGAGAAGAACGACTTATCACACTCAAACTATTCCCTCAGAATACGGTTGAAATAGTTTTTTATGGTTTATAGAGAATGTCGAATTTTGCACCCCATTTTATCGAATTTTCTCGACCATGCCTGGGAGGGGTTGAATTAAGAAGAAGCAGAAATTCCGGTAACATAAAATTGTACTGTGTTTGCGGAATATTTTATTTCTCAGTCTCTTGTTACCATACTCTCAGTATATCGTTTCGGGGATGAAATAAAAAAAATCAATATCACTTTCATACTTCCCTCTCCAAAAAACCTGCGATATAATAGTATACATATTACCATACCTCGTATTGTATTCTCTATGTCAAGGGTAGAAAAAGTTATGTGACTGCATCACATTGTGCATTAGATTAATTATATGGATAGCTTCTCTAATTTGTCAAAGTCCCGTATCATTTATTTCCAAACCTATGTGAGACCAATGCCAACAATACACTGTTGTCATGTGAACTGTGATTTGGATTGAGTGAGACAATCATACCGGATTATTTAGAACCTGTTCTTGACGAACAACACTTAGGCCTACCCATCCCACTATCTAAAAAATTTGCGCGCCGACTATATACGTCCACCCCCATGGCTGAGTGGTTAGACCGCTGGGTCCCGGGATCGAATCTCGGTGGATCCATGTGGAGTCTGTTTTGGACAAAATGTGGTCGGAGCAGGTATTCTCGGAGTGCTCCTGTTCTCCCTGCCATTAATCAGAAATTCTACCATTGCTCAATTATCGTAATATGGCTAATTGGTTGCAATAAACTATTTATAGTAATAAAACAAGGTATGTATTATTTTGTTCGTAAAGATAAAATTACGCTCTCTTCTGTTCAGGATTCAGCATTTTAATACCGTATTTTAAGGGAATGAATTCCATAGCTCAGCAACGTTGGCATTTAATGACTATATTTTTAAATTCATATTATCATTTTTGTCTTTCTTTGTATTCTCCTTTTTCCCTTTTCCCTTATTACACACCATGCCCAAGGTGGGACCCGAACCCACAGTCTCCTTTCCTGTAAACATTATAAACACATAATCTGAATCTATCGATAAACTCGTAAACTCTCGCGGGATTACCCATTCCTATTCCATGAATAAAAATGTAACGGATTATACAAATAATAATTTACTTTCTTGCTTTGCTGTATAAAAACAAAACTAACAGCTGCGAGATCACAGCATACTATGAATCAACCATCCATGAATCGATTTGCGTTACCATTTTGTGAAACGTGTTTTCAATGGTGCGTACAAGACATAGTTAACCTAATTCAGGTAAGCTAACAGCAAAACAGAATAAAAGCACACAAACTGGCTAGCATTGAATCGAAGTTGTGTTTTTAATCAATGCACATTTATGTTACTTCAATTTACAAACAAGTTACGTTGCATAAAATAATCTGTTTTCGTGCTGCTTAATGGCAGCATGTGAGTTATTAATGACACCTCGTGATGCTTTACATGTCCAGTAACTAACGGACGTTTTATAAGTTAAAATAGCATCCTCATATTAATAACAAGCATTTCATATGATAAAAGATCGTGATTGGTCTACATCCGAGGTATTCCTAAACGTTATTGGCCAATATCAAACACGCGGCGTATGAATGGAATAATGTAGAGCAATCCAAGGGTTGGCTTTAAGAATGGTGCGTAATATTCTGCTACTGCCCCCCAAGCAATAATATTCTATTCCATTCTTGAATATACATAACTGTAGTATCTGCTGTAAGATGTTAGCTTAACGAAGATATACATACAGAACTGGATAAGTATTTACATAGATGGCCTATGAAATGTGAACTTTCCAATTAAGTTGGTAGTCGATGTTTTCTCATATTACTAAACTTCCAGGAAATGCCAGATATATACAATAAAATTCCTCAATACGGAACAGAAATTTACTGTGAAACACTTAAAAACCTCTCCATTTAAGTGATGCAAAATATGTTGCACAATCATACCGGATTGTCCGAGATATTCCTGAGGTTTTTAGGTATGTACCATTCACAAATTAATCTACAACATCTCGACTAAATAGATTTTGGGATGTTACTGACAATTTTCATATAGGCTAAGGTTTAATATTATGCGAGAAAAAACAAGGGCCGTCCACAAAGTGAGTTTCCCTAAGGAAGTTTACACAAACAAAATTTCATGGAAATATTTATTGCAAACGAATATAGCAAGCTTTCAGCTATTATTCAACATATTCGCCACAGGAATTGAGAAATTAGTCATACCGTGGGACCAACTTTTGAACACTTGTGTCATAGAAATCTGCCGCCTGGGATTTGAACCACCGTGTGACAACCATCTCCGCTTCTCTGCCATTATCTGTCATTTATTGTTGTGTAGGAGAAAATTTAAATCACTGGGAGCGAGGTCCGGGCTGTAGGGTGGATGTTGAAACATCTCCTAGCCGAACTTTTGCAGGAGATTTGCAGGGAGGTGTTTAAGCCTCCACCCTACAACTCGGACCGCGCACATTTAGATTTTTTTTATCTTTTTCTACCCCTCAAGAAATGGCAGTGAATTACAGAGTATGATAGAGACTGACAGAGAAACGGAGAAGGCTATCACACAATGGTTCAAATCCCATTTGGTCCCACGTTATGACAAATGTCCCGATTCCGGAGGCGAAAAAAATAGCTGAACACTTGCTGTATCTGTTGCAATGCATATTTCCATGAAATTGTGTTCTGTTTCCTTAGACGATCCCAGGGAAACTTATTTTGTGGACGGCCCTCGTATAAGAATTTAAAATCCGGCAAATGCATTTTGATTGAAAGCACTTAAGGTTCTTTTAGACAGGAGGATTTTTTTCTGTAGTGTTTGAAATCCCTGAGTGTTTAATATGTAAAGTGCTTTTAAAATAATAATAATAATAATAATAATAATAATAATAATAATAATAATAATAATAAATTAATAATAATAATAATAGTTTGTATTGAGGTGTCCGGTTTTGGCTCCGGTTCAAGTTGGCAACCCTGCTGGAGAATTATTGACTACCGGAATAGAGTGATACTCCAGGGAGGAGGTGTGGAGGGGGAAAAGAATATATTAGGGTACATTCCCCCGTGTGCGGGTGATTAGTGCCTCTAACTAGAGAGAAGTGCGGTTAGCCGGATACAACAAGGTGAACACCCGGGGACATTTAAACTTCATCCCCCTAGTGTGGCAGAAGTGCCAATGCCAATGGACACGTCACAAATGTGTATTATATTTTTGCACGACGTAACTAATTAGTGGATCGTAAGTTGACATTCCCGCACGCAATCTTGTTGCTATGGAAACAAAACAAATTTCCGTGCGGTAAGAGTTTACTTACGGCACTCATCATAATACAAGGTTTTATGGACAAGGCCCCCCAGGACAAATATTCGGCTCCCATAACAAACTCATGCGAATCACTTTCTGAAATATAACAGCCATCTTC
Source organism: Ectobius pallidus (assembly GCA_964059195.1). Classification (NCBI taxonomy): domain Eukaryota; kingdom Metazoa; phylum Arthropoda; class Insecta; order Blattodea; family Ectobiidae; genus Ectobius; species Ectobius pallidus. The sequence goes on from CAXKWD010000001.1 coordinate 17,119,336, forward strand.
AATAGTGTATATACATAATATTTTCAGCTAATATCTCAATTGATATAAATAAATTTATATAAATAATCATCGTGCAAAAAATAGCATGCAATACTCGTGCCGTAAGCGCATGCGCCTCGTTTTTTCAAACTCTTTCCTCGATCCGTATGCACCGCTTACGGCACTTGTATCGCAATATACTATTATAGCACAACATATTTAAATGTTCCGAACGTATTTCTTAAAATTTATTAGAAGTTAAACAAGTGACAATCTGTACAGATTGGTTGCAAAAAAAAATCAGGTAAATTGAAGTAAAAAACAATGTTTTTGTTTAGTCAGTGATAATTGCAATTATGATATGCAGAAAATAAGTTGTTTTTTAATCGATTTCCGAGTTAAGCTCCAGATCGATTCTTAACAGTGGCCTACCAAGGGTGGGGCGAACGGGGCGGCCGCACCGGGCGCCGTAAGGAGGGGGGGGGGGCGCCAAAATTGAAAATTATATATATTATTTTAATTTAAGAAAAAATAATTCTTTTCAGGCAAAACATAAGGTTTTATTGGTCAAATTTTCTTTATTACTTTGTTAAGAACTGCAGTAATATTATTTAGAAATGAAATAAACGTTTTGTTTTAAATTATTTATAGACAATACGAAATAGGTCGTGGGAGCCGAGCACACAGGAAAAGTTTACGGTATACGGGTGAAAGAAAGACTAAGTAATTTAGCAATTTTATCCATTGAATGTGATGTGATTGTTATTATAAATATATTATAAATAAATATTATAAATAAATTTGCATCCCTCTGCATGACTCTGAAACTTCTTTTCCCTTTACTTTTTTTCAAACAAACTAACCTTATAATACTTACAGTTTTATTTCATTCATATTTTTCTCTTTATAATGTGTTAAAGTATTAAAGTATTAAAAATATATAATTGTGAACATTAAACTGTATTTAAATTAAACTCTTTGAACCTTGAACCTTTTAGTGTTAGGGGGCGACTACCATTTAATTAGCCCCGGGCGCCAAGCAGCTTTGGTACGTCACTGATTCTTAAGCAGGGCTTACGAAGAACAAAGGTTTAAAGTTTGATAAGCATACGTGAAGCATTTGAAACATGGTGATACAGAAAAATGCTGAAAATTAGCTGGAGCGATAAAATTACCAATGAGAAAGTTTATGAGAGAGCAAAAGCTGAGAGAGAAATTTGGAACCAAATAAGAATTAAACTCATAGGGCATTTACTAAGGCACCAAAGTCTTTTAGAAATCATTATCGAAGGCACAATTGAAGGCAAGAATAGCAAAGGAAGAGCAAGACTACAGTGCATGGAACAAATTTAGGATGACATGAACTGTAAGACATACAAAGAATTAAAAAGGAAGGCAGAAAGAAGATCAGAATGGAGAATCACTGCAAACCAATCCAAGGATTCAAGACTAAAGAAGAGAGATGTGAAGGAATATGTGGGTAGTGTTATTAGTCAAAGCTACATGTTTTGCAATTTCCAAAGCCTTATATGAACACTGCAAAACAGTTTGTCATCAGAGCTGATTTGCATTTGATAAATTCAGTCTAATATATCCTATTACCATAAAATACGCACTAAGTTGGGCATTAATCCGGTACCGGTCAATCGATTTGGTCCAAAATCAATAGGGTTTTTCCCATGGACATTATAAATGCGTATACCAAATTTCATGGAAATGCGATAAAATGTATTTGCGTTTTCGCACGTACAGACACACGGACAGACGGACAGGCATTTCCCGTCCACCACACAATCTCATAAAGTACCATTCTGGCACTTAATAAAATAAATACATGAAATAAAATATAGGCTACACTAGAACATCTTTATTGGCCGGACTAACCCTTTTTCTTAAAAAATGATTTAAATTTTTATAGTTGAAGAATTGTTGATTATGAAATCATACATGCCTACCAAGTCTTCTTAAAACGAGGCTGAGGGAAACAGCATGAAGAGATGAGTCAATTCAAGTAATCGACTGTCGTGTCTGTACCACTTAACAAGCCTGGGCGTAGCTCAGATATATGGAGTCCACTAGAATGACTAATGCCCGATTTCTATAAACTTGCGAAATACCTATGGGTAAATTATCGAATGAACAGAATTTACACAAGAATAACCTTCACAAACTCAAATAATTTAAAGGTAACAATCACATACACTTGTGGCTAGTTTCTAGATAAATGTCCACTGGGCAAATATGAAAATGACAGAAAAAAATGTTCCTACAAACTCGGGCTAGATCTTTCCAAGAGTAAATCGTCGGGTTAATTTATCCTTTCATGAATGGCTGGATAAAATTTAACCTCTCATAGGATCAATAATCATTTTTAAAATGAGAACCAAAGCCTTCTGAATTAAATTAACTATACAACTCCAAGGCCTTCCTTATTATGTCATTGTGGGTGATTAGGAACTAATTTGCCTATGGATAATTTACCCATTGGTATTTCACGAGTTTATAGAAACCGGACATACAGTAAGTGAGAAAAGTGAATTCTCTTATTAATTTTAAACTAATGTTATGGACTTTGGAAAATAAAGTTTAAATTGAAAAGTGAAATTATACAGTATTTAAAAAACAATAACTCAAACGTAATAAAACAAAGAATAGTGCTAGAGTTAAAAAAAAAAAGCTTTTTTTCTTGTAACGTGTTTATGTACACCCCTGAGTTGCCATGGTACCGGTACGTGTTGCAAACAGGTTGCGTTTTTTTATTTATAGCAGACGTGCTTCTCCTTTCTGCCGCCCCCCCCCATCCTGTTGGGAAGAATTTCTGTTTTCTCTAATCTTACAACCAAGTGTAAATATGATATTAACGAATTGTTACAATCAATCAGCTTACACTATTAAAATAATCGATTTACCCACGTAAGTAATTGACCACGTATATAAATATTGACAGAGACTAGGGTATGAGTGAAATACGCAAGTTCTGAAATTCATCTTTCCTACTTATGGTAAAATGTTAGCGGTTCCCCCACTTCTTGCCAGTCTCAGAGAGAAGGAAAAGTGAAAAGTTCAGAGAGTGTGCATAAAAAACCTTATGACATTTCAGAATGAAAAAAATGTTGTGCAAATGCTTTCTAGAGAACGTGAATTCTTAAGGGGGGGACATAGAGCTTTCGATGCTGAAAAATAGACGAAGTTCATTATTTATTTTCTCAGCAACGAATTGTTCTGTAGCCTTGTAATCTGGCATGGTCTATATTGACTAGTTCTACAATTGCGTATATTTTCATAATTAATTTAACTGTTACAGTTATGGGTAATTATCATGGCAGCCAAATTTTGTGCACTGAAGTGCCGTATCCATGATAATTTTCATAAATAAGTTACTAATATTTCTGAGTGATTCTTTTTTCTAGAACTAAAAACTCCGTGGCGCAACATCCCTGAAGGGACAAGGCCTACCACCCGACCGCTGCATCATGGCAGATGGCAGGATTGGGGGGCATGTGGTCCGCATGCCGACACCCACGGCCGTTTATGGTGGTTTTCATGATCGGAGCCACTACTTCTCTATCAAGTAGCTCCTCAATTTGAATCACGAGGCTGAGTGCACCCCTACCAGACCTGGCTACCTCAGAAAAATTCGAGGAAGGACCGGGGATCGAACCCGGGCCGACCGATCTGTAGTCAGCGACGCTAACCACAAGACCACGCTGGCGGTCACATAATCTAGAACCTTTGGATTATCTGCAGTATAAATAAAAAATAAAAAAATCAATCACTTGTTAATTTTTTTGCAAATTTTACATCAGGAATATTAAAAAAAATAAACTATTAAAGTTACTTCAGTGATTTTAGAGTGTGTTGTTCACTAACATTAGATATACTTGCATGAAATATTTCACTGCAGTATGTAAATAAATGTTTGAGTTATGAGGGAAGCGGCATTTCAGTGCACAAAATTTGACTGCCATTTTGTAATGATGATTATCCACAACTGTAATAGTTAAATTAATTCTAAAATAGTATGCAATTGTAGAAATAGTCAGTACAGATTTCAAGGCTACAGAACAATTCATTGCTGAGGAAAAAATAATGAACTTCACCTACTTTTCAACATCGAAAGCTGTATGTCCCCCCCCTTATGGATCAGAATAATCCTAGGTACGGCTATTGGTCCATGATGTGGCACCAAACAAATTGAACAGAAAGGAATCTGGAGACTGGACCACACGAATATGAATATAAAGCAAACGTCTCGTCATCAGAAGAAAATGTACCTCCCATATGCGTCTAACACAAGCGTGTGATCGAGCCGGATCAGCTTTTTTAAAAAAAGAAAAAAAGAAATAAAAGATGGTGTAGTAGTATAAGCAATCTGAGCATTCGACTTCCGGCAAGCGGTGTGGCCGGGTCGTTTTGTAGAGTGCTCGTGCACCGACCGATATAGAAAATGTTTTTTTCACTACATGACAATATATTAAAATAATAGCTCACTTTGAAACACTGTATAATACATTTTATGCAGTGATTTTAACTATTAGTTCAAGACGTGCACGTGAAACGAAATTATAACTACAAGACTGAAGACTTACGAGCACAGAATTGTAAAGACTTTAATACCCTGTAGCATACAGATTTTACGTCTGACAACAAAATTCTCCTAATAAAAGTTGTTTGTCTATGTACTCTCTATACATAGTTTAAATATTTCGGTGTTATTCATTAACACTCTGTATAAAATCAAGATATAGACAGCTTCAAATTAAACAAAGAACTTCTAGCACAAGACACACGAAGTAAAAGTAGCACATTATGGAAAATGTGCATCAAACACCATTGCAACCAACTTTGGTTTCGGTCACAAATTGAGTTAAATAGACTCAGTTCGATAAATTTGAAAACGATAAAATTCATTACACATGTTTAAATGTTAACTTTCTCATGGCGGTTGTAAATACTCGTTATAGCTTCTGGTTGACTATCCCACTCATATGCCGCGTGTTTGATATTGACCAATAACGTTTAGCAATTCCTCAGATATAGACCAATCACGGCCGATTATCTTACAATATTCTTGTAGGAATCGCGAGGAGGCTGTTTTATCGGGGTAAAATCGTCTTGTCGTTACTGGGAAGGTAAGTGATTGCTGCCACTAAGCGGCACGAAAACAGATTATTGTATATAACATAACTTGTTTGGAAATTGAAATAATAGAAATGTACATTGATTAAGAACTCAATTTCGATTCGGTGCAGGCCAGTTCGTGTGCTTTTATTCTGTTCTGCTTATAGCTTAATTGAATGAAGTTAACTATGTCTTATATGCGCCGTTGGTAGCACTGATTATACCACGGTAGCTCGAATCGTTTCATGGATGGTTGATTCACAGCATGCCCTGATCTCACAACTGTTGGTTTTGTTTTTATACAACAAAGCACGAAAGTAATTATTATTTATATAATCCGTTAAATTTTATTCATGGAATAGTCCTAATAAATCCAACTCGAGTTGACGACTTCCATTAGATAAATTCGCTCCTGCTGCGCAGTCGCGAATCTATCGATAAACTCGTCAACTCTCGTGGGATTACCTATGAAAAGCGTTGTTGTTATTGGCAGCCGTACACCAGAAAATCAATAACCTCTGTGCACGCATGTGCAAAGTGCATGTGTATATGCGGCAGTTCTAGGTGGCAGGTCACCTCGACGATCCAATATGGGTCCGTAGTACGTAGGCTAATTTATTAGGACTATTCCACTCATAAAGCCGCGCGTTTGATATTGACCAATTACTTGTAGCAATTCCTCGAATATAGACCAATCAAGATCGTTATCTTATAAAATGCTTCCTATTAATATGAGGTGGCAGCTCGTTACTGGACACGTAAGGCATCAACGTGCGGTGATTATTATGTCACATACTGCCATTAAGCAGCACGAAATCAGATTATTTTATACAACATAATTTGTTTGGAAATTGAAATTATACAAATAAACATTGATTAAAACACAATTTCGATTCGGTGCATGCCAGTTGGTGTGCTTTTATTCTGTTCTGCTGTTAGCTTACCTGAATTAGGTTAACTACATCTAATATGCACTATTGGTAGCATTGGTTACAACATGGTAACTTGAATCGATTCTTGGTTGGTTGATTCATAGTATGCCGTGATCTCGTAGTTGTTAGTTTTGTTTTTATACAACAAAGCACGAAAGTAATTATTATTTACATAATCCGTTAAATTTTTATTCATGGAATAGTCTTAATAAATCCAACTTGAGTTTACGAGTTTCATCAGATAAATTCGGAAACTTTCCTGGGATTACCTATGATAGAACTAACATTTATTATTAATTTAAAAATATTAACGACTGTATAAAAATTGTGTAGGCCTATGGTACACACGGCTAAATGAATTTATTTTGCTATTAGGTTTGCTACAGTCACCCTTACGAACTCGTTTCGCAAACAGACTTAATCTGTCTCTCGCTTTACCTGAGTTTCACCTCTCCCTTTTAGGGACATTTAAGCGACCCAAGCCGCCCGGGCCTTACAGGGCCGCGATCTGTCGGGAGAGGGATTATCTGTGGGTCACATGCATACTTTATTGACCAGACAAGGAGGGCCTCCCTGGATGAGCGATCAGCCCAATGCCGGAGCCACCTCCGAGACAACACGAACACATAGGACGAGACACACCATTCACACACTCACTCCAAACAAGGCGAGGATGGGATGAAGATGATAATGACGGCCAGATGATATCCGGGGACCACAAGGGCCTAAAATTACCCAACATTTGTCTGAGAAAAAAAAACCCGGAAAAACCTCATCTAGGTAACTTGTCCCGACCAGGATTCGAACCCGGGTCCGCTTCCTGAGAGGAGCGAACGCATCCAATACGCCACAGCGGTGGATAAACAGACCCTCTCACAAAATAAAATGTATCTTTTCCTCTTGTATTATAAAATAATAACTGATGTTTTTAATCTAATCATTCACAAACAAGTTCGTCAATGCTATTATTTAGGCGCCCGTTAAAAAAAAAAAAAAAAAAAATTGTGATATATATATATATATATCTTTACCCGGTAGCGACCGTAATTTTGAAGATATTTGAACCAAATTTTATTATGTTATTTCTAGGCTCAATAGTTCGGACAAGTTCGTTAATGAGCAAAATTGGCCCAAGGGGGTGGTCGGCGGATGGGGATGAAATCTTAAAACATTTATATCTCGGCCCCTATGAAGTATAGAGGGAAACTTTGTTTGAATAAATTAGAGTACTCACGATGGAGTTTACAGTGCACCAACGATTCGGGGGTTTGGGGGTACGAGTGGGGGTGGGGTGAGGGGATGGAAATTCGAAATTTTTGAAACTACGTCTTGTGGGGTATCGTTGAAAAGCTCTTGATGAGTACTCTACAAATCAATAACTAGTTTCTTGATTGTTCTCATATAAGGCGAGATTTGAATGTTTGAAAAGTGCTCTTTCCTCTTTTTTGCAGTTATTATTGCGGGTTTGTCATGCCAAGGCTAAAGAAGAAGAGTGCTACGCAGCGACAGTAAATTAAACCGAAAGCACTTCGAAATCTACCTCAGCCTGTAGACTTGCCTAAAGAGATTTTTTTAAATATATAAATACTGGAATACGAAAGTTAACTATTACAGAATTTGAGTAATTTGAGGGCACTGTAATATTATTCAGGTGTCATAAAAACCTCAAATATTTTGTGTAACATTCTTTAAGGAAAGCGAAAGGGAGAAGTATAATGAAGAACATGGATCTTGTTTAATTAAGAATAAGCCGACTTAATTAGAGTACTGAGTAGGATTTATTGCGTTTCCGACTGAGTAGGCAAACATAATTAATCATCTGAGCTGAACGCAGCTAATTGTAGCTTTCCTTTGTAAAGTTAACATCGCCAAGTGTATTAGGAGAATCTGCGGTCCGTTTGTGCAACTCAAGTTCCGGGCGTTCACTTGGAAAAAAATAAAGTACTTTCTCGTTCAAAGAATCCAATTTCTGTAACACAATGTTACGTCATTTATGTGGTGCTTTCTTACATTCTAAATTCTGTTTTCTTCATCTAAGATTAGTGGCTGTCTGTTGCTTAAACTTCCCAAGTGTTAGAGCTGATATTTTGCATGAATATACGAAGTGCATCCATAAAGTAACTTTCCCTGGGCCATTTACAGAAACTAAACACAATTTCAAGAAAATATTTATTGCAACATACGCAGCCAGTGTTCAACTATTTTTCAACATAAGATTCGCCACCGGAATTGAAATATTTGTCATACCGTGGAACCCACTTTTGAATACATGTGTCGTACAAGTCTGCCGCCAGGGATTTGAACCACAGTGTGACAAACATCTCCCCTGGTCATTTCTTGAGGTGTAGGAAAAGATGGATATCACTGGAAGCGAGGTCCGGACTGTAGGGTGGATGTTTAAACACCTCCTAGCAAGTCTCCTGCAGAAGTTCGGCTAGGAGATGTTTCAGCATCCATCCTACAGCCCGGACCTCGCTCCCACTGATTTCCATCTTTTCCTACACCTCACGAAATGACAGAGAGGCGGAGATGTTTGTCACACAGTGGTTCAAATCCCTGGCGGCAGACTTCTACGACACAGGTGTTGAAATGTTGTTGCCACGGTAAGACAAATCTTTTAATTCCAGTGGCGAATATGTTGAAAAATAGCTGAATACTTGCTGTATCTATTGCAATGAACACTTCCATGAAATTGTGTTTTGTTTCTGTAAAGTGCCCCAGGGAAACGTACTGAATGACATATAACCGAAATTTGAGTAGAAGAACGAGACAGAGGTTATGTCTCACATTGCAATCAAGAACAAAGCGTTCATGATACTCAGGGTCAGCCCTGAGGTTCCATACGAATTATTGTGATTGGAAGCTTCCAAATAGTTGCTGGGGACAAAGGAACAGCCAGAAGAACCATTCATAATGTGACAAGAGAAAATTTATGCTTTAAGGCCTCTGTTTATTAGAATGCCAACTAAGGACAGTGTCATAAGAAAACAATACTAGTTTTAAAATATTAGGTTTCTACAATATTCGTAACTTTCCAAGAATTATAGGTACTGTAGGTTGCATTTACAAATCTAAAGACTTCTATGGACAGGTTAAAGCAGTACGAAGAAAAATAATACATGGCCTCAATGAAATTATTTTGAAAAAAAAAACTCATCTTTATCAAACAGTTGAAAATAAATACCAAAGATATATATACCACCATTTCAATTAAACAATTGAAAATCAATTACCAAATAAATAAGCATAACACTCTCTGCAATCTTCCCTCAACTTTTGCACTGTTGCCAGATGTTTGATTATTTCCTCCAGTTATTTAAAACTTTGAGTTACACAAACTACAGTTATTTTTATAAAACATAAAAAGCTAGCTATTTTCCAACTTTCAGTTAAGAACAACCATCAGTTTGTTAGTTTTATACAACTGGCCCTTAGTCTATTATGTCTACTTACAGAAACTGATACATCTGAGCTTGCCTTGTTTACCTTAGTGAGGAATATTAATGTTTGTAGCGGCTTGGCCAGCTCTTTCTACCTATAATAATAAAAGGAAGTGTTTGTCTTTCTGTCTTTCTTTCTGTCTGTCTGTGCGCGAAGCCCAACAAAATCTACTGAACGCAGAGATCTGAAATTTTAGATATTGATGGACTTAAGGGTGGGCGAATGTACCTCGAAGCCGGATTTTTTATTTTCGTTTTCGTTCGCGAATTATGAGTGAAAAACTGGAAGAAAACGTGATTTTTTCGCTATGCAACCATCAGTTTTCAATAATACATTTAATTTGTCAAATCAGTTTCAGGTGGCTTTGGCGTTTTTTGTAATAATCTAACTATATAAAAACGAATGTAGGCCTATGTCTGTCTTGTCCTTTATGCATTACTACACCATTCATTCCATCGCCATGAAACTTTGGGAAAGTTGTTGAATATACTCTCTCGAAAGCATAGTACATGTTTAATTTTAGCTTTCGTTCGCGAGTTATGAGTGAAAAACGAAAAGAAAACGTGCATTTTTTTCGCTTTCGAGGCATCAGTTTTCAGTAGTACATTTCATTTGTCAAATCAATTGCAGATGGCTTTGCCGTTTTTTGTTATAATTTGGAAATAAAAGAATCGCTTCATTTTGTAAGCCCACCCAGGTCGATTCATATGTTTATAATGCCAAGGCCCGCAGACATCTGAAATTTTAAACGTAGTCGGAACAGGGATATTGAATATAGGTCTAAACGGACAAACATTGATCGATTTGGACGGAACTCCCTTTGCAGGGGTTTTCTGGGTCAGAGAACTCGAATCTGAGGTCTTGTTTCCAGGCGACGCTTTCTAATCGTGGAATTCTCTTCAAAACCTGATTTTTAGCTGTTTCATTAATTATTAATTGTTTAGTTTAGCCCTATGAATGTTTCGCGTGCAAGTGTTAATAAATATAATGTTTTAATTATTTTGCTCTTCATTTTTAATCTTCTAATTAATTATCGTGAGCGAAGTCGCGGGGATCTGCTAGTATATAATATATTTGCCTCCGCATCAGCCCAATTTGTGAAGGTGTGTGGGTGAATTGTTCCCATCTCTTTCTCTTCTCGTCCCTACGACTACTCTGCAACAATTATGAATGGTTTTCTGTTTACCTTGTACAAAAATTACTATAGGTAATCCCACGGGAGTTTAAGAGTTTATCGACGGATTCTCGACTACTCAGCAGGAGCAAATTTATCTGATGAAATTCGTAAACTCGAGTTGGTTTTATTAAGACCATTCCTTGAATAAAAATATAACGCATTATACAAATAATGATTGCTTTCGTGCTTTGTTATGACAAGCAAAACTAACAGCTGCACGATCACGGCATACTATGAATGAACCGTCCATGAATCGATTCCCGTTACCACGTTGTGACCAATGCTACCAGTGGTGAATAGGCCTATAAGATATAGTTAGCCTCATTCAGGTAAGCTAACAGCAGAATAGAATAAAAGCACACTAACTGGATTGTACCGAATCAAAATTGTATTTTTAATCAATGGACATTTATATTATTGCAATTTCCAAACATGCTGTAGAGTATAATGTTTTTTTCATCCTATTCTGTGGCAGCATATGACGTATTAATCACCGCAAGTGTCCAGCTGACGTTTTATCAGATAAAATTGCACCCTTGCGATCTGAGAAAGAGTATTGTAAGATAAACGATCGTGTTTGATCTATATCCGAGGGATCGCTACACGTTATTTGTCAATGCCCAACACACGGCGCAAGAGTGGAATAGTTCATTAAATAAGTAATTATGAATTGTCTATATCGCCCCTGTTTTGGAAAGAAAAATTTTGATTGCTAATTTCCACTACAATACAGTGTCTATCAGAAAATTTAGATATTTTAACTAAACTTGCTTGAATTTTGTTGTTGAAAATTACGAGACTGCCTTGGGCTTATCGTTGTAGCATGCAAATCTAGAAGTTATTGGCATGCTAGGAATTTCATCGGTGATTCTATGGGGCTCTTGCAAGCATAGTACATCCAAACGCAGCTCTCCTGCGACTTTCCTCACTTCCATCAGTACGGTCGCACTTAGCTGTGCTATTCTTACTATATACGTATGGTTGTCAAAACCTGGCTCGCGAGTCGCATGCGGCGCTTCTAACATTCTCGTGCGATTCTTAAAGAAATTATGAGGCTAAATTGAAAATTGTTTAATGTTTGTGGTCTGGCGATAATTTTTTTTTTTTCTCTCAAATACGCTTTAAAGTGAACAAAATGTTCCGCTGTACTTGTAAGATTACTCGAAACAGTTTCGCTACTCGTCGCTAGATACCAGCACCAGAACAATAGTAATTAAAAAAAAAGCAGCGTGCAGAAAGGCTGCTTTCCATTTTTGGGGAAACCTATTCGTGTGAGTATTCAACGACGAAGATAATTAAATCTAAGCATCGAGCAGTTCTAACTGATGTACATTTAACTGGAAGAACCGCCTTAACTGACCACCTACTTGATTTCAAACAATTAGCAACTAAAGTAGACAACAGAAAAAGTTCGTGTAAACAAAAGTGTTGTTCTTTGTGAAAGTTATACAATGTTTATTAGTGTGACCACACTCGGCAAAACCATATTGCAACTCTTGGTTGGGAGCGCCTAGCCCATCCGCCATACAGTCCTGATCTCGCACCCAGTGACTTCCATCTGTTTCCGGCTTTGAAGAAGACTTTCTGCGGAAGGCGCTTTGGGAGCACTGCTGACGTCACACAAGCCGTTCTACGCTTCTTCCGTATACAGAGTCCTGACTTTTTCCTGTAGGGCTTTTGAAGGTTCTAAAGCGGTATGACAAATGTATCAATGCACATGGTAATTGTGTGGGAAAATGAAGGTACGTCTTAGCTTTAGGGCCCGTATTACCACCTGCCGACAATTCCTCCTGATACGTGACTTCCAGATAGCTTAACTAGAAGATGTCGTGTAATACCACCGCTGAACTGCTACCGGGAAGAACGCAGTAAAAATTTGTAAAATGGTCCTTAGCTGTTTGAGCAAAGAGGTGTGTTTGTTGTAGTTCGGTAGGCGTCCGCTAGGTGTGGCAGCTCGGATTTGTATTTCTACAATTGAATTACACAAGAACATATAGTTTTAAGTGCATTAATCGATTTGTGCAATTCTATTTCATTCATAAGTGAGCATAAAATGCCTTTTTTGTGTAAATTAAATCTTCTGGCATCAGTTCTAAAATTCAGATGGCCAAGGACGCTTCGCGGTGCTGCCATCTTGCTTCAACCAAGCTTTCCTAACTAGCAGTTGGAAATTTGTCAGCCACTCCATCCTCCTGCTAGCTTATCTGGAAGTTGACTTCCCACACAGATTTCGTCAGGAGATCACAATACGCAATTCTCGGCCAACTTCCAGATAGGTTTTCTATCTGGCAGATAAATATGATATCAGGGGTTCGTCGTACAAGCCCTTAATGTCTCATATTTTTTGTCTTTCATCCACACCTCTGTACACAGTCGCTCGGGGGAAACTTGTTTTTGGACTCGCCCTCGTATTTTGCTTTAATTGCTTTTTTTCCTCTCAGGGTGGATATTATTACTATTATTAAGTGCCAGAATGGTAGTTTGTGAGATTGTATGGGGGACGGGAAAATGTCTGTCCGTCTGTCTGTCTGTCTGTCCGTCTGTCCGTCTGCCTGTAGGCGCGATAACTCAAATACGATTTATCGGATTTTTATGAAACTTTGTATATGAATGTATTACGTCCATGGGAAGAACCGTATTGATATTTGATCAAATCGGTTGACCGGCACCGGAGTAATGCCCAATTTAGTGCCTATTTTAATGGTAATATATCAGATAGGTGCTATAACTCAAATACGCTTTATCAGATTTTCATGAAACTTGGTATACAGATTTATGACTTCCATGGAAAGAAACCTATTGAATTTGGACTAAATCGGTTAACTGGTACCGAAATGACGATATATTATTGTGATATAATATTCATTCTCCGAAAATCCGAAGCATTTTGATTGGCTCGTGGACAGCCAATCACGGTCGAGCTCCCGTAGGCTAACTAATGTAAACAAGACACTTCATATGAAAAGAATCTAGTTGGCCATGGTCGTGATTATTCGTTCCATGTAATAGTGCGATATAAATAGCTGTCCGAGGAAATATAAACGATAATATTGTGTTGGTTTCTACTGTAAGTAGTAGATTATTATATTATTTTGGAAAAAATAAATTTAAGTCGCACCTTGGATGAATGTTCCCACCCACCACTCCCTCGCGATGCACTTACTTTTATACCACTTCTTCTGTCTAGTCCAATCAAATTGTCAAGAATGGATGCAAAATTTAGGGTAGATCTAATTTTTTTATATGATGTCTGGGATGGTTTTGAGAGTAATTTCTGATATTTTGCCAACAAATTATTTTGCCGCCGGAGCCGCCATCTTGAAAAAACTTCAAAATTTTCTATTTTATTTCTGTTTTTGCCCATTATCTGCCAAAATACGCACCTGACAAATATGTTTTATTATCCCTCCTAAAAGTAGACTAAATTTGCTAGAGTTTGAGATCAAATTGAGTTTTATACCATGAACAGTTTTGGAAATACAGCTCTCTAAATTTCAGCAACATTTTGCAAAAAATTAAAAAATCTGCACTTTCAACTAGTTTTTGCTCGCTATCTTCTAAATGACCAAACCTATACTAAAAATCCAAATGGAAACTTAAACTAGAGGTAATTTGCAACTTGTCGAGTGCTTTAAACTTATGCTACCTCTTACAGGTCACAAGATACAGAGGTTTAAAAATATATATACAGCAACGATTGAATAATTACATGTGCATACAAGTTAGGAGCAATAACTGCACAGAACATTCGTTTATATACAAAAAGATTTATTTAGCTGGAGTTCTGGTGAAACATTGCATTGAATGACTTGTTTGTTCATAGTCTTCGGCACTTAGAGGGACCTGGGCAGTTGACGTCTGCTATTTCGTCCGTGATGTTCACAATCTGGCCAGTGTTGATAAAATTCTCTTCAGCGTCTTCATCCAAAAACAAATTAAGTGACTCATCAGGAATGTCGTCATCCTCACTGTCGAAGGACAGGACTGATAGTAGGCTATGTTTTCACACGACTGCCCATTGCAATGTTTGCATATGGTTGTGCACTTTAATCCAGCTTTACGACACCCACAAGCGTTTAAACACCCCTTCTTGCAGGTACAGGAAATACTTTTCAGAATTGAATCTGGAGCTGGCTCCTTCTTGGCATTAAGAGGAAACAAAGTGTTCACCCAGCCCCACTTCAAAGGGTCTTTGTATTCACCGAGCCATGCCTCAACTTGGTGGTATGTTCGAATGGCATGAAGTTGAGCCGCATCACTGGTTGGAGCAGCCTCGCTAAGTTAAATTTTATTCTTCCTGCAGCTTTTACAAAATATTCCGTGCCGAAGTTCGTCAAGTGTTTGTGTAGCAGGGTCTCCTCCATATAAGTGAACCAAAAAAAGTTGGCCCACTTCAGCCACTTCTCCTGATGTAGCTTGAGGGTTCAGAAATACATTAGCCTCCTCTTCTAGTTCAGGATGCTTCAAAATCAGCGAACAGAAGTGGTTTTCCCGTGGCCAAAAACTGCAGATGTTGTGTCACAACCACTGAAAGCATGGATGAGCAGCAGCATGTTGGAGAAGCGGTGGCGAAATGACTGGCTTGAATAGAAGATGTCTGCAGCTTTGCCTCTTCCGCACTTTTGGAGATATGTATTCTTTATATGAGGGGATGGTAATGCAATGAGGAGAATAAGGAGGTCTATGTTCTCCCCAACTACAAAGACAGTGTCGTATTGAGATACCATTGAGAAGGCAGTGCTAACAATCAAGACATCTGCATCTTCAACAACTTTTTTCACTTGTAGTCCAGCTTTTGGCAATTTATTTTTTTAGAAATTCTACGAAGCGCCTCTTGTTGTTTTCATTGGCGAGAAAAGTTTCTTCTGAACTTTTCAAAACAGTAGTTCTATCAAAGATGACATCAGGAGATGAACGCGCAGCCCATCGGAGTCTCTCACAATTTTTAGTGCTTGTTTGATTGGCGTGCGATGTGCGGAGCAGTGACAAAGAGCCTCTTAGTGCCACTCCTCCGATAACATGTTTCCATTTTCGGAGAACTGTATATGCTATAGGAAATAATTTTTTCACAGGACACTGCAAAGTGTTCTTCTAAAATAAAACGCAGTTCTTTCCAAATTAAAATGCTGTACCTACACCAACTTTTCTTATTATTTTCTGTTTAGGCCTACATTGGTTTTCTTAGTCTATCATTTTTTAAATTTTTTTTATTGGCCAATGTGAAGTTATCCAGGGTCCCTGAGCCATAGGCTATTCCCCTAGACAAGCCTCGAAGTTGTTCTTCCTTGTCCAGAAGGTTAAGCCCGGGGCCCACGGTTCGTCTTCAGTCATCGCAGCCGCTCTGAGCCGCCTCATGTCTGGCACATGTAACTTATATAAAACATGGTACATGGAATCATCTTCACAGTTCTCGCAGCAACATAATGAATCTTAATGAATCTGGCTAGATATGCTAAGAATGATCTATATTCCGTTAGAAACTGCGATGTGGCGAAGTCCGGAGTTATCCAGGGTTGTTTCAGTCGTTTGATGACAATCGGGATGAAGTCCTTATTAAATTCTTGGAAATACTGTTTTGGTTGTTAATTACCATGTAATATTTAACTATAAGACAACACAGGTTTTACTGTGGGAAACGCCATTTAGAATATCCTAGGCAAAACTAGACTTTTTGTACCTTCGATAAGTTTTCTGAAATGTGAGGAGTTGTAGCTACTTCTGTATCTGGTGACCTATAATAGGTATCAAAACGTTAAAATACTCAGCTAGTTGCAAATTTACTCTAGTTTAAAAGTTATCCTTCGACATTTTACTGAAGGCTTGGTCATTTAGAAGATAGCGAGCAAGAACTAGTTGAAAGTTCAGATTTTTTTAATTTTTTGCAAAATGTTGCTGAAATTCGGAGAGCTGTATTTCCGAAACTATTCATGGTAGAAAACTCAATTTGATCTCAAACTGTAGCAAATTTAGTCTACTTTTAGGATGGATAGTAAAACATATTTATCAGGTGCGTATTTTGGCAGATAATGGGCAGAAACAGAAATAAAATAGAAAATTTTGAAGTTTTTTTCAAGACGGCGGCTCCGGCGGCAAAAAATTTTGTTGGCAAAATGTCAGAAATTACTCTCAAAACCATCCCAGACATCATATAAAAAAATTAGCTCTACCCTAAATTTTGCATCTATGTGGCTTTTTTTTGTGACAATTTGACTGGACTAGTCCTCATATTACGTAGAAACTCGTGATTGGACGTTGGTAGTGTGACGTCATACCGGTAAACAAAAGTTGAACAAAAGTTGACAGGCTTACTAACGTCTGGAAGATATAATATGCCACATTTTCGAAGCCTACAAACAGTGTATCGTACATTATTCGAAAATGCAAGGGCGCTTCGCTTCGGCTGCCGCCTCCGCTCGCGCACTTAACTATATGGATAGTGTTATGCATTATTTAGACTATGTGAAGAGGTGATTGTGGTCTGGTCGGGAGTGCCGAGTAAGCTAGAGGGTTGTCATTTTGGTGTAAGGGGTGGTAGCTTGTATTTGGTACGATCGGGAGTTTGGAGAGAAGGGACGATCGGGAGTGCCGAGATAACAAGCGAATAGCAACGCATTGTTCGGAGCGTAAGGGGCGACTTAATCTTATCTTTCGCCCTTATGATATGATCGAAACAAATGTAAATCACACTAACAACAATGCGACGAAAAGATTGAGTAATCTAATCCAGGACGAATGCAAGGAAAATATGAATCAAGAAGATAACAGAAATGATAACTCTCAGGTTAAAGCTGTTAAACCACCTCTATCTACTATCCTTTGATACCATAAATAGAGATCATCTATGGTATAAGATGGAGAAACAGGGAGTAAGTTCTAAATTTATAAGTTATGTGAAAGCGATTTACAGGAAGACAGGATTTAGCATAAAATTATCTAATGGTGAAGTGTTTAAATGCATTGTGAATAACAAAGGTGTAAGACAAGGCTGTAAATTAAGCCCTCTGTTATTTAATTTGTTTATTAATGATATAGTGAGTGTTTTAGGAAGGGAAGAGTTTCACTGCCCAATAATGCAAGGTAAGGACATCGTAGCCATTCTATACGCTGATGACATTGCAATTGGATCAGTGACAGCTGTAGGACTACAAAGAGCATTAAATGAGGTGTTGAATTATAGCATTAAGTGGAATTTAAAAATAAACATAAAGAAAACAAAAATAATGGTCTGTAGAAAAGGAGGGGTAAGAAGCAAGAACGAGAATTGGTTTATGAAAGGAGAAAGGATAGAAGTGGTTGATAAATTTAAGTATTTGGGAGTTATACTAGGTAGTAAAGGAGATTGGAAAGAGCACATAAGATTAATGAAAAATCAAGGAAATTTGGCGTTATTTAACATAAATAATTGCCTAAACAAGTTAGCAAACATAAAAATTGGAAATTTAAATAATATTTTTAGGGCATTAGTGGAGTCAAAAATAGTATATGCTGCTGAATTATGGGGAGAAACTGAAGCTTAGGAAAATTGAAATAGAGTTAGGGCTAGATATTGTAAAAAAGTGCTGGGTATACCGATCAATTCAGCAAATATTGCAGCTTTATTGGAATTGGGAATAGAAAGTAGTAGAGGCACATTCCTAGTAAAAAAAATTAAATTTATTCATCATATTTTGTCAAACCCAGAGGATAGTTTTGAGAAAGATTGTTTAAAATTTTTACAAAGTACAAAGGTTGTGAATAATTGGTGGAAAAGTTTAGAAGAGAATATAAACTGTATAGGATTAAATTGGATATGAAATAGAATGGGTTCATGGAATATACAGATTATATGCAAATTAATAAAAAAAAGTGTAATGATATTGCTAGGCAGGAAATGTTTTCAGAAATGAGAAATTTTAAATCACTACAATGTTATGCAGAGATGAAATCGGAATGGGGTATGGAAGCTTATTTATTTTCATGTAATCGGGAGGAAAGATCCAGTTTGGCCTGGTGGAGACTAGGAATCTGGAGACTGAAAAACTTGAGAGGATCGGTACCTAGGGGAATATGCCCATTATGTAACGAGGAAGAGGATGCAAAACATATACTTTTAGAATGTAAGGAAACTGAGAGGTTGAGGGTAAATTTAATTGGTGATAAATTACTAAAAATTAATATAAGAAGCTTTGCATAACAAAAAATAGGGATTTATTGAAAGAATGGGGAAATTTTTAATTGTAGTTAAAAGCAAATGGTTGAATAAAATAGAAGATAGTAGCAGTAGAAATTCAAGTGAAGTAGGATATAATATATAGCATACATGGGTGTTGTTTTAAGTAATAGATAGAAATAGTTATAGAATGTTTGTTTAGTAATCAAGGGACTGATTGGTAAAACAGAAATGTAACCAAAGTCCCTGTTGTATGAAGATGAAATAAACCTATGTTATGTTATCTACTATCCGGGCGCCACTTCTTGGGCGCTGGATTTACGGGGAAGTGAGGGTCGGGGGGAACAAAACATAGCTACTCCGCCAGTCTTTCTGCAGTGTTGTCAACCAAAGAAATAACGTTTCAGCAGAATCGCGCGTATGGTATTTTATATAGTGTCTTTAATATAAGTTACAACGATTTTAATGCAGTCCAATAATATAACGTGGTGACGGTATTGCGTAACAATTAATTACACGTCATAAACGTTTGGTTACCAAATAAGTCATCAAATAAGAATATTATACATAATATAGGCTCAATATTTTTACACTGGATGACTAATTTTAAGCATAAAGAAGAGTCTTAGCAGAACATGCTTCACCATTTCGTGTTGTAAAACGTAAGAGAGGTAAGGCATCTAAAAGTGGAGAAAACTATAGGCCTAATTTTAAACGTATTTAATACGTTTTGTGAAAAGTTCGCTCAACTTTCAGTCCATGAAATTGACATCAGAGTTCACGGGATCGTCAGAAATTAGCACATACGGAATTCATAAAGAGGTGAGGAAAGTGTTGGATGTACAATGACGTGTTTGTGAAATCAGCAGTTCGAAAGATTGTATTTTTCCCCATAACTCCATGCGTCAGAAAAGATAATCTCAATAAATAAATAAGAATCCTGACACAGAATGAAAGCATAGTATTGAAGCCACTAGATGTCAGGGTGTATAGCGTGCTTCGTGTTTCAATGTTGTCAGCTTTACCTACGAAGTTGAACGAAACCTACCGAATGAGGACTAGGGAGCCGAGCGCCCAAGAAATCGCGCGCGGGTAGTAGGCCTACATCAATAACATCAACAATATGAATACAGTTTTGCAGGCTTTAAACAATCTCGACGCGGGGAATTTCAAACATATTACAGTTGCAAATCAGAAAGTGTAATTCTGTTTCGAATCAGTAGAAGGTTATAGAAAGGCCGTTCAATAATTCGAAACAAACAAAGCTGAATACCACACTTACCAAATGAAGCAGGATCGCAATTTCAGAATAGTCATCCGAGGATTAGCCTACATCCTACATGCGATACGGCAATTTTAATGAATGAACTGAAATCATTAGGCTATTCACCTACACATATGGTCCCTGTTTACCACCCAGTTACGAAGAATTCTTTACCACTGTTTTTCGTAGACCTCAAACCAAATCCTAATAATGAGAAAATTTATGAAGTAACAAGATATTACCATGCAGTTATAACAGTGGCACCTCCTGAACCAAAGCGTCATATCATACAGTGCTATCAAACTTTAGACCTCAGTTCTTCCGTAAGCCCTGCTTAATGAATGGATATGGAGTTTAACTCGGAGATCTATTACAAAAATAACTTATTTTCTGCATGGGTCTGTCATAATTCCGGGGTGCACGGGCAAAGAGAGTTAAGTCCACCATCCTAAAAAATTGAGATATGTCCATAGAGTTATAGATAAAAATGTTCTTTACATTTGTGCAGTAAGTCATAATCAAAATTGTAAGGTAGTTATGGATGTGTGCCTCATGGGTTTATCCATCTCTAAAGCTATGTTGGGCTGATATAGTGTGTTAAGTCACTCTAATTCTCAGTAACAAGAAATGGACTTAACTCTCTTTGCCCGCGCACCCCGGAATTGCAATTTTCACTGATTAAAATGAACTGGCACTTTGTAATATCAGTTTACCTAATTTTATTATTATTATTATTAAGTTATTAATTATTATTTATTAAGTGTAGTTGCCATGGTGTGGAATAATAAACAAAACCATTGAAATGTTTGAGTGACGTGCATACAGAACAAAAGCTCTTCAATTAGGAAATGAAGAGTGAATGTGCGGTATTGCGGCGAATTGCCTCCATGCGTTGCCAAGCCAAACTGTTGTTTCCCATTCCTGCCCCAGCTCACACATGAACGGTGGGGGGGAGAGTTTTACTTGATCTGGAAAACGTAAACATACGAAAACGCTTTTCTGAAACACTCATGTAACTTCCAACATATTCCAGTATAATATACGGCTGCATTGCAGTAGTGCGCATTCGGTTGTCTTAGTCTCACTCAAATTCGCGTTATTCGTGAGGCAAGACTTAAGTTTGATTATGAATTGCGTGGCTTATATCTCCCCTTCAGAGAATTTGTTGAGAAAAGTAAATGTTTTAGTTCTTTGGTGTAGTGAACTATACAGGTTGTCTAAAAAAATGTACTAACACTTTTGAATGAGTATAAAAACATTATTTATGAACATAGAGACAAGTTTAAAGGCTTGAATTACAGATGTACAGATACAGATTACACTACCATCGAGACGTAAGAGCTCACCTCTATGCAGCTTATCCAAACACACGGATTGGACGAAGGGGTAGCATTGAACACCCTGCGAGTTCCCCAGACCACACGCCAAAGGACTTCTTTTTATGGGGATGCCTCAAGGACAGAGCTTATCGCACAAAACCAAGAACAATTGATGCATTGAAATTGGAAATTGAAAGACAATGTCGCGAAATTCCAAATGAATTGTGTCGTGACGTTTGCGTTATCAGCTTTGTCAGGAAAATGACGGTCATCAATTTGAACATTGCGAACATGATTCTTTAATTACATGTTTCTTCTGTAATTCAAGCCTTTAAACTCGTCTCTATGTACATAAATAATGTTTTTATACTCATTCAAAGTATTAGTACATTTTTTGAGACACCCTGTATATATATATATATATTAGTTCCCCCCCCCCAAAAATGAAAATCTCTGAAAGTAAAGTGGCATTAATAGCGAGCTAATTCTTCTTCGATCCTCGTGTTACGTTATAGGAAGGAATTAAAGTAAGAAACGGGAAGAATAAACGTTTATACAATAAACTTATTTTTTTTATTACACGCTCTGTAAAACAACAGTTTGTCGGACTGTTAACACGCCGAAAAGCAGCACTTTACTAGCCTAGGCCGGCAAAGTCGTCATGGTAACTGAAAAAACCAGTTGGCAGTGACCTGTCTTACCAAGAGTAACAGGGTTTGAAACAAAATACTTGACCATAAAACAACAAATATAAGGCAACATTGTTTCTTTATATTAATCAGAAACTTTACCCGTTTCTTTTTTACAAAACACTTAATAATATAACAACAAATAAA
Organism: Ectobius pallidus; assembly: GCA_964059195.1. Taxonomy (NCBI): domain Eukaryota; kingdom Metazoa; phylum Arthropoda; class Insecta; order Blattodea; family Ectobiidae; genus Ectobius; species Ectobius pallidus. The sequence goes on from CAXKWD010000001.1 coordinate 17,141,554, forward strand.
GGCCTAAGCCAACATAGCTATATTATTCATAATAAACCTGCACTGCCATCTACATCCACATTTCGTATTGGTTCATGCCATAGGATTCAGGCGACTGTGAGGGTATGGCGTCAACAAATGGCTGACAGTCTTTTATAATTAATTATACGGTATTATTACTTAATTTCATATAATTTAGAGAGCTTTTACTAAAAAAAAATATTGCATAAATTTAGGGTAATAGTTAAACTGTTTCCAATATGTATATTTTAGAAATTGATTTTGATCGGACTCTATTAATTTACTGTATTTAATGGTAGCAGAATTCCAAATTAATTAGCAATATTCTAATTTTTTTGTGGCAAAGGTTCTGTATAGTATAAATAATGTATTTATACTACAATGTTTAGAGTTTCTCATAATAAATCAAAGTTTTTTTTAAAGAGTTTTACAAATAATATTACTAATGTGATTCGAGGAAGTTAAATTACTGTTGAATAATATAGGCTATCTAATTCATTCATTGAGGAATTTTGTTCAAAAATACAATACAATAGGCCTATTGCAATGTAATATTATTTTTAGATCTAGAGAAAGTCATTATTTTGCATTTTTTATATTTAAAGATAATCTACTATGACAAATCCATTCACTTAATTTATTCAAATCATTCTGTAGTTCTGTACATTCATTTGTGCAATCATTTATTTTAAATAATTTTATATCATCGGAAAATGTAGTAACATTTGAAAAAAAATACCTTACCAAAGAATTCATTAATACGTAGGTGAAAAAAGGACCAAGATTTGATCCCTGGGGAACACCACAATTGGCATTTATTACTTTTGATAAGTGATATTTATATGATACAATCTGTGCTCTGTTACTTAAAAAAATGAACAATAAGTGTTAGTAAGGGTGAAGCAAAATTATAAACCATTAATTTGTTAATTAAAATGTCATGATGTACTTTAGCGAATAAATAATATAATAATTTATTATTATACTGTTATGTATCGCATTGTTTTAATTCTGAACAAGCTTTCAAATCCACCACTGGTGATGACATATCCAGCGGTTTGTTTTCATTCCAGTTATCAACAGACTGGCATCAACTCTTTTGTACCGAGTGGTGTGGGTGAATGTGTATGTCCCCTACCGAGCGAGTTTCCGATGTCTGTGCAAGAAGTATCGACCTAAAAAAGTAGCGACTATTTTAATCTTCTTTGCGATCGATACATCGATCACTTTGCGCAGGCGCAACTACTCGCATCATAAATGAATTAAATCGTTAAGTCAATATCAAGATACAGAAAGTAAAGTCACAATACGATTATTTTCCATCTCTGCAATAATAAAAAAGGGTGTTAATGAATAACACCGAAATATTTTACCTGAGTACATCATGGGGAGGGGACATCACGAGCAACTTTTATTAGTAGATTTTTGATCTGAGGATTCAATTTTTCCTGTTACAGCGTAAAATCTCCCAGGTCATGGCCTCCACTGACTTCTATCATTTGAAAAAATGCAAAATAAAATAACTTCGTTGTTAATACTGTTGTTATGAAAAAAGAACTAATCCAGTGGCGGCAAGTCACGTGATTAGTATGTAAATTTTGCAAATTATGACAACTATAAATTATTTATTTATTTATATTTTCTTCTGGTGTAGTTAAGGCCTTATGATATAGCTGTTGATGAATGATTAAGAATCAGATCTTTTTCGATCACTAAGAAGGCATGAAGTCAATTTAATCAAAATTGTAACCATATTTTGCTTAATTGTTCACTTTTGAGCAACAAATTGTAATGACATTAATGCCCTGTAGCGTACACATTTTACGTCATAGAGCAAAAATCTCCTAATAAAAGTTGCTTCTCTATATCCCCTCTAGTAGTAGTAAATGATTTATTTTGCCTGGCAGAGTTAAGGCTATAAGGCCTTCTCTTCCACTCATCCAGGTTAAAAATATATATACAATGTAAATTTACATTAATAAACAAAGTAATGGATAAGAGACTAATACTAAGGTTAAGGCTAATCATAATAATTAATTAATTAAGTAAAAAGCATAAGTTTCATAAAAAGAACAGGTTTCATAAAAAATTAATATTAAAAATATATATTACAAGCAAAACAAGAAAAATCTCAAATGAAGTTATAATGAAACTTTAAGTTTGTAAAATAAAGTTGTAGGCAGTTATAAGAAGAGTAATGAGTAATGCTATGTACAATGTTATGTACAATGAGAGATGGAGTGACTACAAAAAGCTAGTTCTGTTCAGTGGGCAATAATTGTTTAATGAGCTCAGTTTTGAAAGAGTTTAAGCTCCGATTACCCCTGATATCTTGTGACAAGGAATTCAAGAACGGACTGTGGCTATTGTGAATGAGTAAGAGTATGAGGTTGTATGATGACTAGGAATTAAAAACAAAGAGTTGTGCTGCAAACGTGTACCACGATTATGGTAGGAGGACAGAAACGTAAATCGGGAAGCCAATTAAAGAGGTATGGAAAACTTAAGAATTTGGAATAATAAGCTCAGGGAGTGGGCTAAAAGTCTATTTTGCAATCGAAGCCAAGACAGTTGTTTGAAATATTTTGAGATGTGATCGTGGAAACGAATGTTAGAGATAAAACGAACACAAATATTGTGAACACGTTGAAGTTTCTGTGACAATTCAACACTCGGATCTTCATACTCTAAGGCAGGTATGGGCAACCTTTGGAAAGATGCGGGCTAAACTTTACAATATTTATGAAGTCGCGGGCCGTAGATAATAGGTAGTTATAAAAAAATAATAATGATACGGTTTTTTATATTAGTAAAGTATAAAGCTAAAGTTACAGGAATGAGAACAATATCGAACTGATTAGGTATTTACTTACAATCAGCAGAAATTAATGAGAAGCTTGAGCTTGAACTTGAGAAACAAGATAATCAATGTTGGCATCAATCCCAGTAATACACAAGCGCAGTGTTTTCCAAATTTTCATCTGTAAATCTGGTTCGATTGTTTGATTTAGGCCTATTGCAGGACTTTTCTAGCGCTGACCGGAAGGAACACCCTCGTAGTTCATTCTTTTGTTTCCCCCCTCTCAATCTCTTGTTGGCGAGAACCGAATATATTTATTATTTCGAGCGCAATTTTAAAATGTTCCGCGGGCCGGATCAAAAGTCGGGGCGGGCCACATTCGGCCCGCGGGCCGGGCGTTGCCCATATATGCTCTAAGGTATACACATGTAAAATATTTCAGTGTTATTCATTAACACCTTGTATATCAATAATTAAGTCAATATTAATAAATAGAAAGTAAAGACGCAATACGATTATATTACATCTCTGCTATAATAAGGATGTTTAATAACACCGAAATATTTTACCTGTGTATAGAGGGGACATAACAAGCCACTATTATTAGTAGAGTTTTGCTCAGAGGATTCAATTTTTCCTGTTACAGCATAAAATCTCCCAGGGCTTGGCCGCCATTGACTTCTAACATTTGCAAAAATGCAAAACAAAGGAACTTCGTTGTTAACACAGTAGTCAGGAATAAATGAAATAATGCAGTGGCGGCAAGTCACGTGATTAGTCTGTACATTTTTCAGATTATGGAAACTCTAAATCATGATATAGCTGTTGATGAATGATTAAGAATCAGGTTTTTATCGATCACTAAGAAGGCATGAAGTCAATTTAATGAAAATTTTAACCCTATTTCGCTTCATTATTGAGTTATGAGCACCAAATTGTAATGACTTTAATGCCCTATAGCATACACATTTTACGTCATAGAGCAAAAATCCCCTAGTAAAAGTTGCTTGTCTATGTCCCCTCTATGCACATGTAAAATATTTCGGTGTTATTCATTAACACCCTGTTTATCAATAATTATAGGATTTGAAGTAAAAAACGCACTTGGGTTGCAAAGTAGGAAAGACTCAGGTAGGTTAGGAAATGCATTTTTAAACCATGGTAGCATGAATAGGAAATAGATGAAAAAGACTATCGTAGGCAAGAACTACTATCAGTGGGCATGTTACTGTGTGAGACACAAAGAAGTCTGCAGATGTACCAGATGACAATATTGTTTGTGTCGTGTTTCATTCTTCTTATTCTCACATCTCGATGCCTAATTTGTGAATAAGGCGAGAAAGAGAGAAGTCACGTAAGACAGGAGATTGTAAAACATGGATCTGCTATGCACCTGCTATACACGCTGTTATTGAATTGCATACTGCATAATGTAATTGTGTAGCTGGCAGCTGTGACAGCCATTACAAGGGGTGTGGCTATTCAGATCACGTGCATGCCCATTGCCACATTGTCTCCATTCCTATTTATTAAAAACATTTGGAAAACCGAATTGTGTGTTCTCTGTGTACGCTAACATATTTTAGCGGTACGTCTTTTTTTAAATTTGAGGCATATAAATAATTTCATGAACGATCAGAGCTACAGGAAAAAATTATTTTCTTTGCGTTCCCTGCCTACAATAACCAATAACCAAATATTGCAGCTGTTCTCGTCTCTCATAACAAGGGCCCAGAAGTTTATGGAAATCATATTTCAATAATGTAGTCTACTCCATTACATGCTAGTGTTAAATGTGTACAAGACTCGAAAGAAATAAAATCAGGTAAACTGATATAACAAAGTACCAGAGTTTAATCAGCGATAATTGCAATTATGATATGCAGGAAATATCTTTATAATCGTTTTCGCAGCTAAGCTCCAGATCGATTCATTAAGCAGGGCTTATGGAAAAACATAGGTCTCAAGTTTGACAAACATATGTAAAGGAATATGTGGGTAGTGTTATTTGTCAAAGCTAACTGTATTGCAACTTCCAAAGCCGTATATCGACACTGTAAAATAATACGTTGTCATGAGAATTGATTTGTATTTGATAAATTCTGTCCAGGCTAATGTATAACCATAAAATAGGCATTAAATTGGGCATTACTCCGGCATCAGTCAATCTACTTGTTCAAAAAACCAACAGGCTTCGTCCCATGGACGTTATAAATGCGTATAATAAGTTTCATGAAAATCCGATAAAGCGTATTTGAGTTACCCTGCGTACAGACAGACGGATAGACATTTTTCTGTCCCCCACACAATCTCATAAAGTACCATTCTAGCACTTAATAACAAAACATTTATGATTTAATTTTTCATATTATTGAACATTTTCTTAGTTTTGCTATAATGAATCATATTCACTTCATATTAAATAATTTCTGCATATTTTACTAATTTGTCATATTTTAACGGCATATTTCTGACAGATTTTAAGTATTGTATATATCTCTGTTAATTAAAACATTTACAGCAAGTTTGGCTATGTGAATGTTTTGAGCACAGACTGTACACTAATTGATAGTAGGCCAGTTGTAACTGATAACATCATATGTAATTTTTCGTATTCAGCAACACACGGTCCTCACTAGTCCTACAAATTACTAGTACTTGGCGGAAATACATTTATATAATATATACTTTTAATAACGTGTACTAGTTGGAAAACTTTCAGCTTAATAATAAAGTTCATCAATGTATCCGAATTTTAAGTTAAAGTGCATGAACAATACTCTCCACTGTAATAATTAGATGGGTCAATAATGGCCATGTACTATGTCAAGAGGGGGCATTCTAAACATCAATAATGGTCATACTAGACTGAACCTAAATGAAAATTACAGCCCAGAAGATGTCAAGAATAAGAATGAATTAACATCCACCATAGAACCAATCATAACACGGGGCACTTAATAAAAAACTAAACTAAACTAAACTCCGTGGCGCTACATCCCTGGAGGGACTTGGCCTACCACCCGACCGCTGCGTCATCTCCCGTAGGCAGATGGCAGGATTGGGGGGCATGTGGTCAGCATGCCGACACCCACGGCCGTTAATGGTGGTTTTCTTGACCGGAGCCGCTACTTCTCTATCAAGTAGCTCCTCAATTTTGAATCACGAGGCTGAGTGCACCCCTACCAGACCTCCCTACCTCAGAAAAATCCGAGGAGGTACCGGGAATCGAACCCGGGCCGACGGATCTGTAGTCAGCGACGCTAACCACAAGACCACGCCGGCGGACCGGGCACTTAATAAACATTCTAAAAATAGATCCAATTAAGGGTATTAACACGAGAACTAGAATATTGCATTATCAAACTAATAACATCAACATTAAATCAGATGAAACCTTTAGCAAACGTGGATAAGCCACTTTAATAGTAGCAAGTCGCGTAATCATAAGTTTCAAGTGCAGAAGGCAAACTACAGTAACACTACACTGGGTCCACAATGTATACGGGGAAAATGTAAGCAACAGACTTATCTTGACTAGCTGTGTCCTGTCGTTTCATTGGTTAATCGCATTAGCGCATACATCACAATAGTGCGACAGCTGAGCCAGATGTATACTTCCATTCCGTACGCATCGTGAAATTATTTGTACCTTATGTGAGAACAAAAGTTCTGTTAGGTAAGTTGCTTCCTTTCCTAGTTATATCATAGGCTTATATGTTTTATGTAATATCTCTAGCAAACAAAATTTCATTTGTTTTTATCGTTGCCGTGGCAACTTTGTTGATTCTGAAGAAAAAACAAGTGACGGAAGATACTGAATGCAAGACGTATTTTATAACTAGACTTCAGACTTTTAGGTCGCTAAAAATGCTGTTTTAGACACCTAAAATAGGCTCTAAAAATTGGAAAATAGGTTCTAAAAATCGTAAAATAGTCTCTTATAAAATCGTTAAGTTGCCAATTTTCTGAAATATTTCAATTGAAATGCAGAATATTATATTTATTGAAGTCACCATTAATCAATAATCATGAAAAAACACAGATATAGGCCTATGGTACACAGAATTATATAGACCTATTACTAGGGCCTGTATTACTACCATAACAGTGAAAACCTAATCCCTGCGCCCAGAAGCTATGCATATCATACTAGCATATTCAACCCCTTGTATCCCTCAGTGATTCAAAGAACTGCGTTTTTTGTTTGTTTGTTACTGGATTTGGCAGTCGGGAGAAAAACACTACATTTTCTTGGAAATTCCAAGGAATTTTTTCTACTGAAAGCGAAACAATCCTTACTATTTAACCACGTCACAAATGTGTCATGTACTGCACATTCCGAGCTAAACATTTAGTACGAACTGAAAATAAATGTTAGAATTTATAACAAAAAATAACTTATTTTGAGCTTTAGAGGAAAAACAAGCAAAAAGGCAATATTAGGCTCTAACGTAAAAATAGGCTGTTTTAGTTCCTATAAAATTATCAGTTTTAAGCATAGTCACTTATGAAACATGCATATACAAGTTTTTGTCCATATATCACTTAAGGATTAAAATAGGGTTTTACCTAAAATCCGAAGTCTATTTATAACGTTATTAAATATTTCGTATTTTACATTTACATAATGTGAGTTGAAGTACACCACAACATCTTATAAGTAAAAGTGATAAGCATAGTCTCCAGTAATTCTGTATTATGGAAGAAAATTGCGAGCAGGGGCCTTCAGAACTTACAGCACCAATAAAGAAGCATGTGCGAGGAAAAGGTTTCTCCAGCGGCGAGAAGATACAGATTGTAAATGCATGCAGAACATTGTTAAAAAAATATAATGAAATCCTGCAGTAACTGTGCGAGATGTAGACTAAAGAGTGAAAGTGGCGTCATCCATTGGAGTAGCTTCAAGTAAGTTACGGTTAACAAAGTCCTTAAAGAATACAGATCTACAGGATGTGTCAAATCACAGGTAAAAGTTAAAACACAATCTAAGATAATAGTGAATGACACAGAAGACTGGATTAAATGGTGAATATATTTTATTTCAGTAATGAAATCCCAACTATAAAAAATCTAACGAATGTTAATGATGACTCTGATCTCCCTAACTATATTGGGGGTGTATCTTGCAATTACTGACCACTAAATCACCATACTTAAACTAAATATAAGTTTGACACAAATTTACTTTACTTATAAGTAGTCAACTAATTAGTTTCAAAAACTAACTCTTGTGAAGTGTGCTTTGAACTTTCGCATTCAGTTGTTTACTTTTGCTCCGTACATATCTTGGATCAAATATGGCTGACTGACAACAACCATCTGTACTGATTCATAACCGCCTACTTACAAGGCTTACTCGGTTGGATTGCATTTTCAAAACGAAGAGAAGCAAATACTTACATAAAGAAGTCCTAACTGTCTGATGGACATCATGGGTAACTCACACAATATAATAATTAAATACAAACTCACATAATGCAACAAACGTCAATCCCCGCGACAGACGAGAAACTCCGGCTACGACCACAGCACTTCACTTGCGTATAGACACTGATCAACATGCGAATGCAGATAAGAAAAGCAATGCGCAAAACATCAGTGCGCAGGAACGGGGACTTTTCTAGATCAAATTAAAAGAAAAGGGAAAACGTGAAGAGAGAGAATGTGACGAAAATCGTCACAAACTGACGCAACAGTAAGTTTAGTAGAGCATATTAAATTCTCCCCTTTTGAAATTGTGCTATGTTATAGGCTATCTTCCTTGAGGTTTTTCAACCTGTTTACCCAGAATTCTAACTGCTCTCGCGGTGTGACGTCACATCTCTGACGTCCAACCATGAGTTACTTCATAATTCGAGGAAAGAAATATGGAGGAAATTTCGACATTTTCCCTTGATCGTAGTATAAAAGAAAGTGTATAATTTAGAGCGGGTGTGTTGGACCAAACCATTCGCCAAGACAACATCTCCTCTCCACAGAACTACAGATATCTATAGCAAAATATGTGCCCCATTAAGGGCCTGTATTACTACCTCTCGACAATTCCTTCCGGTACGTAATTTCCAGATATCTTAGCTGGAAAAGGCCTTATAATACCACCGCCAAACTGCTACCGGAAAGAACGTAGTAAAATTTCGTAAAAGATCCTTAGCTCGTTGAACGAAGAAGTTCGATCGGCTTCCGCTAGGTTCAACAACTCGAATTGTATTTGTTCAATTCAACTACATATGAACTTTTGAAGTGCATTAATCGATTTATGCAATTCTATTTCATTCAAATGTGAGCTTAAAGCGGCGTTCTTGTGTAAGTTAAATCTTCCAGTATCAATTCTGATAATCAAGTGTCTACGAAGCTTCAGAGTGCTGCCATCTTGTATCCACCAAGCTTCCCTAACTGGCAGTTGGTAGTTTATCAGCTACTCCATCCTCCTGCTAGCTTAACTGGGAACTGACTTTCCAGAAAGATTTTGTCAGGAGATTACAGTTCGCAAATGGTCAACTACCAGATAGATGCTGTACCTGGTAGCATATTTTTCTGCCAGGTAAACCAGGTAAACCTGGAAGTTGGCAAAGAATTGCGTACTATAACTCCTGACAAAATTGTTTGGATATTCAATTCCTAGTTATAAGCTAGCAAGAGGATAGAGTGGCTGATAAACTACCAAATGACGGTTAAGCTCTATCCACAATGCGCAGTCTGTAGTTGTTAGTCGGTAGACGGTAGTTTGTAGTCGAAGTATAACGTGTGGTGATCAATGGACGCCATTCACAATGTGCAGTTGCAGACGACAGCTGACAATCGTCAGTTGGTAGACAGTAGTCGGCAGACGAGAAATTCATCTCTGACTACGAACTGAACGACTGCAAGTAACATATTACGCGTATGAAAATTATTTACTAGTGCAAATACACTGATTAGCATACTACGAGAAAGCAAGATGTGTTTATAACATATATTATCCAATTATAAAGCGATTCCTCCACCTTTTTTATTCTGTAAAATGTTTCCCTAACCTCAATGTCGACAGCATATTGTAGACGACTCGAGTGCTGCTCCCAAGCGGCCGATTGCAAAAGCAAACTTCCGACTACTGGCTAACAACTGACGACTGCACATTGTGGATAGAGCTTTAAGGAAGCTTGGTGGAAACAAGATGGCAGCACGCCGGAGCTTCATAGCCACATAAATTTCAGAATTGATGCTGTAAGATACAACTTACACAATATTGCCGTTTTAGTCTCACATTTGAATGAAATAGATTTGCAAAAATCGATTAATACGCTTAAAACAGTTGTAATCAGCTGTACGATTGAGATGTCGCACCTAGAGAAGGCCTTTCGAACTACAATAAACACACATCTTCGCTCAACGAGCCAAATACCTTTTTTACGAAATTTTACTGCATTCTTCCCGATAGTACTCTGGCGGTGGTATTACAAGACATCTTGCAGTTAAACTATCTGAAAGTCACGTATCGGGAGGATTTGTTGGGAGGTGGTAACACACGCCCTTTGAAGAGAAGAGAATCTCGGTTTTAAAATACGGGTGTTCTACAATTGGACATTACCTATGTTTTATATTATACACGTAAGCAATATCGTATCGTTCACGGCACATGTGGACAGTTAAATCCTGACAGCCAATGAATGGAAATGCTAAGTACACTAACATTAATGTTGATTGAAACCGAAATTAGAGTATGGATAACGATGAGTTTATTTCTATTGGTTTACTCTAATTAGATAATTAATAATTTAATGGTACCTTTCAATGTTTGTCTTTAAAATACAATATTCATATGAAGGTTTGTTCATCAATACGTTCACCGAAATAATATTTCTACACATATGTTTTCATTGATGCCTCTTTCATACATATCGACTCAGTTTATGATCTTCACATCATAAATAAAATGTAAGGTAAAGTATCCAAATAAGAGTATCATAATAAGAGATACTTCGGCATCCCTTAACGAGCTATGAAATCTGCCGAAAATGGCATAAACTTATGATAGTGTGTTCTATAGTAGAAAGTCGCCTGGTAAAGACGTAGTGACAAACAATGCACTGAAGAATTTGCCAAGGAAAGCCGTGACTTATTTCGTTAAATTATTAATCTAAGTATGAACCTTGGATACTTTCCATCAGTAGGAAACATGCTGTGATTATAACAATACAGAAACACATAAAAACCCTCAATGTCCTAATAACAGACAACCCTCGGTGCCGTAATAACACAGAATTCTCAGTGTCTTAATAACAGACAACCCTTAGTGCCCGAAAGCCGGGAAAGGAAACGGGATGATAATGAGGAGGAGTTTGAAGGTGAAGTGGAGAATGTTGGTGGAATGAGAGGGGCAAACGGGAGGATCCCCGAGAAAAACCTCCAAAGTCACGGCTTCGTCCACCACGAATGACACGCCCGCCTGCCTCGGGGTTTGAACCAGGGGCCGTTTTCACGCCAGGCCCACGCGCTAAGCATGAGCCACCGTGGCGGCTAAAACAACAAAAGCGCCTCATTAAAATAAAACATCTGCCCTGTTAAAATATTTCCTACCAATCCCAGTAGGCCTACCTCTGTATCGCACACACAATTACAGAAGATAACTTCATATTTGACGAAATAGACAGGAAACATTTATTAGGAAACTAGCTTAAAAGGCCCGTCGTCGCCCGGGTTTTGTATTTAGTAATTCAAAATTAACTTATGAAAGACTTTCGATTTTCAAACTCTAGGTCCTTATATAGGTATTAAAAATTTGAAACGAAGAAGAACGAATTATCACACTCAAACTATTCCCTCAGAAAACGCTTGATATAGCTTTTTATGGCTCATAGAGGATGTAGAATTTTGCATCCCATCGCTTCTACACACCAAGCCTGGGGTTCAAATAAGAAGAAATACAAATTCCGGTATCATAAAATTGTATTGTCTTTGCGGAATATTTTATTTCTCAGTTTCATGTTACAATACAACCGTTTCGGGGATGAAATTAAAAATAAATTCAATATCACTTTCATACTTCCCTCCCCAAAAATATGGGATATAATAATATACATATTACCATACCTCGTACTGTTTTCTCTATGTCCAGGGTAGAGAAAATTATGTAACTGCATTATTTTCGTGGATCTCATTCTTTAATATTTATTTATAACATGAATTATATTGATAGCTTTCTAATTTGTCAAAGTATCGTTTCATTTATTTCCAAACCCATCTGTGACCACTGGCAAAAATATGTGGTCATGTGAACTGCGATTAGGATCTGATAGTTATGTGTTAAGTATCCTAAAAAGTATCCTAAGTATTAAGTATCCTAAAAAACGTTTGATTTTTGGCATTTTTTTTGGGTCGTATTTTATTTATTTATTATTTACCATGAAAATTACAAATTACAAATTAGAAAATACAAATTAATACAAAATTATTACAAATACAAATATAAATAATATAAACAAAATTATTACAATTACAAAAGAGCATTATTTACCCCGCATGAGCATAGCTCGTGTTCGGGGTCAGTTCAGTTATACTAAAATTATATTTTGAACATTATATAAAAAGAAAACATACATATTATAGTATTAGGCAAAAAATAAGAATAAAAATAAATAAGATTGCTTATATGAAATAAAATACATGAACAAAGATACGAAAAATAAATTACAATAACATAACAAAGTTACAAACAAAATACCCTATGTTAAAAATGAAAAATGTATAGTTAAGAATGAATCAATTTTTTAAATCCTTTCTTACTGAGCATTTACATTATGAAGCGAAGGTATTGTGAAAATTCCAAGTCTCTAACTACAGTATTATCGTTTAGGCCAGGCCTGCACAACATACGGCCCGCGGGCCGCATGCGGCCCCCATTGCTATTTATTCTGGCCCGTCTGACTGATTAAAATTATTTTATTTAATATATAGGATAGGGGAATAAGACTTTTTCATCTAGCTCTAATTAAAAAAATTAAAAAGTGTGTAACAGAAAAACAATATTTAAATTTCGAAAAATTAGTAGCAATAATAATAATCTATTTTATTGTCATTAGACTATGAACATAGTAATAGACAACGTCAAGTACAAAACATGATAAAAAAGAAATAATACAGAAATCACACCTTGAACAGTAAAAACAACACTAATTGCTAGGTATGGCATTACATAATAATAGAGTCAACATTATAAAATTCATTCATATTATAAAAAGGATTCTTTACAAGCCATGAATACATTCTATTTCTAAAGATATTAATTGGTAAGTCTTGATAACTTGGTGGCAATTTGTTAAATAATTTGAACCCTACAATTTGATAACTATTTGTGGATTTGTCAAGTCTATGTTGTGGCAAAGGTATTAACCTATTGTGTCTTGTATCATGAGAGTGAATATTATAACTTCTTTGCAAATCCTGTAGCTTACTCTTTGTGTATAATAAAACTGTTAATATGTAGAGATTTATGACAGTTAATATTTTCAATTGCACAAACAAGGGTTTACAATGAGCTCTGTTCTCCGATCCCAAGATTATTCTTATGGCCCTTTTTTGCAGCAGTAATATGCTGTTAATGTGTTTTGTGTTACCCCATAGTAATAAGCCGTATTGGATTACACTTTGAAAAAACGCAAAATAAGCTGAACGCAGATAGGTGACCGGTACTGTTTGCTTAAGGCTGTGAAGCAGATAAATAACCCTGGATAGCCTACCTGAAACGTACTTAGTATGCTGATCCCATGTTAACTTTTGGTCAATAAAAATCCCCAGGAACTTAACACTATCTAGTAACTGCTTTCTAGGTTCATTCCAATCTCTCAAACTGAACTGCAGATATTGAGTTTTATCCGCATTTAACAGAAAGCCATTGGCTCTAAACCATTGCGATGCAACATCTATTGCATTATTTTGTGCTATTTCTAAATTGCTTGTATCTTCATTAACATTTATAAATGTTGTGTCATCCGCAAACAGTACGCTATGAGCACCAACACTGGTAACGTGTGCTGCGAGATCATTTATCATCACCAGAAACAAAAACGGACCAAGGACAGATCCTTGTGGTACTCCTACACTGACTTCAGCTTTACTAGATTTAACTTTATCAGAAGATACAATCTGCTGACGTTTCATGAGATAAGACCTCAAAAGTTCTAGGCAGATGCTACTTATTCCATAGAAAGATAATTTGCCAAGTAATACCTTATGATTAACACAGTCAAACGCTTTGCTCAGGTCACAAAACGTCGCCTGAGCAAAGTGTTTGTTTTCAAAAGCCTGAAGAATTACCTTGACAAGATAGTCTACAGCATCTGTGGTGGACTTGTTCTTCCTGAAACCGAACTGTGCACAGGTGAAAAGGTTGTTTTCCTCAAAGTATTTGGATAGCTGTCGATAGATAACCGTTTCGTAGATTTTAGCAAATATCGGAATAATTGAAATGGGTCTATAACTAGAGGGCAAATCATGGTCTCCCTCTCAAATCTCTCTCAGGGACAACTCTAGCTATTTTGAGTTCATTAGGAAAATATCCTTCCCTTAGACAAGTATTAATGCAAAAGGTTAACGGATGCACAATAGTCGAAATTACTTGCTTGATTAGTTTAGTTGAATTGTCATAAATATCTACACAGTCAGAATTTTTAAAATTTTTGACAATGTTTACTACATCATCCTCTGTCACTTCCGTAAATGTGCACATGTTTTGTCGTATATTGGTTGATAAATTACTTTGCATTTTATTAAAAGCGTCGCTAGAAGAACTATCAAAAGTACTACTAATATCTTCCACTGAGCTAATGAAATAGTTGTTAAAATCCTCAGGAGAAATTGTGATGGTTTCCCTCTTCCTGGGCTTGGCTGCCTTATTGATTAATTGCCAGGCTGTTTTGCATTTATTACTAGAGCTATCTATAATACGGGAGTTATAAGCTTTTTTTGTAACCGACAGAGCTACTTTGTATTTCTTTCTATAATTAACAAATACTGCCTTGGTAAGGTCTGACCTATATCTTGTATGAATGTCCCTTAGAAGCAGAAGCTTACTTTTCATGGAGGCCAGCTGTGGAGAGTACCAGGAGTTACTTGGGGATTTTTTCCTGCATGAAGAGTCATTTTTATAGACCTTGCATTTCCTCGTTGGTATACACTCATCAAAGATTTTCATGAAGGTATAGAAAAAACTTTCAAAGTTAGCTTTGGCATTCAGATTGCCCATGGGGTCTGTTTTATTTAGAAGTGTAGTCCAGTTTATAGACGAAAGAGAATCAATAAAATTGTATAACTTCTCATCACAGATAGGCCTAGTAATTACAATCTTGGGGTCAAGTGTTATCCCGTTTGTTGCAGAATAAAATTCCTTAATATTGACGTTAAATGATACTGCCTTATGGTCAGATAGTAAGAAATCGATAATTTGCGTGGACTCCGGAGTAAATTGCACATTAGTGAAAACATTGTCCAGGCAGGCGGAGCCTCTAGTCGGTTTAGAATGAGTGAATTTAAGATTGAACTGCCTTAGTATATTGATGAAGTCGCTAACACTATTCTTATTGGTAGTTACATCAAACTCTGCATTAATATCACCGCCGATAATAATATCAAATTTGTTAAATTTAGGTGAAATAAGAAACATAAGCATACTATTGAACTTCTCTAAAAATATGTTAGAGTTGCCATTAGGTGATCTATACAACGAAAGAACAATTAATTTGAGATTCGATATAACTATTCCTGACACTTCAAAATTAACTTCATCACAAAAAGAATCTAAGTTAATACGTCTATAATCAATATTAAGTGAATTGTTTATATACACTGCAACTCCTCCCCTTACGTGTAGTTTACGGGTGTAACTATCACAACAAATAAAATTATCAATACAAGCAGAGGTTATTGCATTTTCACTATACCAGTGCTCATTTAAACATATTATATCTAGTTGATTAACAATTGCAAAGTTGCTTAGTTCAAGTTCTTTATGTTTCATACCTTGCACATTGAGAAAACATACTTTAAGATTAGTAGCCTTATACTTATGAGGATCTCTATTATCAGAGCCAACGATTGGCAATGGTTTACTATGTAAAATATTACATGGTTCAGTATGTGATGGTGTGTCACGTTCATCTACATTAAAAAAGGTCCATAATAAAATTCGGCTGGAATTGCCACATTTCCTTGATGTGAATTGGTGGCATACTTATTTGCTACTTCCAATATTTTGGTACTTATAAAATGTTTACCAAGCCTATTTAAATGCATACCATGTAATGTATAAAACCTTCTACCCAAATTGCTTATATCTATAAATGAAACATTATTAAAGTGTTTACATATTTTACGCATTTCTCTGTTTGCTTCATCTACTTCATTATTGACTATTGACCAACTAGGAAGATCGTAACGTCTGGGTACTGAGAAAACACACACATGAGCTGCACTCCGTAGATGTACAAGTTTTTGCTTGAGTGAAGATAGGAGACCAATGGTATTATTTCTACTTACATCATTAGTTCCTGCTAAAAGTACTGATGGTGCACTGATGGTGCTCCATCTATGCGGGGGGAAAATGTTGGTGCTGTAACAATTATTGAACAGTATGCAGGTAAACCACTGGCAAAATTTCACTGTCTAATTCATCAGCAGGTATTATGTTCAAAGGTTTTGCAGTTTAATCATGTGATGAAAATAGTATTTGCTCTGTTCAACTATATTCGAGCTCGGGGTTTGAAGCACAGAATGTTTCGGGCGTTTCTAGAAGGAAATGTTGCCGACTATGGGGAACTACCATACCTCACTGATGTAAGGTAAAGTTTTGGTGCGCTTTGACCTTCTAAAAAATGAAGTAGTTGAATTTTTGTAATCTGAAGGAGACGAGGAAAAATTTCCAGATATAATGAATGAAGAATGGAATCAAGATCTGTTTTTCCTGTGTGACATTTTGGGTCACTTGAATGACCTTAACTTCAAGGAAAAAATAAATATGTTTTTCAATTAATTTCTCATATAAAGGCCTTCAAAATTAAACTAAACCTGTTTGAAAATCAACTTGCTAAAGCGGATATATCGCAATTTATAACTTGTGACAGAATATTCCTTCTGAATATCATTCGGTGGTGGGTGGAAAATATAAGTGATGTAATCTATCACTTCTAAGTGAGGAGTATCAGAAAAGAATGCCATTGAGCAATGAAGACGAAGTCCGCATTAAAGTGACTCAGGATCCATTTTCTGTCGATGCAGGAAATCTACCTGTCGATCTCCAGATGGAAGTCATTGATCCCCAGTGTTCTGAAAACTATCGGGTCAAGCATAGGGAGAGTAGTTTACAAGAGTTTTATTCTGTTCTGAATCAGAATAAATTTAAAAATTTGTTGGATACTGCCTACCAGGTATTTTGTAACTTATTTTTGGGAGTACATATACCTGTGAACAAACATTTTCTGTCATGAATTTGAACAAAAACAAACAGCGTTAATCTTTAACTGATGCAAATTTAGAGGCCATATTAAGAACGGCCACTTCTAATATGACACCAAACTTTGATAAAATAGTTGCAACAAAGAAATGTAAAGTGTCACATTGAGCTGTTAAGGATAGATACCAGTGCAATTATTAGTAAACCTCGTGTGTGTTTAAATGGTATTTATTGCGAAATCTGGTAATATCATCTGCAAGTAAATAATGTTAATATAATTTTAGTTGCAACTCTTAAAATTTAAATATGCACATTAATTTGCCTTTACTGTAGACCTAATAACAACATTTATAAATTTACCTACAGTGGCCTAATGTAAGATACAAGGTCCGCAATGATGTGGCCCTTGGTCGGGTGGCAATAGTTGAGTTTGGCCCTAAGAGTGAAACAAGTTGTGCAGGCCTGGTTTAGGCGCTACGTTGATTCCCTGTCAGTCAGTCAGGACAAAGCCTCTTATATATGTACTAGCATGTGCCCGCGGCTTCGCCCGCGATAATTATTTCAAGAATTAAAAATTAAGAGCATAATAGTTAAATCATTACATTTATTAACACCTAAATCGCATGGACTACATACCACGATCAGATAGCATCGACTGGTAAAAGCTACCTCAGATTCGAGTTTCTTGGCCAAGAAAACCTCTGTATAGTGAGATTCGTCCAAATAAAACAACGTTTGACCATATTTAGGGCTTACAACATTCAAGCGATCGCGAAAGTTTTGTTTTCAAGGTTTGAAAAAAATAGCCAAAGCCAACTGTAATTGATTTGACATTGAAATGTATAACTGAAAACTTATGTTTTGAAAACGCAAAAAATGCACGTTTTTTGCCAGTTTTTCACTCATAACTCACGAACGAAAACTAAAATTAAAATTCCGGCTTCGAGGTGCATTTTCCGACCCTTCAGCACACCTATGTTTAAAATTTCAGATCTCTGCGTTCAGTAGATTTCGCTGGACATCGAGGAGAATTCCTTTTATTAATATAGATAATATGAATTATAATGATACCTTCTCTAATTTGTCAAACATCCATTTAATTTAATCCAAGCCCACCTGATATCACTGGTAACAATACGTTCTGTGAATTTGTTTTGATAATTCTATGTAAAAAGGGATTAAGTATTTTCAAAAACATTTAATTTTTGGCATTTAGAATCAGAATTTTTCAAAATCCTTTCTTAGTGAGCACCTACATTATGAAGCGAAGGTACTGTCAAAATTCCAAGTCTCTACCTGTTATAGTTTAGGCTGTACGTTGATTCCTGTCATTCAGTCAATCAGTCAGTCATTCATTCAGTCAGTCAGGACAAAGCCTTTTATATATATATGTATTGGATCCGAAGGCACAGGAGGAGCAGTCGTCGTCAATAAATGTAACGAACAATTTCTGCACAGACTGAACAAGGATGTCTCCAGTTACATAAAGTGAACTCAACCATGTTATAAGTAAGGACCGGATTCTTAGGTTTTTGCCTATTTTTTTCCTTACTTCCAAAACAAAAAGCGATCATACACTTTTTCGAATCATGTCCATAGGATTCAACCACATTAATTCTGTGGCACCTAAAAATACCTAAATGGGGTATAAAAACCTAAATGTACCTAAACGGGATATAAAACCTAAAATATCTAATTTAGGCAACATTTTTGTCTTTTTTGTTTGTCAGTTGAGAAATCGATAATTTGCGGAGAGACAATTTTTGTCGGGTTGAAATTAATACCACCAGCATTTCGTTCAACTCACAGGATGACAGTATCAAGAGAGGAAGTGTAAGAGTACCTGCGTATTCCTTTTAATATATTCGTACGAACAACCATTGTTGATGTCATGTGAGGTTGAAAGGACATCTTCTGCCTTCAAATGTATTCTAAGAGATAACAGGAAGAACTTCACAGTTGAGAATCTTGAAAGATATTTAGTGATACACTGTAAACAGGAAATGTGAGACAATCTTATTTTCACTGCTTCTTTTGATTGTTTATGTTTTCTTTTTTCAATTGTATTATATTGTCCTAAAGCAAGTTTACTCAAATTTAAGTCAATTTTGTTAAGTTAAACTGTATTATGTATTGAATCCTATGTAGCACATTCAAATTCACTAAACCAATTATTCTACCCGAAAACGATATTTTGGACAAAAACCTAAAAAAACTATTTCACCTATACTAGTGTAAAACCTAAAACAGTGTTTTTAAAAACCTAAAATTTCGGTCCCTAGTTATAAGCTAACCGGAATAGCCTACAACAACATCCCAAACAAGAATGGTGCATTGTGAATATCAAATAACTGAGACAACACAATAATGACACCTGCACGTTGTATTATTAAGTGCCAAAATGATTCTTTATGAGATTGTGTGGGGGATGGGAAATGTCTGTCCGTCCGTCCGTCCGTGTGTCCTTACGCGCGATAACTCAAATACGCTTTATCGGATATTCATGAAACTTGGTGTATGCGTTTATAACGTCCATGGTAAAAAGCCTTTTGATAAGGTTCATTGCCGCGCTTACCTGATCCCGCCATTCAACCCTTTTCTGTGCTAACTCCCTCCAAATCCTACTTCCCTTAAGTCTATTCTAATATTCTCCTCCCACGTACGTCTAGGTCTTCAAAGTGTTCTCTTCCCTTCGGGTCTGGAGATATTTTTTCCTCCCCCATTCGCGCATTCGCCCATTTTATCCTCCGTGATTTAATTACCCTTACTATATCCGGTGAAGAGTACAGGTCATGAAACTTATCGTTATGCAGTTTTATCCAGTCCCCATTTTCATCTCTCATAGGCCCAAATATTTTCCTATGCACCCTGTTTTCGAACACTCTCAGATTATGTTCTTACCGAAAAGTAAGCGGCCATGTCTCACATCCATGTAATTAGGGGCCGTATTTTATGGTAACAACGATAAGCGCGAAATTTTATAAAACAACCTCCCTTAGCTATATTTAGCTTTTATATGCTTAAAATACCAATATAAGCCAAATTGAATCCACGAATTATCGCGAAATTTTCTCGATTCCGCGAAATGTGTCTATAAGCGCGAAATATGCCCCTTCTGTCCGTAAAGTGAGAAATGAACACGAAAATGTACCTTAAAATCACAGTATTGGGGTTTGTGTACTGTATTTTTTTTTCTTAGCAGCATGCTTTTTTTCTGCTGTTTCTGTGGCTGTCGAAGATTTACCGATATATCGATATTTGTGATCGATTACTAAGTCTGCAGAATTTACGCAAAGATTGTTTGTGACCTGGTTTGTACTGTTGAGTACACTCCTTTCCTGCTGTATTCAACAGATTTCGTCTTTTATCCTCAGTGGTATGGTTGGCACTTCTGTTTGCAAATGGCTATCTGATGGTGTTTAGTAGAAATTACGATAGTATTTCTCGTCATTATATTTGAAAATTAACTCTAATCATGTCTAAATCGAAAGTTACTTCATTTCATACAAGGGCAGAAGAATATAGAAATGAGGGGGGGGGGGGTGTTAGTTCGTGTAAATAAAGAAGCAATGTTTATCACTGTGCAATGTTCCCAATGTAGTATAAAGTAATTATTTCACGAAATACCCACCGAAATAGAAGGAAGTTTACACCGAAATTAGTCATTTTATTTCACCAATAAATCAGGGCCCTACATATAATACAACCGGCAGGATCATTATTTTGTCTTATAATTTTTTTATTTTTAAATTTCTGGAGTGAAGAGAAAATAAAAGTTTCTGAATTGCATAAAAGCAAGCACACACAAGAACACACATTGCAAATTCCCACACTAGAATCTTTACACAAACACCTCGAAAACTAAAAACAAGAATGGAACTCTGCCCCCAATCGCAGTCAAAGAACTACACCACCACATCCAACAAAAACCATGGTATCTAACGATACAAACGACGGATCCTGCGACTGGGTACAGCTTTAACACCGGAAATATCAACATAAACTTGGCCATAAAAACACGCCTAACTCTGGGCAATATGGAGACGTAATTCATGTATTATTTGACTGCCAACTGAACCCCCATATAAAAAGTTTCAAACAAAATGTAATGAAAGCGGCAGCACAAACCCTGTTATATAACAATACAATAACACAGCAACTGCAAGACAATATAGTGAACATAACTCGTACCCCAACTGAAGAAATGAAAAATAAAATTGTAACAAATTTAAGTGGTAATTTAGAATTGTGTTGAAGCAGGGCAAATGCTGTGAAAGCTGTTCGTAAAAATAATTATGAATGCGCTCGTATAAACAGAGAAAGGTAAAATATTGTATAAGAAAATTCCGACTTGTAAACTATTATATAATATACAGTATCATGTGGCTTTAGTTTTGACTATTCCACTCATACGCCGCGTGTTTGATATTGACCAATATCGTTTAGCAATTCCTCGGATATAGACCAATCGCTAACGTTTATCTTATAATATCCTTCCTCGGCTCGCAAGGATACAATTTTATCTGATAAAATGTCACCTCGTTACTGAACACGTAAGGCATCAACGTGTGGCGATTAATACGTCACATGTTGCCATTAAGCAACACAAAAACGTATTATTTCATACAACATAACTTGTTTGGAAATTGAAATAATATATTCTTGAGTTTTGAAATAATATAAATATCCATTGATTGAAAACAGAATTTCGATTCGGTGCAAGCCAGTTCGTGTGCTTTTATAACTTTTTGATGATAGCAACTACCATGACGCCCTCAATCTTGTGATGCGTTCTGTTGTTAGCATTGGGAACTCGGATTGATTCATCGAATCGATTCGTGGACTGTTCATTCATCTAGTATGCCGTGATCTTACGGCTGACAGAATGTTAACAACAAATTAAGAAAATAATAATTATTTACAAAATCCCTTACATTTTATTCATGGAATAGTCTTAATAATTCCTACTCGAGATGACAAGCTTCATCAGATAAACTCTTAATCTCTCGTGGGATTTCCTATGATAACTTTTCAGTAGTCTTAATATTCTCCGCTGATTATTGAATTTTAACAAATTGTAAATATTTAATAGATCTCTTAGTATACGATCATACCAACATTCATAGTTATTAAAATCTTCGAACACATGTACGCTACATGGACACAACTTAGTTTAAGTTAAACAGTACATTCATGTTTACATTTAAATTTAGGTCTGAGCTAAAGCAAGTTTCCTGATGAAATAAAACAACAAACAAAGGTTTTCAAGTAGCCTATATTCTACAAACGGTTAAGAGGAGATTCCTTTTATACTCTTCATGAGGTTTTAAATTTAAAAGCGATTGTAAATATGTTGTAATATGTCTTCTTGTACATTATTTGTTAACTGTCAATGGCTCTAATTTGTACCTAACTATAAACCATAAAATATAATAAAATATCCCTTACGAAGTCGTACATCTCTCTATATATAAAAGGCTTTGTCCTGACTGACTGAATGAATGACTGACTGACTGAATGACAGGAATCAACGTAGAGCCTAAACTATAATAGGTAGAGACTTGGAATTTTGACAGTACCTTCGTTTCATAATGTAGGTGCTCACTAAGAAAGGATTTTGAAAAATTCAGATTTTAAATGCCAAAAATCAAGTGTTTTTGAGAATACTTAATCCCTTTTTACACAGAATTATCGAATCCGAATCAGATTTGACATTAAAACATATTGTTGCCAGTGGGTTTCAGATGGGTTTGGAATTAAATTAAATGGAAGTTTGACAATTACAGTTGGCTTTGTCTATTTTTGTCATACCTTGGAAATTAAACTTTCGCGATAGCTTGAACGTTGTAAGCCCTAATATGGTCAAACATTGTTTTATTTGGACGAAACTCACTATACAGGGGTTTTCTGGACCAAGGAACTCGAATCTGAGGTCGCTTTTACCAGGCGATGCTATCTAATCGTGGTATGTAGTCCACGTGATTTGGGTGTTAATAAATATAATGATTTAACTATTATGCTCTTAATTTTTAATTTTTGAAATAATGCTAGTCTTGTTATATACGCAGTGCTTTTGACAGCTTCATTTGTACTATCATTCTTACTTAGCACTTCATGTCCTATTTAGAAATATTATTTTTTATTTTGAAATATTATTTAAGAAGAAAATTAAACATTAAAAATAACTTTTCTACGACAGTATGTGAACTCCTCGATTATAGTATGTAAAATTATTAAGTGCCAGAATTGTACTTTATAAGATTATGTGGGGGACGGGAAAATGTCTGTCGTCTGTCCGTGTGTCTGTACGCGCGATAACTCAAATACGCTTTATCGGAATTTTTATGAAACTTGGTATAGGCATTTATAACGTCCAAAGGAAGAAGCCTACTGATATTGGGCCAAATTGGTTGACCGGTACTGGAGTAAAGCCCAATTCAGTGCATATTTTTGACAACATATTGTTTTAGAGTGTTCATATACGGCTTTGGAAGTTGCAATACATTTAGCTTTGACAAATAACACTATTTCTTTCACATATGCTTATCAAACTAAACCGTTAAACTGTGCGAGGTGGCCGAGATGATAACGTCTTGTACTTGCATTCTGGAGGTCCCTGGTTGAAATCCCGTATCCGGCCAATTTGACTTTTCTTGTATTTTTATGTGAGTGTGCGATCGTAACGATATAAATCTGTATGCTTTTGCTGATGCTGGACGATGTTAATCTGATTATTTTTTTAAAACTAGACCTTTGTTCCCCGTGAGCCCTGCTTAATGAATCAATCTGGAGCTTAACACGAAAATCGATTAAAGAAAATAACTCATTTTCTGCATATCACTATTGCAATTATCACTGATTAAACAAAAGCATCCTGCCCCTTTGTTATACCAGTTTACCTGATTTTATTGCTTCTTGCACTTACGTTTGCTTAAACTGTGGATCTATTATTTTTTTTCTTTCGCAAAATGACGATAGTTGAGGCCGAATTAGTATTCGCGAGAGAAATGTTCAAATAGAGACAACAGGTGTAAGCTTATCTTCCTCTTAACCCGTGAACAGGGACTGAAAATCGTGAATCTGCTCTCTTTCTGAAGAGGAATTGTAAGAGGGTTATACATGTGGAGTGGCGTGGTGTGGATGGTCTGAAGACATCCAAAGGAAGAAGAATGAAGCGTTTGGGTAGGGAATATTATTTAACATTGGTTACGTCATTTCTATTGTATTTCCGACCTTATATTGATTTTCCTTTGTGTTGAGTCTGCCAGCCGCGAAGAGATAGCTGACAAGACTTTGTGTGATCACAGACCCTTCTTAAGCGGGTTTATTATCATTATTACTACTTCCTAAGCATAGCAAGCTCTTATCTACTCTTCAATTCCCTTGAGCTTATCTCTAAAATGAATATACACAGACAGCAGAAATATGACAACCTGTAAATCCTTTGACAAGCATATTCTTATTTTATTTCCACTTTACCCTCTTCCTCAATTTACAAACTCTTGCATAATTTCACTTTGACTGCACAGGTGTGCATCTCCATTCTTGCATAATTTCACTCTGACTGCGCAAGTGTGCATGTTCGTTCTTGCATAATTTCACTTTGACTGCACTGATGGTGCATCTTCATTCTTGCATAATTTCACGCTGACTGCGCAAGTGTGCATGTTCGTTCTTGCATAATTTCACTTTGACTGCACTGATGTGCATCTTCATTCTTGCATAATTTCACTTGACTGCACAGGTGTGCATGTTCATTCTTGCATAATTTCACGCTGACTGCGCAAGTGTGCATGTTCGTTCTTGCATAATTTCACTTTGACTGCACTGATGGTGCATCTTCATTCTTGCATAATTTCACGCTGACTGCGCAAGTGTGCATGTTCGTTCTTGCATAATTTCACTTTGACTGCACTAATGTGCATCTTCATTCTTGCATAATTTCACTTTACTGCACAGGTGTGCATGTTCATTCTTGCATAATTTCACGCTGACTGCGCAAGTGTGCATGTTCGTTCTTGCATAATTTCACGCTGACTGCACAGATGTGCATGTTCAATTCTTGCATAATTTCACTTTGACTGCACAGGTGTGCATCTTCATTCTTGCATAATTTCACTTTGACTTTACAGGTGTGCATGTTCTTTCTATGCGGGAATAGCTTCCGTTCCATGTACAGCACATTTAATAACTATATAACTTATATTTCGAATTTAAAAAGTGCATCTTTGTTGAAAATCATGTTTTCATAGGTAAGGTCTGTTTTCCTACTGTCCCTAGTGTTGGAGCGTAGGGCCTCCAGGTGGAAGTTTCTGTTACCTAGGAGAATTTTGTTACGCTTCTTTTCTGAAAGAATACAGAGTGACAGGTAGTAAGCCCATCGCATCAGAAACCCCCTCCGGAAACTAGGTATTACTTGAAAGTGAAAGGGCCGAAGACTTTTGTCTTCAGGCTAAATTAGGCTTAGAGTTCGTTACGTGCCGTAAATCTACAACCCGGCCCCCCAGCTTAAAGTCATTTCTGGAGGACTCCGTGCCCAGGATCTTTATAACGACCGCGGCCGTTTTTGAATCAGCGAACTTCGGATCTAGAGGCGGGCACGCTATCTCCATAATGACACGCAGATAAATTCATGAACGATGATGTCGCAAGCGAATTTATCTAGGGGAGTTTCATATCGTGAGTTTCGTATAATTATCTCTATTTAACGAATAATATGTGATAAATAATTGACAAAATATGTTGAAAATGAATTATTTGTTCAGCATTTCAGATTGACACAATACTAATAAAAGGATTGCAAGACATTTAAACAATGTGGCTGTTTTTTTCTGAACAAAACACGATCGTAGACTGGGTAGAAAGCCAACAGTTGATAAACATTAATGTATTCAAGTTTTTTTTTTTTATTTTTTTATTTATTTTTTTTTTTTTTTATTTTTTTTTTTTTTTTTAATTCAGCTTTACTTATACTCGTTTCAACTTCGAGGCAAAACAGGAGTTCAGGATCTGTGTCTATCGGTAGTCCATGAAACTACTGATTGTCAATTATTTTCTATTGTTAGTGTATTGTATGGAGTAAATTTCAACTGATATTAATTTAAATGGTTATGATAAAGGATGAAATGGTGAGGATGATTCATGGTATGTAAACAACAAATCCGGCATTTGTCTTTACGACTGGGGAAAACATGAAAACACAAGTCAAAATGGCTGGCCTCGGAATTTTAACTTCCCAAATGCGATTCCAAGACTTTACCATCTCAGCCACTTCACTCAGTTCTTGAAGTATTGTTTGCTGAAAAATTGAAAATATTTTGCGTAAAAAATAATATATTATTGTTATTATGCCAACAAGGACTGTTTCTTGATATTTATTACACGCTTAGGAAGAATTATATTTCATTAATGCTGTTGAGGTTATGTCTTTATAATGTTTACTGGAGAGATTACAATTAAATTCCAACATTGCAAGATACATTGGGAAACTGACATTGAAAATGATTTACTGATTTTTATCAGTTGAAAACCTTAAATGCATTATTAATCCAGATCGCAAGAGGGACGTATGAGGTAAAGGCATAGTCCCAGTGTAGAGTTCATTCGATATGCACTTTCGCACGGACGATGTGTGTGTTTTTTTTTTTTTTTTTTTTTTTTTTTTTTTTTTTTTTTTTTTTTTTTTTTTTTTTTTTGTAGCGAAGCAGGATATCAACTGTTCTTGTACATTGCTTATCAGTAGATGTTTATGACCTAAAAAAGTGAAAAATATGACTGCAACTATGACCTTAAAAATGACTAAATATGACTTAAAAGTCCTAAATATGACCTCATAAAAGAAAGTATTTTTGAAAAAATAAGTGTTCCAATTTAAAACTTTAAATTATACTAAATTATTACATCACATGAATTCAATTGGATAATCACTTTTTAACAATTTTCCAGGTCATTTACAGCTATACTTGTAATTAACTTTTAATTTTAAAGAATTTGCTTTCAGTTTGCAAATCCAAATCTATGTAGATCATCAGCTACAAATATTTTGTGTATCAAGCGTGTCCCTATAAAATACGAACAAATTGTAGGCTATTAATTTAAAAATAAGGTTACCTATTAATTTAGCATAAACATTAAATAGCCTAATTAAATAAATTTAAATTTAAACACTGTATAATTGTGCTCCTTTACCGAATTTATAACTGAAATATGTTAAATTACAAATATGACCAAGACCATGAAAATGACCAAAATATCACTTTATTTGCAAAATAAAAACGGTCCGATTAGCATAACAAGCATACAATTCATGTTTAATTTGTGTTTGCGGCAAGAATGGAGGTCGGGATAAAAGCATGACAAGTCATAAACATCTGAACCCTACTTATCAGTATCATCGAAGAAGACGGACATGAAATATTATACAGGTAGTCTGAATAATATGCTATCCACATAGTTAAGCAAGTGGAGCGGAGGCGGTAGCCATAGCGGAGTACAAACGCAATTATTATGGAATAATGTAGCATAAACTGAGGCAACAGTTAGTTTAGTAGAGCATACTACATTCTCCCGTTTTGAAAATGTGCCATATTATGTCTCCCACGAGGTTTGTCCACCTGTTTACCTCTAACGTTCAATCACGAGTTTCTTCATGATTCGAGGAAGGAAATATGAATTAAATCTCGATACTTTTCGCTAGATCGTGGTATAAATGAAAGTGTGTCATTTAGGGACGGCGGGTCGTACCAAATAATTCCCCAAAACATCTCTTCACAGAAGAACCTATAACAAAATACAGTACGTGTCATATTAGGTGTTTTATGAAGATAATCTCGATTTTAAAATACGGGTCCTCTACAGTTGGACTTTACCGAGCTAAATAACCATCTGAAGTGAAACATTTTATGCCTTAAATCTGAGGTCATATTCGAAAAATTGAAGTCACATATCTACTTCGATATTAACTGTGTAATTTTTATTTTCTCTACCCATACCATGGCACTAAGGGGTACGCCGTAGCGTAGTGGTCGAGGCGCTGCGCTACAGACCGGAAGGTCGCGGGTTCGATTCCCGATGAGGTCGTTGGAGTTTTTCAATTGGCCTAATCCTTCTGGTGGCACTATGGCACTGGGGTCGACTCAGCCTCTAACAGAAATGAGTACCAGGAGCTATCCTGGGGGTAAAGGCGGCCGGTGCGTAAGGCTGACAATCTTACCACCTTCAAGTGCCGAATGTCCAAAATCTAGGAGCCTCAACCTCCTGGAACCCTCTGGGCCTCCATGGCCTGTATAGGGATCACTTTACTTTTACCATGGCACTAACGGTCGAGGAAGTATTGTGTTCGATTCTGAATTTGGATACCCACGTCAGGTCCCCTAAAACAAGCGCTACGTACTTTCAAAAACAGTTCTGTGATCAGCTTAGCTAGAGTTATGAATCGTATAAAAACAAAATTGTGTATTTGGTTTAGATATCTTCTCGCGATGTGACACGAAGATTGGCGACGACTTTATAGTAGCCTACTTTCATTACCCCATTTCATGAATATGATTTCATTTTCCGTAGTGTTTTAGAAAATTGATATTATATTTTGTTTATGTTTTGTAAACATCGCTTTTCAAACATTCTAACATTGTTTTACAATTGGTCTGATCATAACCAGGCTTTAAAACTTAGTGCCCGAACCCACAGAGGGAGATGATTCCGGTTACCAACAACCTGAGTATAGGGGGTGGGGGCGATTGCGTAGGCTGATAAGACAGTCATTGATAGTAGTACTGAAAAGTCAATGCGCTCGTAGTACGGTGCCTCTCAAATTGGTCAACAGTGTACCTTGTCATTATGCGTGTTTATAAATGTATAATACGTGTTCGGAATACCGAAAGTAAAGTGTTCTAAAACGCAAACATATATTGAAACATTTGGGAGGGACTATTACACACAAACAGGAAAACGTAACGTTTTGCATGCTTGTAATGTGAGTTTAGAGAATGAGAAGTTATTTTGTGGTCTTTCTATACCTGTAATCCGCTTTGTTTACTATCACGTGAACTAGCATATGGTAGCTAGCGCATACGCCGAGCAAAGTCTGTACAGTACAGTTGCTGTTAACATATTCGATCGGGCACTAAGTTTTAAAGCCTGATCATAACATTGCTGTATTCTGACCTAGACCTTACAATAGACAAGAATAATATTTTAAAAGTGTCAGTATTTAAAAAAAATAATTATATTTCTAGAGATAAACCCCAAGAGCTTTGTTGAAGCTGATGCTATTATTACAATGTGATTAGAAAAATCAATGGTATTTGAAAAAATAAGACCTAGATCTCTAACCAAATCAATGCTTCACCCATAAAGAACTATAATAGAACAGGTTTCCCTTTATATCATATAATAATATTTTTCTATTTTAAATCTATTTTACATTCAATAGACCAGCGTTTCTCAACCTTTTTGAAGCCGAGGACCTCTAAAATGTCTAAAAAAATTTACGGACTCCTAATTTTATATCCCATTTTTAAAAGAAGACCTATAATCTTAATATTTGGGGTATTAATTATAGGTCAAGAATAATATATTAATTATAGGTCATTAGGCCGCGGTGGTCTGGAGGTAGCGTGCCCGCCTCTAGATCCGCAGGGCGCGGGATCATACCCGGCCGCGGTCGATGGATTTTTCAGGACGTAAAAATCCTGGGCACGGAGTCCTCCGGGAGGGACTTTAAGCTGGGGGTCCCGTGTCGTAGATTTACGGCACGTAAAAGAACTCCAAGCCTAAATTAGAGCCTCTGGACAAAATTTCTCGGCCCTTTCACGTCCAAGAAATACTTAGTTTCCAGAGGGGGGTTGAGAGGCGATGGGCTTACCACCTGTCCCTCTACCCTCTCTCGGAAAATAAGCATATCAAAATTAGTATAGGTAATGAAACCTCCATTGGAGGCCCCTTCGCCCCACCTGGGGATCATAGGGTACCAGATACAGATACAGATAAAGAAATATGTGAAAAATTTTACTTCTTTACTTTCCACTTGCTTTATGATATTTTTTAATTATGTCTGCGGACCATCTGCACCAACTTCGCGGACCATTTGGAGAATTTGTTAAGATCAAGTAGCAATAACGAAAGTCATGAAGTGAACGGGATGTTTTGAATACTTTAACATCATCTGTCTACATCAGGCTTTGACAAGAACAGCATCAATAAACAGCATTAAGGAACACAAGTGGACCCAGATTGAAGCCTTGAGGGACACCAACAGTTACAATAGATTCATCTGATTTGTGCTTATTGAAAAAAATTGTATTGTATCAATTCATTAAATAACATTTTAGAAGAGTTAACAAGGAAACATCAATAATAATACCAAATGTTAGCATCCCTAAAATATTTCCTCATTCAAACCTTTGCTTCAGTAAGATTAATCCTTCTTACTGTCTTATATCAATCTTGGACCAATAATTTTTATGACAAGGCTTATTATTTTAATATAATGAATTATAAAAATAGATGTGGGTCTATGCAGCTACCTTAAACTTTTATTTTAAACATTTTCCTCAACAAATTCTCTGAAGGGTAGTTATAATCAACTAAACTCATACACATACTTAGGCTTGTAATAATGCAACTTTAAATGAGGTTGAGACAATTGAATGCGCACTACAGCAATATAACCGTGTACTCTATTGTGGAATGCATTGAGGGTAGAGGAAGTTATGTGTTTCATGTTAGACTTTATTCTTTTTTTTCTAAGATATTTTCAAATTAGTAATTTTAAGCCCTTAGCTATCGTCCTCCTAAGTTTAGAATATGATATCCTAAAAGGAAAATCAATATTTGCAAGTCATTAGTTTGCTATACTCTGTCATGTTTTGTCAAAAATTTATATTCTATACACACTTTCATTCACTTTAGAATGTCGTGACTGCGGAAGATGTGAATTGTGTAGAGATTAGGCCTATTTATTTTTGTTTCTCTCAAAATTTCGTCAGTATGTTTTAAATGTTATAACTAGGGCTCGATTTTTAGGCTTTTATAAAAGGTATTTTTGTCTTTTATTATCGTAAAATAGCCCTTTTTAGGCTTTTTAAACAAAATATTTTAGCTGTCTTAATGAAACATAATGAACACTATTATTACCACCGAAAATTGTATTATTTTGACAAAGTTATTCTAGTATTTTTATTACAAAAAAAAAACAAGTAACTATTGCTTATGTCGGCACTCGAAAAATAATATAAACAATTGAGATAATAACATTTTAATGATACAATTATTCAATACACCACTCAATTCACTTCCTACCTACAAAAATAAGTAAACTGAATTTGTTCCTTTAATACAATAATTCTTTGTCGTTGGTCGGAAAATTGTTATTTTAAAGTTGAAACGACAGTGGATTAGAATTGCTGATTTCAAAGAATTGCAGAAGGTTCGTGTTTTATTTCCTGCGACGGCGAGGCGGAACATTTTCGAGTTACTAAGGCAAGCTACATATATTATACTGTATTGTTAATTTATGTGCGTTGTATAAATTAATTTTTATTGTGTCATTTCTTAAAATGCACAAATTCGCATATTTATTTTCCTTTGCATTAATTGGAAAATCTATTTAAAATCGTGTTTTTTTGCAAAAGTCCTCTTTAGCCCCTAGTTTATTTATGAAAAAGTCTGCTTTAGCCCCTAGATTTACAGCAAATGAAGATGCAATTTGGCAGATTCTATTAATGGTGCACGACGTATGTGACTATTTTAATGTTCAGAAAAGAAGTTCGGTACTCTGGTCCACTGGTTCCTGCAAACTTCGTTCATAGTGCTTTAAATCCGTCTTTCGTTGTCCAGTTATTCTTTTCATACCCAGGCGGCTTCCTTTTGTTAGGAGGAAAAGTTCACCGACAGCTCAACCCATGCTCTTTACTTTTAACAATCAGCTAGTTACCTCAGTCAATCAAAATCTAAGACTTTCCTGTGACGGCTGTGACAGCTACTCGTCTAGTCCGCGTGGAGAGAAACGCGAGGTTGCAAGATCTAGTTACAGTAAACAATAACACGTGTGAATTGAGTAAAACGGGGATGAAGAACTGAAATCAGTGTTAACAATGAGAGAATATTGCAACTTTGCTTGTGTTCTGGAAAGCAGAAACCAAGACCAACTTGGTCAGATTAATTAACATAAATAAACACCGACTTAATGGTTTATTCCTTTGAAATCTCCTGGGTATGCAATGAAAAACTCTACTATACAGTGGGGTAGTCGGTAGGCACGTAGGATAATACATTTCAGGGGAGATGGTAGTTAACGCTAGCAAAATGATAGAACATATAGCGTATGTTCAAGAAGCCATAACTCAGGTGTTAATAGTCAGATTTAGTTGAATTTTTTAATGCTTTGCAAGTGCACTCTGTAGTTTAAAATAAGCGGAGAATGGTTGTTCTAGAACTCACTGTTTGTAAGCAAGGAATGTTTTAACACATAGGCCTAGGTGATAATTTAGTTTTACAGTTCCTTCCCTTGACTTAGGTATGCTTTATTCAATTTCTTCACCTTAGATTTTTGTGAAACTTTGGGAACTTACTAACAATAGGTACTACTATTTACCCTAGCACAACCAGTTTAATATGTAAAATATTACTGCCTAAAAACTACATGAAAACTTCACGACTAAAAAAAAAACTTTTTAGACATAAAAATGGTTGAAAATTCTGTATAGATAAGACTTTTCCCATAATTCTGCTAAGGGAGATTTGTCATCCATCTATAATGAATTCCTGAGAGTTTCATTATTTTAGCAGGAATAGCTTTTCAGAAAATGGTACCTGAAGTACAAAAAATGTAATTTTACAGGAGAGTGAAAAGAATATGACATACATGTTAAGTTATTTTATCCATTTTAGAAACTCCTGGACTATCTCTATATTATAATATAAAGACTTTGTCCTGACTGACCGAATGACTGACTGACTGAGTGACAGGAATCAACGTAGAGCCTAAACTATAACAGGTAGAGACTTGAAATTTTGACAGTACCTTCGTTTCATAATGTAGGTGCTCACTAAGAAAGGATTTTGAAAAGTTTTGAATTTAAATGCCAATAATCAAATGCTTTTGAGAATACTTTTTCCCTTTTTACACAGAATTATCAAATCCAAATCACAGTTCTCATAACAACATATTGTTGCCAGTGGTCTCAGATGGGTTTGGAAATAAATGAAACGGGACTTTGACAATATTTTAGAGAAGCTAACAATATAATTCATGTTATAAATAAATATTAAAGAATGATATCCACAAAAATAATGCAGTTACATAACTTTCTCTACCCTGGACATAGAGAAAACAATACGAGGTATGGTAATATGTTTTGGGGAGGAAAGTATGAAAGTGATACTGATTTTTTTTTTTTATTTCAGCTCAGAAACGGTTGTATGGTAACATGAGAGTGAGAAATATTTTTTTTTTATAAAGACAATCCAACCTTATGTAGTAGGAATTTATGTTTCTTCTTATTTGAACCCCTACCAAGCTTGCTGTGTACAAACGATGGGATGCAAAATTCTACATCCTCTATGAGCCATAAAAAGCTATATTAAGCGTTTTCTGAGGGAATAGTTTGAGTGTGATAAGTCGTTCCTCCTATTTCAAATTATAAATACCTATATTAGGACCTAGAATTTAAAAATCTAAAGTCCTTCATAAGTTAATTTCCAATTACAAAATAAAAAACCCGAGCGACCTCGGGCCTTTTAAGTTAGTTAATAATAACGCAACATATAAGACCTATATATCAAAATGTTCAGAAAAATGTGCTCTATTACATGAGCCAAAGAAACAAAATTGATATTTTTGACACTGATAACTACCATCTCCCCTTCAGTGGATACTGGTAAACGATTGCCATGTGTAATTTCAGAACTCTTAGTTTTTCAGCTATAGCGTGAGTGATGCTTTTTCCTTCTTAAGGATCATAAAAGCAGACTTCGGGCCATAGTTTCAGAATCTCTGTATATCTTACAACAGAGTCTCTTGACTTCCTCTAGATTCCAGGTTTCTGCTGAGGAAAGGAGAGAGCAGGTTTGAAGGGTATCTCCCCTCTTGATACCTTTTCTTTGTCTTCGCTGAAGCGTTGTGAAAACAATAACCCGCCTAGCAGTCATATCTTCTATTGACCTTGAGAACTCGCTGGATTCATTATTAATTCAGAGTGAAGTTACTTGTAAATATCTACAAGTTGGAAGTACAGCAACGAATAAGAAAATGTAGGCTTGTCTATATTCGGGTTACCTGAGCCCTGTTTCATAAAACTTTTACACTCATATTATTAACAAATACATAATAATATTAGTTGTTATTATTAGTCTTCTGTTTCATAAGAATATTTCTGTACCTCAGAGCCAAACGAGCGTAACTGCCAAAAACTAAATTTTACAGGAGGAGCGAAAAACAAAATTATGAACAATAAAGGAGAATGGAGTTACTACTATTTGGCTCTCAATATCTTGGTTTTAATGAAATTATGGATTTAATATTAATTGGTTCTATAGAGGTCAAGAAGTTAGTAAAGAATATGAAAAAACCAAAAAATATGAAATTTGGAGTTACGTTCCTTTGGCTCTGAGGTACAGATTTTCTAATAATATTAGTTAGAGTTCATGGCTCTAAATTATTAGTAAATATTGCTAATATTATTAGTAAACTGTTTCATAGACTGCATAACTAATACAATTTACTGATAATATTAAGTGTTTTTCTATAAGTTTTTATGGACCAATAAGCTTATTCTGAAACCCATGTAATTCAGATTTCGTGATGTTATATTTCTGGAAAATGAATCGCTCTGATTTAATTATCAATTTAGAAAAGGCTTACATACTTGCCATAAGTTTTTAGGATTTGAGGTTAGATTTTAGTACATAAGGCTACTGCTATCTTGAATAAGTGTCTGGCAGATTTATTAATTTCTTAGAGCTAGTTATTATTTGTTAATTTATGAAGATATATGTAGGCCGTGCAGCTTTGAAATAGTATTGACAAAAAGACTAAGAAGGGAAAAGAACACAAACAACAATCCAACATAACCTCCAAATCAATCAGCTGACTAAAGAACTAATAATGTTAGTGAAGATATTTTATGAGTAGTGTTCATATATCTATGAAACAAGATTTTGATAACTAATGACAATTATTATGAGTTCTAATATTATTAACTAATATTATTAGCAAATTATATGAAACAGGGCCCTGGTAGCATAGTGAATAATTCATACATGTTGTCTACACCAGGGATATCAAAATGAGATATTTGACGAATATTAGAATTACAGATTTAGACAAGTCACTTTTTTAGCCATGACACTTTTTAGATTACAGCAGTAAGTTATATGTAAATAATTCACCCGAATAGTAACACACTTTTCGCTATAGAAACAGGGACAATGAGAACAGAAGTAATAATAATAATAATAATAATAATAATAATAATAATAATAATAATAATAATAATAATAATATATTTGAGTGGAAGAACTCAGTTTTTTAATGTAGGGTGGATAATCAAACCGTTTTGAGTACCCCAGGGTACCATCCTCGGCCCTCTTCTCTTTTTGGTTGTAATGAATGACTGGTCTTGTAATATAAAACACTCATACATAAGAATGTTCGCCGATGACACTACCTTTTTAAAGTATTCATCCAGACTTGAAAGAAGTTAAGCTAATTACAGAACAAGCCATAGGGGAAACACGTGTAATGGACTCGCCATTTAATCTGATGCTCAACGAATGAAAAGCTTGACATAAATGAAAATTAAGTTAGAGATAAAGTACTGGAGATAAGAGTAGAAAGAAATATAACATTTGTGCCTCGTCTTACATCAGTTTGCAGTAGACTGTACAGAGTAATATTATACTTGAAGCAGTTGTTCCTGGTACATATCACGCACACCGGCCTATTATGAATTTTCCTATCTATTCTTAGCTATGGCTTGATTTTGCAGGGAAACACCGGCTGTGTAAATGATGTGCTGTTGTTGCAAAACAAATCATGAAGGATCATAACAAGGTCTATCATGAGAGAACACTGCAAAACCATTGTTCATAAGAAACTGAGCTTTAACAGTAATAAATTTGTACATATTGCTATGTGAAGTTCATATTGAAAGAAATACAACATGGCAGGGATGCCATGCGTACGACTATAGCGTACATATACGACTATTTCATAGATTTGTACGACGTACGACGCAACCATGAGTCGTACGCCTATTTGTACGACTATTTCTAACTTAGCGTTTTATATTTTTTAAATCAATCTACTGACGAATTTTAAATTTTGATATGTATGCAGCTGTTTGTTTTCTCGTGGTTTTTGTTGCAAGCATGTTGCTAATAATAAGAACACTGTGGCAATTACTGTTTATTTAATTTTATTGCATTTTATCATATTTAGCACATCGGAAGATAATTCAACACGCCTAATCGTTTACAAATGAGATGATTTATTAACAATTACATGATATATGTAAGGTGTATAATACCTATTAATAATAATAATAATAATAATAATAATAATAATAATATTATTATTATTATTATATTTATATTATATATTATATTATATTATTATTATTAATATTATTATTATTATTATTAACGCAATACGTCCATTACGCTGAAAAATCACAAAGTATACGACTGTTTTAACTAGCATAGAACTATTTTCGAATATTGGTACGACTGTTCTAGGTTTCTAATCTGGCAACCCTGCAACATGGGAACATACAAAACATGGGAATCAGTCTATTCTGGACATACCATACACACGAGTCTAATATAAGTAAATGTGCCTTTCATGGACATGGCGTATTGCAATAAATTACACAGTAACTTTTACTTGTTTACGTAACTTACAAAACCTTTAAAAGGAGGGTGTCTACCGCCGTTCGCTTCTCACACGCGGCGGGCCCGGGTTCGAATCCTGGTTGGGTGAGTTGATCCGGGGTTTTTCCTCACCTATGAGACAAATGTTGGGTAACTTTAGGTCCTTGTGGTCCCCGGATATCATCTGGCCGTCATTATCATCTTCATCCCATCCTCTCCTTGTTTGGAGTGTGTGTGTGTGTGTGAATGGTGTGTCTCGTTCCATGTGTCCGTGATGTCTCGGAGATGGCCCCGGCATCTTCCCTTATTTGGGGAGGCCTCCATGTCCTTTTCTGTTAAAAAAGTATGTATGTGAATCGTAGATAAGGCCAGGGCAGCGGTCGCATAGATGTCCCTAAAAGGGAGAGGTAAAACTAAGGTAAAGAAAAATAGAAAAGGACTGACGAACATTTTTCCAGTTCAACATGCAATCTTTGAAAGAACCATACACCGTAACTAACACAGAATTCTGCATTTTGCTGTGTTAGGACCTAATACAGTAAAATGAAGAGAACTCTTCTTCGTGTAATTGTTACGTCCGTGCTAGAACGGTTTTAGTGACATTGAACTCTCACATTCGTACATCTTGCATACCTTATACCACACTTAACTCAATTTCGTTTTTGTTTTTACGGGTGAGATAGCCAAAAATAAACTAATACTCGTCCCTAAATTATTTTTATATTATTTAAATAACTATTATTAATAATTATGTCACAATGTAATGCTATTCATATTCCCACATTTCTCTTATATATATATATATATATATATATATATATATATATATATATATATATATATATATATATATATATATAATATATATATATATTCTCCTCTTGCATAAGCACAACACTGACACCTTTTTAAAGGAATTTTCTTTCACGCGCGTAAGT
Source organism: Ectobius pallidus (assembly GCA_964059195.1). Taxonomy (NCBI): domain Eukaryota; kingdom Metazoa; phylum Arthropoda; class Insecta; order Blattodea; family Ectobiidae; genus Ectobius; species Ectobius pallidus. The sequence continues at coordinate 17,179,589 of CAXKWD010000001.1, forward strand.
TCAGCTTCCGAGATAGAGTTACTTTCTCTTGTGATAGGCCTATGTGATATTATATATATACTGAACTTACGCGCGTGAAAGAAAATTCTTTTAAAAAGGTGTCAGTGTTGTGCTTATGCAAGAGGAGAACATTTCCAACATCTCTTGTGATGAGGTACATGGTTATTTGTATTGTTATTTTAACTGTAAATGTGATAACCTGAATCATTACACCAACCGCGGCATTATTTGCGTAGATATTTCACCCGATCGCTCGGGAGTTGGAGCTGTGCCAGCCGCGACGCAGAAACCCGCGTCATTGGCCAACTCTTGCGTGGGACTCACTGTATATATATATATATACATTGCGTATGTTTTAGATAGTAGATATGAACTGAGTTTATATATTAGGTATAATTATTGCTTTCTTATCTTCAGTTATAGCCTACTCGTTCTTATTTATATTTTTTTTTATTATAATGACATTGTTTATACCGTATTTATAATTTTGAAGAATTTAATTTAATAATCTTCATTGAATGGAAGAAAAGGCCATCATGTAAAATAAATGAATTCTAATTCTACATAATTACTTACGACTTCTTACTTACTCAACAGCAATAGACAATTCCTAAGCAAGCTAAGGAAAATTATCTAATTGATGGAACCCAGAAGTTCATTGCCGCGCTTACCTGAGACTGCCATTCAACCCTATTCTGTGCTAACTCCAACAAACCACCCCATTTCAAAACCTACTTCCCTTAAATCTATTCTAATATTGTCCTCCCGCCTACGTCTAGGTCTTCCAAGTAGTATTTTCCCTTCGGGTCTCTCAGTCAATACTTTCGAGATATATCTTTCTTCCTCCATGAGCACAACATATTCAGCCCATTTCATCCTCCATGATTTAATTACCCTTATTTTATTCGGTGATGAGTAGAGGTTATGAAGCTCGTCGTTATTGCAGTTTTCTCCAGTTTCCATTTGTATCTCTCTTAGGCCCAAATATGTTCCTAAGTACCCTGTTTTTGAACACACTCAGATTATGTTCTTCCCGAAGAGTAAGCGACCAGGTCTCATCAATGTAACACAACCGGCACCATAACTGTCTTATACATTTTTATTTTTAGTTTTCTGGACAGAAGACGAGAAGAGAAAGAGTTGTGGACTGTTCAAAAACAAGCATTTCCTGATTTGACTCAGGACTTAATTTATACCTAAACATTATTTGTATCTGTAATTATTGCTTCCAGATATTTGAATTTCTCCACTTGTTGGAACGGTTTACCGGCTATTCTAATATTTTGTAGTGTCTTTTCTTGACCTTTCATGACCATTATATTTAGTTTTTCTCTATTAATTTCCAATTTATGTCATCGCCAAACAGAAAAAGTCATCTGCATAAGCTAAAAGCTAAGTTTTAATTATACATTATTTATAACTAGGGGGCGGATTTCTATGACATATCATATTTTTCCTCTTTGCATTATTTCAGGTTTCCGTCTAATTTAAACCCGATTCCAAGCATCCTGGTGAAAATGGAACTGCTTTTATTGTGCATATAACTGCATATTTAGGAAATTTTCAACTATTGTAGCATATTTAGTATGAATATGCATATTTAGGTCATATTTTTTTGGCATATTTGTGTGCATATTAAAGAAATTTTGAAGTTTCATATCATATTTTGTAAATTTTGCAATTTTGCATTACTTTTTGAGAATTTACAGATATTTTAAATAAATAACATTATATTTTAATAAAATGAATTTAATGAAACTTAAAAAAATATATACAGTACATAATATGTAAGTGGAAAAGTAATATTTTAAATTTTATTGGTCATATTTTAATGTTTTTTTAGTTCATAAATGCATGCATATATCCTACTTTTTTAGGTCATAGTAATCCGCCCCCTATTTATAACTCATGGATAGTAGTTTCCAAGTAAAAATTCTTACTGTATTAGTCATAGGCGTACCGAGGGGGGTTTTGGGGGTTTGAACCCCCCCCCCCCCATTGATTAAAAAAAGGAAAATTGTATAATTTTTTTAAGTCTGCCCATTAATTACTTAATACAAGTATAAAGCGTGGGAGGACCCCCGAAAGCTTAAAACTCGTTATTTTGCGTCTTAATTTTTAAAAATTTCCGGGGAGGACCCCCGGATCCACCTCTCCCTGGGGGGTATTCTATACCCCGCGGATGTTATAACCCCCCCCATATGGTCGGCCTGGTTACGCCTATGGTATTAGCATCATTACAATTTTTAAAAATAAGTAGGATATTTGAGAAAAGCTTTCGCGTAAGGTAGCTTACCCTTTAAAGCTTGAAATAAAGTTCAAGATCCGAAACTATAATTAAATGCAAGCATAGAAACTGGGCTCTAGAAATAAGAGTGGGTCGCAGGTGCGAGCCCGGGAAATGGATTGCAACACAAATAAGGACATGTGATGTGGAAAAGTGGGAGACTGGGAAGGGCTGAATCTATCAACAGGAAATTATAAATCAATAACACAACAAAAAGAACGTGTGTTGGTTGTTATCATCGCTGAATAGCGGTGATTATTTGGCTTTTATAAATATTCATCACAATGCAAATCTCCCAATAATGCCTTATCCCTTGTGAATCACATAAACCGAACACTAAACAGATTGTGCTATTTGAGGTGGTCATACACTTTTAAAAGTTCCAAATCTTCATACCTATAGTACTTTAATTTAAAGTTTTGAATAGTTTTATAATCCCAAAACCAACATATTATCAGCATTATTAAGTGCCAGTATGGTACTTTCTAAGATTACATGGTGGACGAGAAAAATGTATGTCCGTCTGTTTATACGTGCGATAACTCGAATACGTTTTGTTACATTTTCATGAAACTTAGTATACACAATTATAACGTACAGTACATAGGAGGAAACGTATTGATTTTTTAACCAAAACGACCAATTTACGGTTTGAAAATAACAAATAATCACTATACTACAAACCCGCATGGCTAACTCACCCATTGACATAATTGTTTGCCCACCTTCACATATAATACAACCAGATTTTTTGAAGTAAAACTTCTTTAGTGGCGGTAGAAAGTAAATCGGGGAAATCAGTCACACTAAAACCGTCACGAAATCAGTCATAATCAGTCACACTAAAACCGACTTGTTTCGGTGAGGACTGCACAGAAAACAATCAACTCAATGATTAGGAGTAATCAAAGGAAATTTTTCAGACCTTACTTCCTCAATGGCAATAGACAATTCCTAAGCAATCTAAAGGTATATTAACTATTTTATGGAACCCGGAGGTTCATTACCGCGCAAATCCAAAATTAAAAATCCAAAATTAAAAAATACAAATTTCCAAAATTTAAAAAAACAAAATTAAAAATTAAAACATCCAAAAATTCAAAATTTAATAAATAATAAATTCCAAAATTTAAAAATAAAAAATAAAAAATTAAAAAAACGAAAATACCAAAATTGAAAAAATCTAAAAATCCAAAATTAAAAAACTAAAATACAAAATCCAAAAAATAAAAAATTCATAGAATCAAAATTTAAAAAATCCAAAATTAAGAAATTCTAAGATCCAAAATTTAAAAAATTCAAAATTAAAAATTAAAAAATATAAATTTCCAAAGTTTAAAAAAAAAATTAAAAATTATAACATCCAAAAATCCAAAATTTAATAAATAATGAAATAAAAAATTTAAAAATCCAAAAATAAAACATTTAAAAAATCAAAAAATAAACATTTCAAAGATTGAAAATTTAAAAATCCAAAATTAAAAATTCAAAGATCCAAAATTAAAAAGTCCAAAATCCAAAATTAAAAAAGTCCCAAAACCCAATATTAAAAAGTCCAATAATGCAAAATTGAAAAACTTCAATAATCAAAAATTGAAAAAATAAAAAAATTAAATAAAGTTTTACTTCTGCCGCGTGGCGTTCCACGCACTCTTTTTTTATTTTTACCCCCGAGAAACATAATGTAACCATGCCAAATTTCAAATTGTTTTATGGCCAAATATATGCTTAATTCCATGTTCAAGTTGGTGTGACTGGTCAATGCCATCTGAGTTTTGTTTATAGATTGCCATGATGACTTTAAGGTACTAGGCCGATAAAACTGCATTTTGAATGCTGGTTGCTAAAAGGCTATTTATGTATCAAGTACGCAAAATAACACTTATGCGGACGAATCTAGTATAGCGGCCGAGGCGTAAGCCGAGGCTGAAATACTGGATGAGTCCAATAAAGGTTTGCGTACGTGGTGCATACAATATTTTTTTAGTAAAAGCTCTTTAATTTATATGAAATTAAACAAAAATACCGTATATAATTAATTATAATGAAAGGTAGTCAGCCATATTCTCACGGCCCTCTGAAACGCGGCACAACAATGAAACGTACGTACCAATACGAAATGCGATATAGATGCGTTATATATGAGTTGCTGGTTTGTAAACAACTAGTAGGTGCCCGTGGCTTCGCCCACGATAATTAATTTAAAAATTAAAAGTTAAGAGTATAATAACTATTAAAGCTTTATATTTATTAACACTTGCACGCAAATCATTTATAAACTAAGCCATTAATAATTAATGAAACAGCTAAAATTCCGGCTTCAGAGTACATTCCACGATTAGAAAGTGCCGCCTGAAAAAACGATCTCAGATTCGATTATGCAGTTCCAAAGCTAACTGTGAACACATAATACGTATCGTTTCTCAACTGTTTGTTGACAGATGAATATGATGTGAATTTTATTTCATCAATTCAGTGTAATTTTCAGAAATTATATAATGTTTCAAGGGAAGGAATGGTTTGTTTGGATTTTTATTATCAGCGATATTTCAAGAGTTAAACCATCATTATTTTACAGCTGGTGCCCCCGGCTTCGCCCGCCATTATTATTGACTCCACGATTTTTAAGAAATTTACACTGGCAGCTTATTGAAAATGTTTGTGGTTCGGAGCTATGAAAATTGTAAGTAAAAATAAAATTAGAATATTTGTTCATTGTGTTCATTTCACTTAGGCTTTATATAATATAGAAACGGTTTTCCTAATTTTGTACTCTTCGTGAAAGTTTACACTGCCAGAGACGAACATCGCCGAGTATTCCCGATGTTTCACGAAGCGGGCGAGCGAGTGAGCACGCTTTTTAGGGCCGTTGAATTGTATAAGAGTAGATAATGAATACGAACTAGCATTTATGAAAAGCTTGTGGAAACATTAATGATTATCCCGAGGAAATTTCACTTCAAGCCAAAAACATTGAATTGAAGCTGGTGCCAGCAACATCACGGCAGTAGTAGACTATGAGAAGGAATATATTGCAATTAATTGCTGGTGCATCCATGGTAAGTAATGATTCTCTTGTGAACGAAGATGTGAAAAGTTGTTGGCTTATATTTGATCTTATATGATGAAGAAGGCTACTCTGTTTTGCGAAAAACCCTGGTAAAATTTCTGATTATCATAAAGAAACATGTTGGCATAAAATTGTTGTTTTATGACCACTTATATGCTTAAATCTATGTAAATGTTGGTGTGACTGGTCAATGCCACCTGGATTTTGTTTATAGATTGTCATGACGACTTAAAGTACTAGACCGATAAAACTGCATTTTGAATGCAGATTGAATGCAGTTTAATTCAATTTTAGCGGCCTTGGTTGCTAAAATGCAATTTTTCGGCGTGTTGCCAGTCCGACAAGCAGCTGTTTTAGAGAGCGTGCACTAAAAAATTATTTTAATATGTTTAAAAAACTAATTCAGGGTTTATAAAAACCTAAAAATCTGAACTCTAGTTATGTCAATGACATTAAAGAGAATTCTCTGATTGTAATATTACTGCTTACACTGCGTATGACTGACACGAACAGAAACATTTCCATTAACAGAATGTAATGTATTCTACAGAACCCAACTTCAAGTGAAGGCACTGTCCGGGATAAATGGCTTAAAAACAAAAATCCTTATGAATATTTAATAGCTTAAAGGCTGGCATTTTAAAAAAACGAACAGTGTTCAAGGAAGCAATGCTCGCCTTGCTTTCTGATCAATATCCAACAGTACAACAATAACAATGCTGATGACTCACCGTGCATGTCCTTAACGTTTCAGCAACAAATTCTGTAATAAAAGAAAATAGTAGTTTTCAGTTAGCGTCATTCATGTCGTTGCATACAAAGCAGGGAAATCCATAATCCAAGCGGTGTTAAAACTTTATGGAGATAACACAACTCCACATCTAGTTTGCAGAGATAGAGATAGAGAGAGACAGAGAGAGAGAGAGAGAAAGATAGAGAGAGAGAGAGAGAGAGAGAGAGAGAGGAAAATACAGAGAGATAATGAGAGATAGAGAGAGAGAGAGAGAGAGAGAGAGAGAGAGAGAGGAAAATACAGAGAGATAATGAGAGATAGAGATAGAGAGAAAGAGAGAGAGGGAGAGAGAGGAAAATAGAGAGAGAGAGGAAAATAAAGAGAGATAAGGAGAGATAGAGATAAAGAGGGAAAGAGAGAAAGATAGAGAGAGGAACATATAGAGAGATAATGAGAGATAGGGAGAGAGAGGGAGAGGGAGAGAGAGAAAGATAGAGAGAGGAAAATAGAGAGGAAAATAGAGAGAGATAAGGAGAGATAGATATAGAGAGGGAAAGAGAAAGATAGAGAGGAAAATAGAGAGATAGGGAGAGAAGAGGAGAGAGAGAAGGGGAAAGAGAGAAAGAGGGAAACAGAAGAGGGACTAAAATCTCGAGCCACATAGGAGGCCATGCATTGTGCCGATCACAAGGGAGTAACCTATATCTTCATAACACCTAATCCTATCTCTATACTAGGAGCCACGATAGGGGCTTCGGAACTAACTGAAATAATCAAATCATGACCAACATAAATCCTGTTCTTGTATATTAAGGCCAGTTTTACTCGCAGGCGTGTCATTGTTACCGAATTTGCATCACCAAATGTATACAGAGTGTTAATGAATAACATCGAAATGGTTTACCCGAGTATAGAGGGGACATAGACAGATGACTTTTGTTAGGAGATTTTTGCTCTATGACGTAAAATGTGTATACTAATGAGCACTAAAGTCATTACCATTTGGTGCTCATAGGTCAATAATGAAACGAAATAGGTTTAAAGTTGTCATTAAATTGACTTCACTCCTTCTTAGTGATCGACAAAACTTAATTCTTAATCATTCATCAACTGCTATATCATAATATAGTGTTCCCATAATCTGAAAAATTTACAGACTACTCACATGACTGGCCGCCACTGCATTGGTTTCTTTTATTCATAACTCCAGTATTAACAACAAAGTTCGTTTGTTTTGGATTTTTTCAAATGTTAGAAGTAAGTGGTGGCCATGTCCTGGGAGATTTTATGCTGTAACAGAACAAATTGAATCCATAGAGTAAAAAAACCTAATAAAAGTTGATTTCTATGTCCCCTATATACACAGATAAAAAATTTCGATGTTATTCATTAACACTCTATGGAGGGTGTTAACGAATAACATCGAAATATTTTACTTGTATATAGATGGGATATAAATAAACAACATTTCTTAGGAGATTTTTGCTCTATGGATTCAATTTTTCCTGTTACAGCATAAAATCTCCCAGGGCATGGCCGCCACTGACTTCTAACATTAGAACAAAATGCAAAACAAAGGAACTTCTTTGTTAACACTGTAGTCAGTAGTTAATAATTAAAAAAAAAGAAAGAATAATGCAGTGACGGCCAGTCATGTGAAGAGACTGTAAATTTTGCAGATTATGAAAACTCTAATTTATGTAATAGCTGTGGATGAATGATTAAATAGTAGGTTTTTATGGATCATTAGGAAGGCATGAAGTCAATTTAATGAAAATTTTAACCCTATTTCTCATAATTATTGACTTAGGAGCACCAAATTATAATGACTTTAATGCCCTGTAACATACACATTTTACGTCATAGAGCAAACATCTCCCAATAAAAGTTGCTTGTCTATGTCTCCTCGATATACAGGTCATTCATGAACACTCTGTATATAGGCCTGTGTATGTATTGAGCGGACAAATTTGTTAATTGGTAGAGTAGTAATTTGACAGCTTAACTAACGTGAATCATCTTGACAAGTTACATTTATAAAACGTGTTCAATTTATGAGAATATTATAGGAGGAAAATTCCTCTCACTTTCCAGGACTTTCGAAGGTCCTGATTTCGAGTCCCAGTGTCAGGAATCTTTCTCCTATAATATTATCATGAAATGTCCAACGGAGACAATAGTATGTGGTATATGAATACATACATCCATGTTCTATTTACCTTTTGTATACAACAGCCTCCTGTATTATATAGGCGAAAAGTTTGGTGTCAGATGGTGCTAAGTCACACTTTGGTGTACGACTTTTATTATTATTGTATTAGTTTCACATTCCAAGAATTGGTTCCATTACAAGATTACATTATTCACCTCTCTCAAAAGTAATATTAATGATACAACATTAGAGGAAAGAGATAATGTTTAGGCTATATGACAGTTTTATACAAGACTGGTTTACATGGTTGTAAGTCATGGATCACGTATATATATATATTCATGAGACTGCCCAGTAAGACAATCTCTTTACTTTAATAATAAATAAAAGTAAGAAAAACATTTAATATAAACATAAATGCGTCTTTTTCAAGTTGGCATAGGACACAGCTTATCAATTCCATCTAACAAGACAATCATAAGCTTCCGCTAAGGTCGCTATTTTGTTCTCGTGTGTAGCTCTAGCGAGAGAAGCGTGAACTATGCAACAAATATGGCGCGCATGTTGCTATCGTCCACGTGTGAACAGCAGCGAGGTGTAGTGCGACGTTTATGGGCTAAAGGGCATAACCAGAGTGAAAGCCACCCTCTTTGCAAGTTGCCATAGGCCACCCTCGTATAACAGTTTATCCTTACTCTTGTGAACAGAAGCTCACAAAGACTTTTTTGCACGATGCAACTAATTAGTGGTACTTACGAATATTGTTGCCGTGGATCTTAACTTGACATTCCCGCACGCAATCTGGTTGCTATGAAAACAAAATAAATCTCAGTGTTGAAAAAATTACAAAAAGCACTAGTGCCGTAAGTAAAACCATCACATTACAAGCCTTTATCGAAGGCCGGCACCAAGGCCCCCAGTTTGTGGCGACTTTAACAGGACAAATATTCCGTCCCCATAACAACCAACACATGCGAATCACTTTCTAAAATATAACATCTATCTCCAATAATGTATATACATAATATTTCCAGCTAATATCTGAATTAATATAATTATTATAAATCGATATAAATAATCATCGTGCAAAAACTAGCATGCAATACTCGTTCCGTAAGCGCATAACGGATCTCGCAAATTGAAAAACTCTTTCCTCGATCCGTATGCTCCGCTTACGGAACTAGTATCGCAATATACTATTCGGCGTAAATATGGTGATTCAAGATGGATACTGAATCAACAATGATTCTTCCAGTTACAAGTTTGGTTTCTTCTTTGGTGATCCCTAGTTTTTGCAGTAGTGCAACCGAGCGATAGATCGTACCTCAGGAACCAAACAGAAGACCATGTCCTGAAAAATGACAGCCACCAAGTCTTGCTTTTGTCTTCTTTAAAAATGGAATGCAGTTCTCATAGATGTTCTTCTTCTCTATGTAACATTTGCAGCTTCATCATCGTCATTAGATTCATAGCGAAAGGTTGGATCGAGGATATAAGCTGTTTTAGCTCCGATCTTGAATGCTATAATATCTATGAAGCGATTAGGTCCTAATCCATGTAAAGCATGCACTTCCTCAAAGCATTCATATCCTTTATTGGTCAGGAGGCTGGACAATTAGTGTTTTACCCGATGGTGTCTCTGATTAACAAGCAGGGAATTAAATGGACATGATCAGAGTATGTGACTCGGTGTGTCTGACTCCTTTGCACATCTTCTGCAAAGGGATGATCCATTAATAACACAATTATTACCAGGGACGCTTCGTAGGTTCGTGAAATTAACATTCAATTTCAGCATAATAATACTACTACTACTACTACTACTACTAATAATAATAATAATAATAAAATCAGGTAAACTGATGTAACGAAGTGCCAGAATGCATTTTTAATCAGTGCTAATTGCAATTATGATAGGCCCTTGCAGAAAAGAAGTTATTTTTTTAATATATCTCAGAGTTAAACTCCAAAAACAAAATATGCTGGCAATAATATTAATGATGCAATAGGCCTACGATTCGCTGACATGTTTGTTTCAAGTTTAAAGCAGCCTTATAGGTTATGAATGAATAAAAAGTAAATCTGAAATCTATCTGTCAGGAATTTAGGTATATTGCTGCACAGGAACGGATAAAAAAATATATCAAAATATAACGTAGATATCGGTAACATTCATAGCGATAGAATGAAAAATATTATATCAGTATTTGACGGCTAGTTGTGTTTTAAATCTTTTATTATATTTACTTACAGAGACATCATTATGAAGAAATGAATCAATCAAGGCGAACTAACAATATCAACAAGCGATTGGCAATTTGTTACGTTATGTTTAATATTATATTGTGGGCCATGTAATAAACAATATTGTAGCGTTTTATATCCATTACAAAATTAATATTGATATACTTGTTATTTCGGTACCGGTCAACCGATTTGGTCCAATATCAATAGGCTTCTTCCCATGGACGTTATAAATATCTATATCAAGTTTCATGAAAATCCGGTACAGACACACGGACGGACAGATGGACGGACGGATAGACGGACAGACATTTTCCCGTCCCACACACAATCTCATAAAGTACCATACGGCCACTTATTATTAATAATAATCATAATCGTAATCGTAACAGGCGCTCAGACGTAAAGAAACATTGAGGGGCTGAGTAAAGAGAAAATTACCATTATTAATCCTAATAATAAGGTAGGCAATCATCCCAAGCCAGATATAATAAGAAATTAAATAGTTATTAGTAGGGGGCGGATTTCTATGACCTAAAAAATAGGATATATGCATTCATTTATGACCTAAAAAACATTAAAATATGACCAATCAAATTTAAAATATGACTTTGCCACTTATACATTATGTATATTTTTTAAGTTTCATTGCAATTCATTTTATTAAAATATAATGTTAATTATTTAAAATATCTGTAAATTCTCAAAAAGTATCAGTATAATGCAAAATTTATAAAATATGATATGAAACTTCAAAATTTCTTTAATATGCACACAAATATTCCAAAAATATGACCTAAATATGCATATTTATAATAAATATGCTACATTGGTTGAAAATTTCCTAAATATGCAGTTATATGCACAATAAAAGCCGTTCCATTTTCACCAGGATGCTTGGAATCGAGTTTGAATTATTCGGAAACCTGAAATAATGCAAAGGGGAAAATATGACATGTCATAGAAATCCGCCCCCTAGTTATTAGATATACGAGGCCCATCCATAAAATAAGTTTCCCTGGGGCCCTTTGCAGAAACAAAACACAATTTCATGGAAATGTTTATTGCAAGTGTTCAGCGATTCCTCAAAATATTCGCTACCGGATATGAGACATTTTTCATACCGTGGGACCAACTTTTCAATACCTGTGTCTTAGAACTCTGCCACCTGGGATTTGAACCACTGTGTGACAAACATCTCCGCCTCTTAAATATGTTTGGGACCCAGTCCACTTGCAAATTTTCTAGGAGACTCAAGGGGGCTAAGTACCCAGGTTCCCATGCCACTAAGTAGGAAGAGAAGGAGAAGAAGGAGAAGAAGAAGAAGATGAAGAAAAGGGAAAACATCATCATCATCATCATCAACCCTTCATGGTTTAGGACATAATCTCCTTTTCCGGCTTCATATTTCCCTCCAGCGTTTTATAGGTCTTCCTATATTTCTGTAACTTGATGGTTTATATTATTTTATATGTTTGAAATCGAATGCGGTATTGTCCATTCTTTGTACGTGATTCTTCCATTTCTATCTATTTATTAATATATTTTCATTTAGGGGAAATATACTTAATTCTTCTTCTATTATGTCCTCATTTCTAATTCGATCCAATCTTGTACAGCCTTTTACTGTTCGGAGATATTTAATTTCTGCCGTTTGTATTTGATTCCAATCCCTCTATCTTATGGTTCATGTCTCCGAACCGTATAATGACATGGAACTGCCATTGTCTTGTAAAATTTTAAATTTGTTTCATTTCTCACGATATGAGAAATGATATTCTTATAGGTAAGTTTTAATACCAACTGAACACAGAAGAAGGGACTTGTACCACTCACACCCTCAACTTTCACAAAAGCCTTATTTAGGATAGAGAAAGTCTTCTCCAGTGAAGAGGATATAACCTCATTGTACTCTCTGTCTCTCTTCCAGAGATGATATTGAGGATATGCAAATTTCGTTAAAACAACTTTCTGCTTCTAAGGGAGTAATGATGCCCCCAGATCAATCTGGTCATTATCGTTCCGTCACAACGGCGCGTGTGTACAACTTTCCTCTCAATCAGATTTTTAGATAAGCGTACTTGAGTTAATGCAAGTTAAACAATTCACTTCTATACGATACAGATCAAAGATAACATCTTACCTTACACTTGCATAATCATTTAATTTTCTTCTCTTGTCTGTTCCAATTTTTTTCTGCAAAAACTTCTACACTCATAGAGCTGAAATTCTGCGTGAACAAAGTTTTTTATACCCAGAAAGGTTATATGAACTATAGTCATTGACTCATTTTCCCTATTTCGTCTAATAATATAATAATTAAAATTCAATATCAGTTTACATGAGTATTCGTCATAACAGCGTAACAATATAAACATATGAAAAACAATATTTCATGGCCTACTAGTAACCAAACCAAAGATAATGTTTTCTTATATTTTTAGCAGTTATATATTAGGAAGCAAACATTGCCATGTACTTTGAATGATAATAGGAAAAAAATTACTCTGACCCAGAACCTTTGGCTATCCGTGCCAATGCTCTTACCAACTGAGCTACGCCAGAGTTCAATTCACAGCACCAGATAGAACCTCTTTCCTATGTCTGCCTGCCTTTAATGGTCTACCTCACTGACAGACAAGTTATGCCATATGCAGTACTATGAGGCACACTAATTAGTGATTTTGTGACCGGGCTTCCACTGTTATTGTACATTAACATTCAAGATATGCATATATGCATGCATATGTATATATCTATGTACTTTGAAATTTAGAATCTAGAATATTAGAATTTGAATTTAGAAAATTTTCTCGGGATTCTAACCAGGTGGAAACTTGGGTAAGCTGCGACGTCTTTGAGCCAATCTAAGACCCCATATGCATATATCTATGTAATTTGAAAATTTTCTGGTGCTGGTAACATAGAATATTTTCTCGGGATTCTAACCAGGTGGTAACTTGGGTAAACTCCGACGTCTTTGAGCCTTCAAAACACGAATAAAAACACTGTCGACAGTTACTTTATGGACGCTCCTCGTATTTAACACATGTGCGCACTAAGCCACCGATATTAGGATTTTTCAATTACCCTAAATCTTTCTGATGACACCATGGCCCTGGGTCAACTCAGCCTATAACAGAAACGAATACCCAGAACAATCATGTGGGTAAAGGCGGCGGAGCGTTCAGGCTGACAAACGTGCACCCTTCACGTGCCAAATGTCACAAAATCTGGGATCCTCAACCTCCCGAAACCATAAGGGTTTTCTTGGCCCGTCTGAGGATCACTTCACCTTTTTATAGTTTTATTCCGATCTTGATGAAATGTTGAACACTTAGCGTACGGGCACTTTCCCTCTTTGTCGCAGTTCTTTCTCCAGAATTATGAAAATGGCACCCAAGAAAAGAAAAAGTGTTGGCCATATAACCCTGCATCCAAAAGACGGAAACCTGTATAAGGAAGGGCCTAGAGTTTGAAAATCGGAAGTAGGCTTACCGGTACTCCATAAGTTTGCTTCGTAGAACAAGCAAAATACGAGGCGCGTCCATAAAATAAGTTTCCCTAGGGCCGTAAACATAAACAAAACAATATTTAATGGAAATATTTATTGCAACAGATATAGTAAGTGTTCAGCTACTTTTCAATTGTTCGCCACAAGAATTGAGACATTTGTCATACCGCGGGACCAACACTTGTGTCGTAGAAGTCTGCCGTCTGGGATTTAAACCAGTGTGTGATAACCAGGGCCCGGATACTAATGACATGTCATCTTTTTATTGATGCTGCATAGACATTGCCAACTTGTGGATAAATCCTAATCATGGCCTCTAGATTATAGAAATACATTTTTAGTAGGTCATTTTTTGTCATTTTATGTCATTTTATATTTTTAGGGCATTTATTTCAATTTTAGGTCATTATTTTGTCATTTTTGTGTCATTTGCTTCCTTATTTAGACATTTTCATGTATTTACATTGAGTGTATTAACTTTTTTTTCATTGCTCGTGGTGCTGCCTTTGAAGTTTTGTTTGTTTAATGCAAGAAGGAAAAGTGTTGTCATGTCTCAGTCGGAAATGAGAATCAAAGAAACGCCAAAATTTTGTATTATATTACTATTGTTATTAGATTGACTTTGCACCTGCTTGGTTTTGAGAGTACAAACTACTGTTCACCCTCAATAAGCAACAATATAATCCGGCAGACCACAAGAAGATGTGCCGAATTTTGACTCACCAGTGCCTCAGTGCCAGTATAAATTTCCGTGAGAAAAGAACATTCACAACATTACAGTTATTTACAGTTTGTACAATTATGTACAAACTAGTCTATAACTTTGTGTGTATAATAATAATTTTTTATAAATAAAATATCAGTTTTACGTCATTATTTATAAATATTAAGTCATTTTCTTTAAAATTTTGGGTCATTTTATAGGTCATTTTTCAAACAAATTTAGGTCATCAGAATCCGGGCCCTTCTCCGTTTCTCTGTCAATCTCCACCTTTCTCTGTCATTTCTTGAGGGATAGAAAAATTTAACTAGACAACAGCTGTTTGTATTTTATTACCGTATTTTTTGCGTATTTTCAAGTATTTTTCCTTATCGTAGAAAAAAGTAGCCGATACATCTGTGTGAGGTGTATAACACAATGTGGAAAATAAGAATGACTCGATTTAATCTCTCTTTTTTTGAAAATCTTTTTCGGTTCTGCGAAAACACACTTCCCACACACGACGGTTGTATACTGCTACACAGGAGTTCCTTTACAAGCCTGTAAATCTACACACATGGGACTGTCAGTAAGTGATATCGACCTGGGCCAGAATCGAAGCTGCGAACTTTTGAACAGGAAGTGATTCTTTTCACCCAGGTCGACAAAAATTAGTTACGAGTAAACAACATCATCCATGAGTAAAACAAGACGCCCGTGTTGTTTGTTGTTTTCCCTAGCAGTCCATGTGTTAGAAAGCTTGCCACAACAGAGAATCATCAGAAATGCATCGAGAAGGAAGAATCGATACAAAGAGAAGTCAGAAGTGAAAGCGGGAGGTCAGAATCTCTCCCAACCTAATGACGACAAAACGGAATAAAAGCCATTTGTTGCCGAATACATTTGAATTATTTAAATGCCGGCACCACCCTGTTAATCTAATTCATTGTGAACAAGATTTGCACTTACTTCTGGACGACATAGAATGGAAATGATGTGTTATCAAAATGTATGTAGATATTGCCAACATCTTTGTTTAAGGGGATCTTATGCACTTTATTTTTCAGTTTCCCCATAAATAATATTCACATACTCTTAGAAGAACTTAAAGAGAATATCACATAGGCCTATCACAAGAGAAATTAACTCTGTCTCGGAAGCTGAACTTATGCACGTGAAAGAAAATTTCCTAAAAAGGTGCCAGTATTGTGTGGATGCAAGAGGAGAACATTTCCAACATCTCTTGTGATGAGGTACGTGGTTATTTGTATTGTTATTTTAACTGTAAATGTGAGAACCTGAATCATTACACCGATCGGGGCTTTATTTGCGTAGATATTTCACCCGATCGCTCGAGAGTTGGAGCTGTGCAGAAACCCGCGTCATGACCAACTCTTGCGCGGGACTCACTGTAATATGGTGATTCCATGAATTACTGGAAGCAATGTAGGTTATAGTTACTTAGTAAAATACTTTTTTAACTACTAAAAGTCTATATTGTCTTGTCACACCGCACATTTAACTAATGTTTTTAACCTATTGCAATGGATACCATGTCATGATTTTCGAAAAATTCTTTCACACCTTTACGTTTCATGCCTCCCTAAGTACGAAACCACCGCCTGTTCAAATTTTTTTTGTGATATTGATATATCTTTACACGCTAGCGGCCGTAATTTTGAAGATATTTGAACCAAATTCTATTATGTTATTTCTAGGCCCAATAGTTCGGACAAGTTCGTTAATGAGCAAAATTGGCCCAATGGGGTGGTCGGGGAGGGGGTTGAAATTTTAAAACATATATATTTCGGCCCCTATGAAGTACAGAGGGAAAATTTGTTTGAATAAATTACAGTACTCCCTATGGAGTTCACAGTGACACCAACGGTTCGGGGGTTTGGGGGGTACGAGTGGGGGTGGGGGATGGAAATTCGAATTTTTTTAAACTACGTCGTGTGGGGTACCATTGAAAAGCTCTAGATGAGTACTCTACAAATCAATAACTAGTTTCTTGATAGTTCTCATATAAGGCGAGATTTGAATGTTTGAAAAGTGATCTTTCCTCTTTTTTGCAGTTATTATTGCGGGTTTGTCATGCCAAGGTTAAAGAAGAAGAGTGCTACGCAGCGACAATAAATTAAACCAAAAGCACTTCGAAATCTACCTCAGCCTTTAGGCTTGCCTAAAGGGATTTTTTATATTATATTGGTTAGTAAATTAATTATTTAAATGCAATTTAACTTTATCCTGGATAAGTCATGTAAAATCGTGTCATACTTCAACAACTAATAAATGTTTTATTATACTCTATACATTGAAAACATCAATTACCGTGATAATAAGTAATAATAATAATTTTAATCATTGGTAGTTAACGTAGTAGGTTTGAGTGGCGCAATCTGTATAAAGTAGGCCTACTTGGCTGTTTGTGCCCATGGTGGAGGGTTCTATCCCGATCCGGGTCAATGGCATTTGTATGTGCATAAAAAACATACCTATGTCTCTAGATTTACAGGCTCCCTCTACTGAGGGAGAAAATTCCGGCTCACCGGCGACGGTTACAAGGCTAAATTTGCAGTACATCCCTGCCATTAAAATTCGTACAAACAAACGAGTTGCTGTGTAGTATAAAAATACTTCCATTGTCAGGTGAAAGTGTGCATAGTACATTACCTTCTGACAATTCAGTAACTAATATAGGCCTAATTAGTACTGTAAAGATTAATTATTCCATTTTTCCTGCAAGTTGTCTGTAAATAATTATAACTTAAAGTATTTTAATGGCGAAGTATTAAAATTAAATGAACAATGTGGATCATATTTGCTGCCTATTTCGATTAAAAACAATTAAAATAGTACTGTGTTATAGTCTCATGAAACTATAAGACATTAAAATTATCTCGAAACACCTGCATATTTGACTTTTGCCTACAAAAACAGCTTCAATAGCTACGATCTTTAAGGGGAACATACAGCTTTGGGTGAAATTCATAGGTGAAAAATAGGTGAATTTCATTTTTTTCCCCCCTCAGCAATGAATTCCTCCAGAACTACGCAATCTGACAGACTCTTTATTGACTACTTCTAATATTGAATACTGTTTTCAAAATTAATCAAACTATTACAGTTACGGGTAATTATCGTTTCAAAATGGCGGCCACGTTTCATGCACTAAAATGACATTTCCTTGATAACTTCCAGAAAATTAATATAAATATTTATGAGTGATTATTTTTCTGTGTATTTGTTAATATCACATGAACGACGTTATGTGCAATCATTCATTTAACATTAGACTAATAGTTTATTCTTTAATAAATAATTTAGAGATTCAAAGAAGAATAACGGATGAGAAGAGAATTATAGGAATGCTAAATTCAATCTTATGGAGTAAAAACATTTTACATAGAACTAAAAAATTAATATATCAGGTATTATTCCAAAGTACAACATTATGTGGCGCTGAAACTTGGACCATAAGTAGACAACAAGCAAACAAATTAATGGTATTAGAAATGGATTTTTGGAGGCGTTCAGCAAGAAAATCCAGGAAAGAAAGAATTCGGAATAATAGAATAAGGGAAATAATGCAAGTTGAAAAGAATATTTTGGAAATTGTAGAAGAAAGACGCTTGAAATGGTAAGGACATGTACTCAGAATGACAGAGGATAGAATACCCAAGAAAATGTTGGATTGGAAAGCAGAAGGAAAAAGAAGAAGAGGAAAGCCCAAAGAGTACTGGATGGATGGGGTGAAAAGGAGTATGGCGAGAAAAGGATTAAGTGAAGAAGATGCTATGGACAGGGACTTATGGAGGCAAAAGATTGTTATGGGATGAAGGAAAACCATTGTATTGTGGAATATTCCTTAATACAAAAATAATAATTATTATTATTATTTTAATAAAAAGAAACTCTAAAAATGATTTTTTTAAAAATACTTACACTTTAGATTTTCCAGTGATTGTAGATGATGATGTTTGTATGATGTTTTCAAATAGATAGAAAAAATAATCACTCAAAAATATTGTCATTTGTGGAAATTATCACGGAAACGGGATTTTAGTGCACGAAAAGTGGCTGCATTTTGTAACGATAGTTATCTGCAACTGTAACAGTTTTATTAATTCTGAAAATAGCCTGTAATTGTAGAAGTAGTCAATAAAGAACATGTCAGATTACAAGGTTACACAACAGTTCATTGCTGAGAAAAAATAATGAATTTCACAGAAAGCATTATGTTCCCCGTAAAACCAAACCCGATCGATTTTTACAATTTCTACCACATAGCCA
The DNA here is from genome assembly GCA_964059195.1 of Ectobius pallidus. Classification (NCBI taxonomy): domain Eukaryota; kingdom Metazoa; phylum Arthropoda; class Insecta; order Blattodea; family Ectobiidae; genus Ectobius; species Ectobius pallidus. The sequence goes on from CAXKWD010000001.1 coordinate 17,198,582, forward strand.
AACAGAATAGAGATTATACTTTGGGTTGACATCTTAGAACACTTGATGGTTGCTGCCTAAAATTGAATATTAAAAGTTTTCCATTCACTTCTTATGAGTGAGGGCTTGCCTGTCAACCTCGCCACGTCACACCCGCAGCCAATGACCGCTCAGGGTGGTCTAACCTTTAGTATTTTTTTGCACGACGTAACTAGTTAGTGGTTCTTACGAATATTGTTACCGTGGATCGTAACTTGACATTCCCGCACGCAATCTCGTTGCTATGAAAACAAAAGAAATCTCAGTGCTGTAAAAATTACAAAAAGCACTAGTGCCGTAAGTAAAACCATCATAATACAAGTCTTTATCGAAGACCGGAACCAAGGCCCCCTAGTTTGTGGAGATTTTAATAGGACAAATATTCAGTCCCCATAACAACCAACACAAGCGAATCACTTTCTAAAATATAACATCTATCTTCAATAATGTATATACATGATATTTTCAGCTAATATCTCAATTAATATAACTAAATTGATGTATATAATCATCGTGCAAAAAATAGCATGCAATACTCGTTCCGTAAGCGGATAGATTAGATTAGATTAGATAACGGGGGGCTTGAAGAGAGTTTAGAGACCTCCCGCACGTCAGCCTAAAAGGCTTATTGTGCTGCCCCTTTTGGTAGAGAAGCTCTTGTTGGCTTCCTTTCCCAAAGTCTTCCCTGGATATTTGCCAGGGTAGTGCAGTCAAGCAGGGTATTGGATACTCCTTCCTCCTGCTTGCTTATGCTTTGCGCCTCGTCCCATTGGGCGAGAAGATCTCATTGTTTCCCAAAATCTGTTCCTTGAACAAGGTGTAGTATTTTGGTTCCAATGTCCTTTTCATTCCCTAGGTCTTCCCTGGATATAGAGAGAGTGAACCTCTTTCTTGCCAGGGCTGGGCAGTCGAACAGGATGTGTGAGGCCGTCTCTTCATCCTGTTTGCATAATCTGCAGATGGGATCATCCTCATAGAGTCCCACTTTGCGTAGATGTTTTCTGAAGTGACCATGCTCAGATATTAACGCAACCACTTTCCTTATTCCTCTTCTGTCCAATTTTAGGATAGATGAGGAGATAGTGTTGCTTGGACCCAGGACCAGTTTCCTGGCCTGTCTTTGTCCTGGATAGGTTTGCCACCTAAGTTGGTGTCTTTCCCTGGTCCATGTTTTAACCGAGGTTTTAGCAGTATTTGTGCTGATTCCTACCACGGGTTCAGGGCCGACAAAGGGTATCTGTGCACCCTTTTTTGCCAGTTGATCTGCTTTTTCATTTCCTAGAATTCCCTGATGCCCAGGCACCCACCTTAGTTCAAGACTATTGTGGGATGAAAGGGCAGTGAGGGAATTCAAACATTCCCATACCAGTTTTGATTTTACCTGGTCTGAGGAGAGCGCCTTTAAAGCACTCTGGCTATCTGTGAGGATGAGAATTCGCTTACCACGGTAGCCTCTCTCAATTCCTCTGAGTGCACAGCTCAAGATAGCTATTATTTCTGCTTGAAAAACTGTGCAGTATTTTCCAAGGCTTATACTGACGTTTGTCCTTGGAGATAGGCTAAATATGCCTGCACCTGATTGATCCCCTATGCGGGATCCATCCGTGAACCACACAAGTTGATCCCGTCCTTTATCAGGTGTAATTCCTCCACTCCAGTCATTTCGAGAACCAAGAGTGGTCTCGAAAGGAGGAAAGGAACAGTGTTGAGTATTCATGAGATCTGACCTCATATTCAACTCTGTAGTGTCCAGGAAGCTTAATATGGAGGTATGGGCAGTTGCTGAGCTGCTGTTCCTCCAGTTCCCTGTTTGTACTAAGCGATGGGCAGTGAGCCTGGCCTCCGCTTGTAAGTAAATGTCCATGGGTGGAAGGTTCAACAGAGTCTCCAATGCAATGGAAGGAGTACTTCTGAAAGCCCCCGTAATACACAGACATGCTAATCTCTGTAGCTTGGTAAATTTTCCTGCTACAGTTATTTGTAATGTTTTGCGCCACCAAACGATGGCACCATAAGATATCTGGCACCTGACCATTGCAACATATAGCCAATGGCTTATGCAAGGTTTTAGGCCCCAGGTTGTTCCAATAGTGCGTTTGATGGTCACAAGTGACCATCTAGCTCTACGAATGGTATTTTCGATGTGGTTGTTCCAAGTCAGTTTCTTATCTAGTACAAGGCCTAGGTATTTAACTGATTCGGAGTATTCCAGGATTGAATCGCCTAGTTTAAGTTTACCCAGATCCTTCAAGTTCCTCCTGTTTGAAAAAGGGACTACAACTGTTTTGCTAGGATTAATAGACAAGCCTTCCTGCTTGCACCAGTTGTGAATTTTCCTCAGACCACGATTCATCATGTCTGAGACTGTATTGGGAAATTTCCCAAAGACAACAAGTGCTATGTCATCTGCATAGCTTTGTATGTAATATCCTTCCTGGGTCATTTCTTTGAGAAGATCATCCACCACGAGACTCCACAATAGGGGAGAAAGAACCCCCCCCCTGTGGGCATCCCCTCGTGGCGACAATTCCCATTGTAGCCCCAAGAAGGTTGGCTATAATTTTCCTGCTCCTGAGCATGGAGTTTATCCAACTACAAAGAGTGTCATTGACTCCATACTTTTGAGCAGCCATGATCATAGAGTCATAGGAGGTGTTATCGAAGGCTCCCTCTATGTCCAGGAAGGCCCCTAGGGCTATTTCCTTCCATGCCATGGAATCCTCCAGTCTGCTAACTAGGCTGTGTAACGCCGTTAAGCAAGACTTGGATGGCTGGTAGGCATGTTGGTTTCTATGAAGAGGAGTATCTGATAGTACTCTTCTTCGAATGTATCTTTCAACCAGTCTTTCCAAAGCCTTCAGAAGGAATGATGAAAGACTGATTGGTCGAAAAGCCTTAGCCTCGGTGTACTTATTTCGCCCGGGCTTGGGAATAAATACAACTCTGGTAACTCTCCAGGCCTGAGGAATATAGCTAAAAGCTATACTGGCTCTAAAGAGGTTACACAGAAGAATGTAAAGTGAGTCAGGTCCTTTCTGCAGTAATGCAGGAAAGATGCCGTCTCCACCTGGCGACTTGAATGGGCTGAATTTATTTATTGCCCATTTGACGCTGTGTGTTGTGACCACTTGACGTGCCAGTTCCCATTCTTCCTGTGATGCTCTTGGTCTAGAGTTTTCACAGTGTCCTAGGAATTCACATGTCTTGTCATCATCATGTATGCACTCGGGGAAGTGTGCCTCAAATAGTACTTTGAGTGTTTCTTCGGCCGAGCATGTGAAGCCACCTGTAGGCTTACATATTGTTCCTACGGGATTGACTGTACCGTGGGCCAGTGCTCTTTGTAATCTGGCTGCCTCCGACAGGCTAGATATTTCCTGACAGTAGGCTTGCCAAGAAGATCTTTTGGCCTTACGTATGCTTTTATTATATTCAGTGAGGGCTATATGATATTCCCTCCAGTCTCTAGTTCTTTTAGCCTTGTTAAGGAGGTGTCTTACTCTGCGCCTCCTATATTCAAGGTCCTGAGTCCACCATGACACTTTCGTGGATTTAATCCTCGTTTGCATGGGGCAGTTATCATGATAACAGTCAAGTATGGCCTCTTGAATCAAGTAGGCGACCTTGTCGATATCACCAAAAGATCTAATCCCTTCTATCTGCCCAATCCTTCCTGAGAGATCCTCTTTATAGGGATCCCACCAGGTTCTCCTGGGATTCCTGTAGGGATTGGTTATTTTTACTACATTAATATTAAAGGAAATGTAGTTATGGTCCGAAAGTGATGGTTCATCCAAGACCCTCCATTCGGTAATCTGTGTGGAAATATACCCAGTACAGAAAGTAATGTCTATAACTTCCTGCCTTATGCGGTTAGCAAAGGTAGGCTTGTTACCGACATTGAGTATGTTTAGGTTATTGGAGAGCAGAAAATCTAAAAGATAATCACCCCTCTTATTGATATCCTTGCTTCCCCAAATTTCATGATGAGAGTTGGCATCACACCCAAAGATGGTCTGTTCGCAACTCCTTGTACAATATGCGACCAACTGCTCTAGTTCCCTTGTGGGAGGATTGCTACCGTCATAGGGGAGATAAACAGAGCTCAGTATAAGGCCTTTGTTCCCTCCTCCTACTTGGCAGTCAATCCTCACCGTGGTGATGTCATTAAAACAAAATTCCAAAAGAGGTAAACATTGAATACCGTTACGAACAAGGATACAACTCCTAATATGAGTGCCCTTGTTGCAGTATATCAACTTCCCTTGGCATTCTCCTAGCCCTGCAATACGACCCCTGTTAATCCAGGGCTCTTGAATCAGAGCTAGATCTATTTCTTCGGTATTGAAGATTCTACAGAAGGCAGCCGAGGCCGCCTTCTTGTGCTGAAGATTGATCTGGAGGACCTTTAGTACCATCCTTGGTTTGAAGAATAATTCTCCCAAGGTCTACAAAAGGCTTTACTACCTAGATCTTGGTGGCTTATACTCCATGCCCCTGTCTGAGGCTTGCTGTAAGACAGCTTCCTTTTCGAGGGAAATGGTTGTATATGCTGAGGGTTCATATATGTGGTCCTCAGAAGTTGTTTATTTGTTTCCACGTTGAGCTTATCCATCTTCTTCGTGGCTTCGTCTAGGCCCGGAGTTGGTCTCTTAGGTTCTTTTTCCCCAGCTGAGGTTGACATGACCACCTCTGATGAGTTTACATCGATGCCCATCTCCATATCAGAGGCTTGCTCTAAAAGAGCTTCCTCATCAAATGAAGTGGGTATCTGTGCTGAGGGCTCACTTACGTGGTCCTCAGAGGTTGTTTTGGAAATTTTCTTCCGTGTATCCATTTTGGTACCACGAGAAGCTAGGGAATTAAACAGTCCGCCCAGGTAGAGCCCCGCATGCCTGGGTAAGGCTTATACTCTGGAGGTCGCCTGGTTTCCAGAGGCTCCGTTAAAGACACATTAGCCCTGTGCCATCCACCCCTTCAGCACGGATTGCACTACACCTTAGGGTTGGGCTTGGTTAGCCGCTTCTTCGTCTGGTATCTCCCCTGTGGCCACCCTGGCATGAGTAACTCTGCCAGTACAGCCCACAGGTTCGCAGATACACGCAAGCCCCCCCACCAACTTCAAGGTCTTGCGGCTACTAGGGGGGTCCGTAAGCGGATAACTGATCTCGGAAATAGAAAAAACTCTTTCCTCGATCCGCATGCACCGCTTACGGAACTAGTATCCTTGGGTTCAATTATTGTAATAACCTAATGCTACAAAAATAAACAAACTCATTGGCATGGAGTTGGATGCAGAAAGAAGTCATTCCTAACTTCGGAAGAGCGTCAGATGCTTTAACAAACGAAGTGCGGCTGTACACAGGAAATTATCAGCACTGTTTCAATATTTTCATTTCACTTGTCAATGTAATTTATTTTGTTTGTTTAAAGCGACGTAAATTATTTTTAATGGGTGTTTTATGGAAAATAACTTGTGTACAAGGATTGGGCAGATTAGTTATGTTAAGGATGCGGGCGTTTATCATAGGTAATCCCACGAGAATGTATAAGTTTATCGATAGATTCGTGACTGCTCAACAGGAGTGAATTTATCTGAAGCAACTCGTCATCTCGAATTGGATTTATTAAGACTATTCCATGAATAAAAAGTAACGGATTGTATAAATAATAATTACTTTCGTGCTTTGTTGTATAAATAAAAACTAACAGTTGTGAGATCACGGCATACTGTGAATCAACAATTCATGAATAGATTCGAGCTACCGTGGTATAATACAGTGCTACCAATCGTGCATATAAGACATAGTTAACTCCATTTAGGTAAGCTAACAGCAGAATGGAATAAAAGCACATGAACTGGCTTCCACCGAATCCTAATTGTGTTCTTAATCAATGTACATTTCTATTATTTCAATTTCCAAACAAGTTATGTTGTATCAAATACTGTAATATGTTTTCGTGCCGCTTAGTGGCAGCATCTGACTATTAATCTCTGCACACTGATGCTTGCGTCTCCAGTAACGAGCAGACGGTTTTATCGCATAAAACTCCATCCTCGCGATTCCTACAAGAATATTGCAAGATAACCGGCCGTGATAGGTCTATATCCGAGGAATTGCTAAACATTATTGGTCAATATTGAACTCGCGGCGTATGGGTTGAATAGTCAACTTAAAAAAGGTGGAAAATATGACTGCCTGTATGACCTTAAAATGACTAAATATGACCCAAAATTCCTAAATATGATCTCATAAAGGAATGTATTTTCTAAAAGTAAATGTTCCAAATTAAAACATTTATTGACACTGAATTATTATATCATATTAATCTAATCATTTTTTAACAATTTTAAAAGTTATTTAATCACTTTTTAACAATTTTACAAGTTATTTACAAGTGTACTTGTAAAGAACTTCCAATCTATTAATGTTTCCAGATACCATTGCAAATTTGAATTGAAAATCCTGTAAAAAACGTATTGGAACTTGTTAACAACAAGGAGGAACAGGTAATTGCGCTATTACTTGTTATTGTCCCTTTACATTTCAATTACAGTAAAACTAAAATATTCCTGTCCCTTTTTAAGAAAAAAATTAAGTTGACAATTTAGTGACTTATTGCATAATTGTACTCTTTTACTGAATTTATAACTGAAATATGACGTTAAATTACAAATATGACCGAAATACGACCAAGAACATGAAAATGACCAAAATATGACTTTATATGCAAAATAAAAACGGTCCGATTATGATAACAAATGTGCAATTTATGTTTAGTTTGTGTTTGTGGCGAGAATGGGGGTCAGGATAAAAACATATGACATGTCATAAACATCCGAACCCTACTTATGTTCATTACTTCGGGAGAAGTTGTGTTTCTGATTTGAGAAAATAAAATAAAATTACAATGAAAAGTTTTAAATAAAATTTAATGTAAAAATAAGAAAGAACCATACAAAAATTATGTTATCTTATGAGGTTATGAATAAATAAGTTATTCCTCTATATCAGGATATATAAATTAGATAATTTATGCATTTCTTAATACGGTCTGTTTCCGTGCCATGACGTCACAGAAGCTGGCGTTGTGTAGATTCCAGTGGAGGACGGGGCTTTGCAAGGAAGCCCAGTTAAGCCACGCTAAGAGAACTAAGTCCAACTCTCCCCGGATCAATTCAATCTCCTCTTCACACAGTGACAATGGCTACCTTCAACATATCTCCTGAGAAGTCAGACTCCACTCAAAATATGTTTTATGAGCCTAGAGATAACAGTATTTGTTCCACACAAATTCACAGTATTATGTCATAGTGAGAGAAAAAGGTTTGTTATGAGTTAGGGTTCGGATATTTATGACATGTCATATTTTTGTCCTGACCTCCGTTATCGCCGCAAACACTAGCTAACATGAATTGCACGCTTGTTATCCTAATCGGACCGTTTTTATTTTGCATATAAAGTCATATTTTGGTCATTTTCATGGTCTTGGTCATATTTCGGTCATTTTTGTAATTTAACATTATATTTCAGTTATAAATTATAATTACTGTATACTATACAGTATACTGTATGCACTAAATTGTCGACTTAAATTTGTCTGAAAAAGAAACATGAATAATTTGGTTTTACTGTAACTGAAATGAGAAGTGACAATAACAAGTAATAGCACAATTACCTATTCCTCCTTGTTTTTAACAACTTCCAATAGACATGTTTTAAAAATATTTTCAGTTCACATTTGCAGTTGTATCTGGAAATATTAACATATAAGAAGTTCTTCATAAGTAAACTGTAAATTACCCGTAAAATTGTTAAAAAGTGATTATCTCATTGAATTAATGTAATGTAAAAATTTAGTATCAATAACGTTTTTAATTATTTATTTTTAGGAAATACGTTCCTTTATGAGGTCATATTTAGGATTTTGGGTTCAAGTTATACCCTTAGCAACCAGGGAAGGCGGTTGAGGCCAGGTAGGTTCCTTCACCCGCTAGCAGCCTCACATTTACAAGCATAGGGAATTAGGACCAACCGTAATTTCCTCCCCATGAGTCACCTAGTCTACTTCAATCAATCAATCTTAGATTTTTAATATGTCATTTTATCTTAAAATGTTAGTTATATATCAATTCTACACATAATTACAAGAAAAATGACACCAAACAATGTATAATTTACTTTAATAGGAACATTTATAACAAATAAATAAATAAAAGTTACGAGAAAACTGCTTTCAAGTTCTATGTTCCTATTAAAGTAAATTATACATTGTTTGGTGTCATTTTTCTTGTAATTATGTGTAGAATTGATATATAACAAACATTTTAAGATAAAATGACATATTAAAAAAATCTAAGATTGACTGATTGAAGTAGACTAGATGACTCATGGGGAGGAAATTACGGTTGGTCCTAATTCCCTCTGCTTGTAAATGTGAGGCTGCTAGCGGGTGAAGGAACCTACCTGGCCTCAACCGCCTTCCCTGGTTGCTAAGGGTATAAGTCACTTTTAAGGTCATATTTGTAGTCATATTTTCTACTCTTTTAGGTAATAAACATTCGAACTCTAAGTATTATACGAATTCTTACTCTTAAAGAGTAATGAACTCTTACAGTAGCCTATAGGCTGCTCCCCTAATTCTCTCACACACGTCCACAGTAATAGCTTGAGAAACATGTCCAGTTATCTGCCGATGGTCTATTACTCCCACTTCATATTCACATAGTAACATTGCCAGTAATTCTCTTCCTGGTTTTATTCAAACAATTCTAACGGTTTTGTTATGTTAAACGGTGGCTTGCACTGAGTTCTAGAACATTTTATTTGAAACTATTTTCCTGGAAGTCGATAGGATGAATGTGCATTCTCCGCAATGCGTCCCACTACGTTACACGTATCCAGTCACTGCCACGCAGTCCTCTTGGGGAACATAAGCAAAAAAATAATAAGAATAAATATTTTCCTGGAAGTCGATAGGATGAATGTGCATTCTCCGCAATGCGTCCCACTACGTTACACGTATCCAGTCACAGCCACGCAGTCCTCTTGGGGAACATAAGCAAAAAAATAATAAGAATAAATATAAATAAAATCAGGTAAACTGAAAGTGCCAGATGGAGTTAATAGGCAAATTTTTGAAAAAATTGTATTTTATATGCATAACTCCTAGATGAAGTCTTGTATTCTTTACTTTATATGTGATGCTTTTGTTTAATCAGTGACAATTGCAATTATGATATGCAGTAAAGAAGTTACTTTTGTAATCGCTCTCCAAGTTAAGCTCCAGATCGATTCATTAGGCAGGCCTTACGGAAAAATAAAGTTAATAAGCATATGTGAAGGAATAAATGGGTAGTGTTATTTGTCAAAGCCCAGTGAATTGCAACTTCCAAATCCGTATATGAACACTGCAAACAATATTGTTGTCATGAGAACTGATTTGCATTTGATGAATATTTTCACAAATTAGGCCCCTAATTGGGCATTACTCCAAAATCAATAAGCTTCTTTTCATGGACGTTATAAATGTAAATACCAAATTTCATGAAAAACTTATAAAGCGTATTTGAGTAGTCGCGCGTACAGACACACGGAGGGACAGACAGATATTTTCACGTTCACCAAGTAATCTTACAAAGAACCATTCTAAATGTTGCATTTTTTTGGGATGTGGTAAAAAGGAGGTAAATTACTTTCTATTGCGTTTACTACCGCCTTACAAGGAAAATATTATTATATATATTTTCGCGATATTCTTGGAAACCTCTTCAGCGATTTAGTTTAACTTTTATACATAACTCCATACACGAACATTCAAGACCATTATTAAGTGTCAGTATGATACTTCATGAGATTGTGTGTGGGGACGGGAAAATGTCTGTCCATCTGTCCGTCCGTCCGTGTGTCTGTTCGCGCGGTAACTCAAATACGCTTTATCGGATTTTAATGAAACTTGGTGTACACGTTTATAATGTCCATTGGAAAAAGTTTATTGATATTGGACCAAATCGGTTGGCCGGTACCTGAATAATACCCAATTTAGTGCATTTTTATGGTAAAATATAGAACAAAAGGCTCGATAACATAAATACACTTTATCGGATTTTAATGAAACTTGGTATATGCGTTTATAATGTCCATGGTAAAAAAAAAACCTATTCATATTTGATAAAATCGGTTGACCCGTATCGGAGTAATGCCCAGCTTAGTGCCAATATTATGGTAATATATTAGGAAGAATTTAACAAATGCAAATCGGTTATCCTGACAACATATTGTTTTACACTGATCATATAGGCCTACGGCTTTGGAATTTGCAATACAGTTAGCCATGAAATATTCCTTGGCATTTGATTACACTGGTCAACATGATTTTTGTCTCATGAGTATCAATAGTTGTACTTAATGCAGTTTTTTATCATGTTTTCAAATATGTATTCGGAATTTCTCCATCACCCACAGTTTTTTTTATTTCAATTTCAATTAATGGATTTAAATATATTTTTTTAATAAACGGCCATTTGTCCATAGTAAAATAAAAACTCCTAGAGCATTGTAAATGTAATTGAACCAAATGAGCTAACTCAAATGGTACCGTTGCTACTGTTTTGCAAGTTCAGACTGTACAGACAGGCACAAACATGATCATGCATGCATTCATTACAACGATGTCAGTTGTGAGAGAGCAGTGAACCAGTAAACACGTAATTGTGAGTGCATTGTGTCTGGATTATTGTATATTGTATATTGTATATTACATATTTACAAATTTATTTCTTTTAATTTGTTGTTAGTTACTAAATGCCTAGAGCTTGTTTAAATCATCCTAACAACTGTTGTTATATATGTGGTGAAGTGACACTCAAGTCCCAAAGGCGAAACCTTACTCCATTAGTAAAAAAGTGTTATGAACTTTATTTTGGGTGTAAAGTGGGGGACCAAACAAGGACCTGGGCCCCACATATCTGTTGTTTATCGTGTAGTAAGCTTCTCACGGCATGGAAGAATGGCACATTCCACATGCCATTTGCTATCCCTATGATTTGGAGGGAACCCAAAGATCACTCATCTGACTGTTATTTCTGCTTAACAAACATTAAAGGGATTACGTAAAAATCAAAACATACAGTGGTGTACCCTGACTTGCAATCTGGGAACGCTTTCATCAGGAGATTTCAGCTATAGAAAAGAGATATCAAGGCAAATGGAATCCTAATATGCTGGCCGATTATTGTTGGGCCATCAAGAGGGATGCTCCACAGGCGAAATATAGCAGAAAATCGTCATTTCTTACTTTCTAGGTGAGTCCGAATGTTCGGATATTGTGTATTTAAGAATGTAGAAAATATTAAAGTGTTTGAAATTATAAATGCCTGTCTCTCGGAAACCTTGCGTGATGGAGAAAAACCGATATCATATTTGAATTCAGGAGAAGAAATGCTATCAGAATCACATATTTTTCTTTCTGAGACAAAAAAAAATATATTTATTTTTTGTTACCCAGTGTTATCAAACTAGCCAGATATTTATTTCGTTGATCAAGTTGAATACTTTTTATGTACAGAAGGTATAAATTACTGTGAAATAATTAGGCCTAGGTAGGCCAAATTCACTGGAGTCTTCACCAGGGTATTTTGTGAAATGCTGACGTATTTTAAGAATTTCTTATATCAGTGTATACGAGTTTGAATTAAGGCTAAGTATGTTCTTCCAAAAGCCCTGCTTAATGAATCGATCTAGAGCTTAACTCGGAGATAGATTACAAAAATAACTTATTTTATTCATATCATAATTGCAATTAACTTATCACTGATTAAATCAAAGCATTCTGACACTTTGTTAGATCAGTTAACCTGAATTTATTTGAAACAGTATTTGTATAGTTTTCATTTTAAGTCCCGCCGGGTGATAATTGAGTGCTCATGCTGTGATGTGTTTTCTTGCAGGAGTGGCATATCAACCGGAATTCGCTGAGCCTATTACCAACTTAACCGTTCCTGTGGGCAGGGACGCCACTTTCCACTGCACGGTTCTACACTTAGGGGGCTACAGGGTAAGTCAACAGCTGGGGTGGGCATGTACCTGTTGCTCGAACCTCGGCCTCTGCATTGCGACTCCACTAATTCAACCTAATATGCTTCCAGTCGTGCCTATGTTGGATGTTGTCACTGACACGGAAATGAAAACCAAACATTCTGAAATTTCAACCACATGGCAAATTTCCATGATGCTATTATAAATAGCTGTAACTATTATAGCACAATAATTAGAGCCCGGATTTGTAGGTTTTAACCTATTTTTCCCAGCTTTCTAATTAGAACATTTTAACGTATTTTTCCGTTTCATGCCCCTTCCTTCCGAATATATGAATCTTATAGAACTTAAAAAGGGCTAAATCGGACTCCAGGGCCTAAAAGGGGCTAAGGAAGACTTATGCTGAAAAACTACGGGCTAAAGAAGACTTTTGCTGAAAAACTACGGGCTAAAGTAGACTTTTGCAGAAAAACACTGTTTTTAAAAAAAGATTTTGCAATAATGCAAAGGACAATTAATATGTCAATTTGTGCATTTTAAGAAAAGACATCTGTATCTGGTATCTGGTACCCTATGATCCCCAGGTGGGGCGAAGGGGCCTCCAATGGAGGTTTCATTACCTATACGAATTTTGATATGCTTATTTTCCGAGAGAGGGTAGAGGGACAGGTGGTAAGCCCATCGCCTCGCAACCCCCCCTCTGGAAACTAAGTATTTCTTGGACGTGAAAGGGCCGAGAAATTTTGTCCAGAGGCTCTAATTTAGGCTTGGAGTTCTTTTACGTGCCGTAAATCTACGACACGGGACCCCCAGCTTAAAGTCCCTCCCGGAGGACTCCGTGCCCAGGATTTTAAAGAAAAGACATAATAAAAATAAATTTATACAACGCACTGAAATTAGCAAGTCGGTTGTCTTTGTAACTCGAAAATGTGCCTCCTTGCCGTCGCTGGAAATGAAACTTAAGCCGTCTGCAATACTTTGAAATCTGCAACTAATCCACTGTCGATTCAACTTTAAAATAACAAGTTGCCGACCAACGACAGAGAAGTATATTAAAGGAGCAAATTCGTGACACTCCAGTTTACTTATTTTGTAGGTCGGAAGTAAATTGAGTGTTGTATGTAATGATTGTATCATTAAAAGGTACATATCTCAATAAGGAATAGTTACTTCTTTATTTTGTAAAAAACTAGAATAACTGTGTCAAAACTATAATACATTTTTCGGTGTTATTATTAGTATTCATTATAGGCTATGTTTAATTAAGACGATTAAAATCGTTTGTTTAAAGCCTAAAAAGGGCTATCACACGAAAATGAAAGGATAAAATACCTTTTAGAAAAGCCTAAAAATCCAGATCCTGATAATAATAGGCCTATAAGCTATTATATGACACTGAGGTATATGAACACTGTAAAACAATATGTTGCTATGAAAACTCATTTATATTTGATAAATTCTTTCAAATATGTTACCACAAAATAGGCACTGAATTGGGCAATACTCCGGTACCAGTCAGTGGATTTGGTCCAAAATCAAAAGGCTTCTTCCCATGGACGTTATAAATGCGTACACAAAGTTTCATGAAAATCCGATAAAGCGTATTAAGAGTTATCGCGCGTACAGACACACGGACACACATTTTACCGTCCACCACACAATCTCAGAAAGTACCATTCCGGCACTTAATTACGAGGTATTCTAAAAACCCAAAACTTAGATTTAGTTAAGGTCAAACGAAAACGATCGTATGCAACTTGCCTATATTGGAAATTAAGATATTCTTATCTTCTCGTCTTCTGTTCAGAATTCTAAAAATTAAGATTTATAAGACTACTAGCTTAAAAGACCCGGCGTCGCCCGGGTTTTTTATTTTGTAATTCGAAATTAACTTATGAAGGATTTTCAATTTTAAATTCTAGGTCCTTATATAGGCATTTATAATTTGAAATAGGAAGAACGACTTATTACACTCAAACTATTCCCTCAGAAAACGCTTGATATAGTTTTTTTATGGCTCATAGAGGATCTAGAATTTTGCATCCCATCGCTTGTACAGTGCACAGCAAGCCTGGTAGAGGTTTAAATAAGAAGAAACAGAAATTCCTGTAACATAAAATTGTAATATCGAGGCGGGAAATTTCCCACTCTTATGTTACCATAAAGCCGTTTTGGAGATGAAATTAAACAGAAAGCATTATCACTTTCATACTTTTCTCTCCAAAAACCTGCGATATAATATAATAATATACACAACACCATACCTCGTTTTGTTTTCTCTATGTCCAGGGTAGAGAAAGTTATGTGATTCCATTATTTTAGTGGATTTCATTCTGTAATATTTATTTATAACATGAATTATTTTGATAACTTCTCTTATTTGTCAAAAGTGCACTTCATTTGTTTTTTCCAAGCCCACCTGATACCATTTGGCAACAATATATTCTGTGATTTGGAATTGAGAATTCTATGTAAAAAGGGATTAAGTATTTTCAAAAACATTTAATTTTTGGCATTTAGAATCAGAATTTTTCAAAATCCTTTCTTAGTGAGCACCTACATTATGAAACGAAGGTACTGTCAAAATTCCAAGTCTCTACCTGTTATAGTTTAGGCTGTACGTTGATTCCTGTCATTCAGTCAATCAGTCAGTCAGTCATTCATTCAGTCAGTCAGGACAAAGCCTTTTATATATATAGAGATTATCCTGCCGGGATACTCTTCGTGAAGAACCTAATCTGAGTGTTCTAAAACAGGGTGCTCAGGAAGATATTTGGGCCTAAGAGTGATGAATTCGATAGAATATGAAATTAAAGAACGAATTAGCAACGGCAATAGAGCCTATTTTGCCAACCAAAATCTATTTAAAAGGAAATTGATTACTAAAAAAGCCAAACTAAGGTTGTATTGGATCATAATTAGACCAATTATCACCTATCCCTGTGAAACCTGGGTATTAGTAGAGTCAGTCAAACAAAAACTGCTAATTTTTGAAAGTAGGATTTTTGGAGCCACCAAATATAGAGATGGAAGCTGGGGAATAAAAACCAATAAGGAATTAGACGAGCCAAAATAAAACAAAATTATTAGGGATATGTGGATAAGCTGGTTTGGACATGTTAAAAGAATGGGAGACGAAAAGCTGGTGAAAGGAATATACTCGTACAAATGGAGACCATTAGGAACTAGGACAGTGGGCAGCCCAAAGATCCGATGGGAGGATGAAGTAGTGAACGACATGAAGAAGCGTAAAATAAATAACTGGATGGGAGAAATACAGAATAGAAAATCCCGGAAAAGAATGGTTGACAAGGCCAAGACATTCAACTTTGAAGTCTTAGCGCCTTAATAATAATAATAATAATAATAATAATAATAATAATAATAATAATAATAATAATAATAATAATAAGAAGAAGAAGAAGAAGAAGAGATGAAAATGGGCACTGGAGAAAACTACAGAACGACGAGTTTCATAACCTGTACTCTTCACCGGATACAGTAAGGGTAAATAAATCACGGAGGATGAAATGGTCTGGACATGTTGCGCGCATGAGGTATCTCAAATGTTCTGACTGGGAAACCCGAAGGGAAAATACCACTTGGAAGACCTAGACGTAGGAGGGAGGACAATATTAGGAAAGATTTAGGGGAAGTGGGATTTGCGAGGGATGGTTGGATAGAGTTAGCACAGAATAGGGTTGAATGGCGGCCTCAGGTAAGCGCGGCAATGAACCTTCGGTTTCCATAAAATAAATAAAATTCCGTTAGCTTGCTTAGAATTGTCTATTGTCATTGAGTAAGTAGGCTAAGTAAGTACGAGCATAGCTTGTTTCATAAACTTACTCGCGTTTTAGTAAATGAAACAACAGGTTCGTTGCATAGTGTACTATTAACAAATCTTAATTGGAGTTATAGAATATTAATAGCACTAGTTAACAAGGTTTTTGTGACATCCTAATTAACATGTGTAATTTTAGAGCCCTACGGCGCTTGTAAGCGCTGAAAATTACATAATATTTTACATCCTGCGGTCGCTCCGCTTTTTAAACCTCATCCCATGTGATATTTTTTTTATATGCTAACAATTCACATTGCTTAAGTATCAACAACTTATGTGTATTTTTATTATCCACTAAGTTATCGTGGCTGTACGATGACGTATTCAAACTGGATGGAAAATAGGCATATTGAGTCAAGTTTTATGAGTTAATAACGAATATGAAAATATTCCATCACTCTTCATTTTCTTGTCATTTATTAAAATATCTTTATAATAAGAAAAAATAATCAAAAATCTAAGATATCGAACCTATTTTATAACTTTATTTGGAGCATGTACCATTACGAACGCAATATTTCATACCCTATTTACAATATTTACATTGGTATTTCTATAACTAGAATTCAATTCAGTATTTACAATATTTATTTTTACTTTATTGCTTTAATTATAACTACTAAACTCCTCACTTTAAGTATAATTAATTATCATTACCTTAATTATTACTGTTCACTTTTATTATTACTTAATATTGTTCCTTATTATTTTCTTAGTTTTCCTTTTCTAATTGCATTAACGATTATATTCAAATTTTACTGGTCCTTAATCGATATTGCTTAGTTCTTCCAAATCTACTTCATTTACAAATCTTATAATGCTTGTTTTGTGTCTTTTAAATATTTCTTCTTTACTTATTGGCCATGCCAGCCCATTTCTTGCAACACTTGTCTTAAATGGTTGTCGCTGTGTTTTTATTTTAGGACATTCAAAAATCAATTTAGTCACCTAACCAACACATGCACTCGGCACTTCCAATTATTTTGAACCGATGAAAGTAGCTTCTTAGTCTGCCGTATCGAACCATGGACCTACAGATGGTCCAGATGACTTAGAGAGGGATATGAATCTCACGAAACAGCAGTGTGAGGTGCTGGAATAGCAAATGCAACAATGGAATTTACTAGCATTCAGTTTTCAGAAAGGGGCATGATCACTTTTCCAGTTACCATGCATGCTACGAAAAATTCCCTTTGTGCATTCACAGATATAGATGGTTTAATGAACGAACTAGGATTTCAACATATCCCAGAAGAATGGACGTTGCTTATTGACTCTTGTAAGCTAAGCCTCAACGGGAATCAGTATATGTGGCACATTCAATAGAAACGCAGGAAACATACGAATGTATGACCGTTCTGCAAGTACGGCTGGCAAATATAGCCTACTAGTGTCCAAAATTAAAGCAACAAACCGAAATTTCATCTTTGGTGGTTTATTTTGCCACTAAACATTATAAACAGGTGATGGTAACGTATAAACAATATAAGGAATGAAGAAAGTAAACTATTGCAACGTTTGTGCATACCAGTAAAACAAAACGCCCTGTTTTTCTTTGTTTTGCACACGTAATGACTTTCACACACATCCAGAAAAACGCATTAATGTGCGTTGTTACAGTATTTAATTCAGTCCACCAGATATTTTTACACAGTATCTTATACTATATAAAAATATCTGAGTGGGCTGATCTAAATAGTGTAACAATGCTGTGGAAATAAATTCTTTTTGCCTTTCCTGAAACGTTGGTATTTTGACTTATTCGTTATTTTCCCTATCACTATAGAATTATTACGTAGAATCCTCGAAATCTACAGCTAATGAAACATGATGAATTACGAGAAACAGGTGGGATATGTTGAACTGAACTTCTCCAAATAGATAGATAGATACAGTTCCCGCACGAAAACTGTCCCGATTGCCTATGTCATTGCATTATGTTTTCATGGGGACTGTAGCGTCGACTGGCCTGCTACCTATCTCTCTCGTACAACAGTACCTCCCTTTCTATTTGTAAAGGCCAAGCTACCTCTTTCTCTCGCACAATAGCATGTCTCTCTCTAGCGAGTCAAGGTCTCATCGGCACAGACTTCGTGCGAGATCTTTAGATAGATAGAGATTTATTGCTGGAGACATATTCAATGTATAGCAACGTCAAGGAAATAAAATACAACTTACAGCTATAATTAAAACCACTCAATATAATAATACTCTTCAACACTGTAGAGAGGGTTAGTTGATAGAAATCTTCTGATTGTTCTTTTAAATTTAAGTCATTCTCTTTATGTTTTGTGGGAGACTATTGAATAAATTCAATGACATCACCTCATAACTACTCTGAGTCTTGCTATATTTACATTTATTTATATATAAATAACTACTGCTTCGAGTAGGATAGTTATGAAGAGATGTGCATCGAGTGTAATCAGACAAGTTCTTCTTTACATGAATAAGACAATTAAAAACATATATACATGGAAGGGTAAGAATACCAAGTTCGATAAAAAGTGGTTTACAGTGTGCTTTCAGGGGAGCTCCGCTTATTATCCTCACTGCCCTCTTTTGCAGTAGTAGAAGTTTGTTTGTGTAGGCATGGTTGCCCCACAGCAAGACTCCGTAGCTTAGATGACTGTATATATGACTATAATAAACAGTTGTTAAAGTTGTTTTACTAATACTGTGACTAAGAACTCTTAGTATAAACAGGCCTTTGCTAATTTTACTTGCTACGTATTTGATATGGGACTTCCATCCTAAATTGGGATCGAGATAAATGCCAAGGAACTTAACAGAAGAATCAATATGATATGAAAATCTGCGTAAACTAAATTTGATGTTAACCGTTTTAATTTGATTGAGACTAAGTTTATTAGAATTACACCAATTCTGTATTTGCATAACATATCGACTGAAATGACCTCCTCCTTATCTCAGCCAAATCGGGGCCATCCAGAATTATTCAGTATTATCACGATTGCTACTGTATGATGGTGTTCGAATTTGAAGTCAGTCGTATTTACCCAATACAATATTCCATTTTATTCTTATCGAAATTCATTACTGAACAACAAAAATAATATAAAATAATCAGGTAAACTGATATAACAAAGTGCCAGAATGCTTTTGTTTAATCAGTGATAATTGCAATTGTGATATGGAGAAAATTAAGTTCTTTAAAAATTGATTTCCGAGTTAAGCTCCAGATTGATTCATTAAGCAGGGCTTACGGAAGAACAAAGGTATACTTTTTTAAAAATCATATTAATATCGTCCTAGATCAGAACTATAGCTTGATATCTTGACAATCGCACACTCACATAAAAATACAACAAAAATGTCAAATTTGCAGGCTACGAGATTGGAACCAGGGACTTCCCGAATGCGAGCCCAAGACGTTACCATCTCGGCCACCTCGCTCAGTTTAATGGTCTACTTTGATAAACATTTGTAAAGAAATTGTGTTATTTGTCGGAGCTAAATGTATTTAAACTTCCAAAGCCGTATATGAACACTCTAAAACAATATGTTGCCACGAGAACTGATCTGAATTTGATAAATTCTTTCTAATACATTACCATAAAGTAGGCTCTTAATTGGGCTTCTCTCCAGTACCGGTAAACCGATTTGGTCCAATATCAATAGCCTTCTTCCCATGGACGTTATAAATGCGTATATCAAGTTTCATGAAAATCTGATAATGCGTATTTGAGTTATCGCGCGTACGGACACACGGACTGACGGACACACATTTCCCGTCCCGCACAAAATCCCATAAAGTACCATAGTGGCACTTAATAAAGGGTGCAAATATGTTGAACAAACTTTCTTCCATATACGCGTTAAGATTTGAATTATTGAAGTTTATTGATGTACGAAGAATACCGGTATGTACCATTAAATAATTAAAGTACCACCTCCAAGTAATGGTCATATAATACTATGTTTAAGTTTACCAGTGGGCTGTTGTAATAAGTTAATTCATTTGTGTGCACTTCCTATTGATCGGTGAGATCTTCATGACTGATATTCAGTTTGAAGGATTGTGATATTGGGTAACACAGCGGTTTCACTCACGGACCCAGGGCTTCTTTCCTCGGCCATATCTCTCGCTAGGATTGGTTTTATTGTGTTCATTACGACTCAAGGTAGCCCATGCTGCATTTGACAACAGTAATGAATTATAGTTTTCTTGTTACTGTGGGGAAAAAAAGAATATCATTCATATTTTTACTCTTCGTACTACTCTAAGCCATACTTATTAGGTAGTTTTTATCTTGATACCTATTAATTTTATAAAGAAATGTATATGACAAAAAGTGTTCATTGTTTTAATATTGACAGTATTTCACCAGTGACCAATTAATACAATAATATACAATTAATTCTAATGCTATCATATAAATTATTTTAAAAACTGTCATGGAATTAAAGCCTTGAAAATAAAATGTAATATAGAATACTTGTCTAAAAACATTAACTTAAGATAAAAGCACTGCAATTTTTACATAGAACATACATGTTTTATGAATATATGGTTTTATTTTAATATTTAAGTAAATGGTGCACAAACTTTCTCGCATATACGCGTTAAAGGCTAGCACAGAAAAAAGTAAATTATAGAGGCAATTAAATTTTATTTATTACATTTTCATAAAACTAACAAGTATCTAGAACGGAAAGCACTAGGGTCGATCTTTATGTTCAATGCTTTTACCGTGAAATAATAATAATAATAATAATAATAACGATAATAATAATAGCAATAATAATAATAACAAGAATAATAACTTGGAGTTTGCATGCTTTTCTCAATTTCTCAATTTCAAAGGCAAACATGCAGGACACACTGAAATATAGCCGAACAATAGAAGCAAATGCTGCACGAATGAGTTTATTACAAGAGTCTACTGGTAAATTTGGGTGGCCACGAAATTTGATTTGAACCCAGGACCTCTTCCCTATTACCCTAAACCACCTCGCTCTAATTGATTTTGGTGTGTTCATTAGACTGTGGTAAACTGACTACAATTCTTTCTTTCTTTCTTTTTCGTAGTTTTACCTCTCCCTTTTAGGATTTAAGCGACCCAAGCCGCCCGGGCCTTACAGGGCCGCGACCTGTCGGGAGAGGGATTACCTTTGGATTACATACATACTTTTTTGACCAGACAAGGACATGGAGGGCCTCCCCGGATGAGTGATCAGCCCAATGCCGGGGCCACCTCCGAGACAACACGAACACATAGGACGATACACACCATTCACACATACACTCACTCAGAACAAGGCGAGGATGAGGATGAAGATGATAATGACGGCCAGATGATATCCGGGGACCACAAGGGCCTAAAGTTACCTGACATTTGTCTCATAGGTGAGGGAAAACCCCGGAAAAAACCTCACCTAGGTAACTTGTCCCGACCAGGAATCGAACCCGGGCCCGCTGCGTGAGAGGATTGGACGCATCCCCTGAGCCACAGCGGTGGACTCGACTACAATTCAAAACAATAATTAGACTATAGTATTCTTGTTACTATGGGAACAGAAAAATATCATTCATATTTTAATCTAAATGTATGATCTGAAATTCGCATTTAAGTCATATTATTTCGTTTTTATCTTGCTACTTATTAAGTGCTAAGTTTCCATGTATCGCCCAATGAAATGGACATAGTTTAGAAAAATTGAAAATGGGTACGTGTAACCTTCTAAGTCATTTTTGCAGAAAAAACGGATATAGCCATTTTATTAGTCACAGATAAGAGTTTCCAATTTTAAATTTTTATTAAAATCGTTGAGCCAATTTTTCAAAAATAAAATTTTTTCAAAAAAATTTCATACAAAGTTATAAATATCAAATTCTGGGCGGTTCGATAAAATTTTGAAAAAGTCCTTAGGCCTAATTCAAAAACCGAAGTAAATACCATTAATTGTTTACCCGCTGTGCTTGTCCACGGACAGACGGACAGACGTCATTCCAAAAACAGTTTTTTTTCGGTTTCTAGGCATCGTGAAATATGTTCCTTGGTGTTAACTCGTTTTGGATATATTGTGGGTGCCACTTCTTAAAGACTCTTTTTCCAAAACTGCCCTACCTGCTGATACCCTAATCCTTTTGAACCTGTTAATCAGTTAATAGAATGGCAATTAGGCGCATTGCACTTGTCTGCAGTCCAGTACAATGTTGTCAAACACGTACCACAGCATTTACTTCACTTAAGTAGTAGTGAATGACAGCGGCAACACTGGGGAAATCCACACTACTAGAAGAGCACTTGTTCTTTGTCGATGTCGGTGCAGATTTTCGGATTAGGGAACAATGATATTACATTCTTTTGTAGATAGACGATGGTTTGGGACAGTAGGCTTGTAGTTACTACATAATCTTATAGAAAGTAAAAAACAGAGACCTAGGCCTATTTGAAAGTAGTATATTGTTGCTTTGGATTGCACACGTGTGAGAATCAAGCTTTAATAAAATGACAATGTTATTTACATATACAAATTCTAGAGTGATAGGCCTATTTTAAAGCAGTATATTGTTGCTTTGGATTGCACACGTGTGAGAATCAAGCTTTAAAAAAATGACAATCTTATTTACGTTTTACGTTCCGTTTATCTAGCACTTTTCCAGTCCATTATTCAATATGGCATTCTCGCCTGGGGAGGATTAGCGAAAACTACCCTTAAGCCCCTATGCCTTTTACAAAAAAGAATAATAAAAATCTGTCTAAGAAAACACATTGATTACCCAACTAGCCTAATATTTTCGGAATTTAATGTATTAAGTTTGGACCAAATTTACAAATTTTCTATATTAAAATATTTTCACAAACATCGTATAAAATACTCTTGCAGTGATCATGTCTACAAAACTAGACGAAATACTAATTTACTCCTATTAGAACCCAAATGTCTCACATCGGCAGGATTAAAGCATAGCATTAATTTTGGACCGCGCTTCTATAACTCAATTATCAGAAAATATCCTGATCTCTCAGCATACTCCACTGTTAAATTTAATAGGTATGTAAAGAATTTTTTGTAATTTTTTAGCTTTTAAGTAATTTTTGTTTCACTCCTTTCATGTATTTATGTTTAATATTTTTTACTTTCTTTTTTAGTTAAGCACATTATACACTCTATTTCTTTGTCTCTCCTCTTTCTTCATTTTGATCTTTTTGAAACGGCACCCGAGCACGAGCAGTCTTGCTCATTCGGGTGTATTACTAAATTTAATACTTCTTGTGAAGATATAGCCTATATTTCTTTTACTCTTTTTAAATAGTAGTTGTAGTTAATTTTGAATTTTGAAAATTGTTTTATTTTACTTGTATAAATATGTATTTGTATTTGTATTTGCAATTCTATGTAATAATGATAATAAATAAAAAATTTACATATACAAATTAAAGAGAGATAGGGAAAAAGCGAATAAGTCAAAATACCATGGTTTTAGGAGAGAAAAAAAATGATTTCCACAGCATTATTACAATATTTAGATCAGCCCACCAGATATTTTTACAAAGTATAAGACACTGTGTAAAAATATCTGGTGGACTGAACTAAATATTGTAACAATGCTGTGGAAATCAATTGTTATTTCTATTTCCTAAAACTTTGGTATTTGGACTTATTCGCGCAAAGATAATGAACAGTAATTAATATTATTGCTTGCCGAGATGTGGCGACAGACAGCTATTCAGCAAAATAACCGCGATATGTTGAAGCCATAGGGAGCCGAGGCATTGAAGCAATAGTGAACAGATTTTCTTAGAATGCCCGGTATTACTTCACTCCGGCATTGAACTTGTTTGGCCGACTGTACATGACATGACAGACAAGTGGCGCTGTCCAATATATTCCATACTTTGCATTCATTAATTTCAACATGGCCGCTCCTGTGTCCTGTGTCACTCGTATTGTTTAATAATTAATTAAATAACAAGGACCAAAGATTCCCAATGACTCTGTCTTACAAACATGACAGATCTAATACGCGTCAGCAATATGGGTTTACATTTCGCATTTCGTCCCTTTTTACAAATGCAAGAAAAACTGAACATTTGGATACATCCAGTCAAAATATACGCAAATTATACTGTCATGGGGGGGGGGTTACGCCGTAGCGTAATGGTTGACGCGCTGCGCTGCAAACCGGAAGGTCGCGGGTTTGATCCCTGATGAGGTCGTTGGAGATTTTCAATTGGCCTAATTGGTGGCACCGTGGCCCTGGGGTCGACTCAGCCTCTAACAGAAATAAGTACCAGGAGCAATCCTGGGGTAAAGTCGGCCGGTGCGTGAGGCTGACAACCTTACCACCTTCACGTGACGAATGTCTAAAAAAATCTGGGAGCGTCAACCTCCTGGAACCCTTTAGGCCTCCATGGCCTGTGTACGGAATACTTTACTATACTGTTATGCATTCAAGAAAATGTTTACAGAACTCCTTTAACATCTATGTTGGTTGTCAAGATGCTTTAATCTACGTGAAAAGTGAGTCGATAAGTATGGATGAGGTATCAACATAGTGATATTTGACTGAACAAATCCAAAGATTAATATGGACATCATATACAGTTCAACCTCTGTATAAGGAAGATCAATATAAACATAAACCCGCACATAACCATATTTTTCTTAGGTCCCCGCGAATTTCCTATATTAATAATGATAAATTTAACTCACTATATCGATGAAGCTATTTTAAAAACACCCTTCTATAACGATATTTGGAGGTTGAATTGTTACTGAAAATCAGTAGCTTAGTGCTATGAATGATAGCTGGTCTCAGATCAGTGTCATTCCCAGCCACCAATGTTGTTCTCTTAGAAATTCCAGAAAAGAAAGGTTCATGAATGGTGGATAGTAGGATCACTGAGGCTAAAATCATCCCTTATGTGTGCAAAATCATAGGCCTACTGTGAGTTAGGTTGTTACTTCAACATTCACATAATGTGCAATAAAAACAGCCATAAGGAGCAACTGTTTTAGTTTTGCCTTAGCTATGTGGTGAATTTCCTTGTCTTTTTCTTTCCTCTTACCACTATCTACGAAGTGGAATTTCTGACATATGGCTAGGCCCAAAGCGAGCCATGATCCGTGATGTTAAACCTGTGTGGGTTTAAAGTAGCTATGGTTCAAATTCAGTGGAAGTCAGTAAGTTGGGTAACAAAATTAGTATTTTTTGCAATTCATTATTTTCCACTTCTTCACATGTCCGTTCCATGAAGTATTCTGTGGATTACACAGTTTTCTCTATGCAGTCTTTCTAACGAGCGGTAAATCACAACCCCTCAATATAACAATAACCCTCACAATCTGCTAGACCCACAAATATAGGTTTCACTGTATTAAAGACAGAAACATATTGAAAGGTGGGGGTACGCTGTAGCATAGTGGTTGAGGCGCAGCACTACAAACTGGAAGGTCGCGGGCTTGATCCCCGATAAGCTCGGAGTTTTTCAATTGGCCTAATCCTTCTCGTGGCACTATGGTCCTGGGGTCGACTCAGCCTCCAACAGAAATGAGTACCGGGAGTAATCCTGGGGGTAAAGGCAGCCGGTTCATAAGGCTGACAACCTTACCACCTTCACGTGTCGAATATCTAAAATCTAGGAGCCTCAACCTCCTGGAACCCCCTGGGCCTCCATGGCCTGTATAGGGAACACTTTACTTTACTTACTTTTATGTACTGAAAGGTACAATCCAAAGATTATAATTAAAATAGACCGATAAAATATTCGGTTTACTATACCTCATATACTATACTAGCATGTGCCCGCGGCTTCGCCCGCGATAATTATTTCAAAAATTAAAAATTAAGAGCATAATAGTTAAATCATTATATTTATTAACACCTAAATCACGTGGACAACATACCACGATTAGATAGCGTCGCCTGGTAAAAGCGACCTCAGATTCGAGTTCCTTGGTCCAGAA
This sequence comes from Ectobius pallidus, assembly GCA_964059195.1. Lineage (NCBI taxonomy): Eukaryota > Metazoa > Arthropoda > Insecta > Blattodea > Ectobiidae > Ectobius > Ectobius pallidus. Next base: position 17,224,418 of record CAXKWD010000001.1, read on the forward strand.
AACCCCTGTATAGTGAGTTTCGTCCAAATAAAACAATGTTTGACCATATTAGAGCTTACAACATTCAAGTTTTATTTCAAGGTATGACAAAAATAGACAAAGCCAACTGTAATTGTCAAACTTCTATTTAATTTAATTCCAAACCCATCTGAAACCCACTGGCAACAATATGTTTTAATGTCAAATGTGATTCGGATTCGATAATTCTGTGTAAGAAGGGATTAAGTATTCTCAAAAACATTTGATTTTTGGCATTTAAAATCAGAATTTTTCAAAATCCTTTCTTAGTGAGCACCTACATTATGAAACGAAGGTACTGTCAAAATGCCAAGTCTCTACCTGTTATAGTTTAGGCTCTACGTTGTCAGTCAGTCAGGACAAAGCTTTTTATATATAGAGAGATGAGGTATAGTATTGTAATAAAAAAACGCTAAATTTTACATTATCTTGTCTCTAAAAATCTGTAGAATCCATATACAAGCACCCTTCTGTTGCAAAAATATTCGCTAAAAAGTTTACATAGAATTAACACAAAATGGCGCTATGAAGTGATGCGTGTTCACGAGAATCGTCTGCTCAGTTGCGAGGAAAGGGAATCGTTGGGTCACGTGATGCAGAAACAGAGCTGTAAACTTAATGGGGATCAACACTAATATCAGTGTTCCCAACCTAACTGCCATCAACCTAGTCTCTAATACCTCGGAAACAAATCCGTTGATCATAACCACTAAAAGGGATCACCAGAGGTCGCTCGTGGCCAGATGGAACTTACTTACTACTGTGAGATTGGAAATTACCTACCGGCATGTCTCTGTCCTTAAAATGCGATGCTTTTAGGAATTTTAATTTTTTTCAGTCAAATATATCTGCAAATACACTTGGGGAAGTACATTTCACGTCCACTTCCGTAAATTTTTCAGGAGAGAAGAAAAACTGTTTATATGTAAAGTAAGGGAGGTAATTTAAGATACTAAAATTCTTTATTACTGGAAGGACTTCATTTATCAGAATCCATTCTATTTTAAATCACTTTTTCATCCGACCACCCTGAAATTAAGAAAATATTTTTGACTTAATATGGTTTGACCTGAACATAAATAAAAAAAATCTTACCTCAATATTTATAAAAATTCAACCAAAATAATGCTGTGTAAGTAATAAGTAGCCAAAGACTTGTTGAATTACTCCTAGAAAATAATGACTCATGAGTCATTTATTACTTTATTCAGCATGATCTGTTTCACCTCCCTGATCGACTTTTTAAGTTAATTTTGCCAATTTTTATTTACAGAGTGGACAGAACCAACATTCTTGTAAATTTCTGTGTATCGTTCAGTGGTCAGAATCCCTTCTTTCTTCCGAAACTATTTTTTTACATTCCCGAAAACCTTATCAGGTGGTAGATAGGCCTCTCACTAATTTCAACAATTGTCAATTCTGTAAATTGGTGCCAATTTTTCTCAGTGTAGGAAACTTTACACTTGGCACACAACCTTATAATGAATTAAAACGTGGGAGAATCAAATGAAAACCCAATTTTTTTTCACTATTTTACTGCAGGAAGAATGTTTGTTTGTACATTACTTTCTACATAATCCCCTCCCAGTTCGATGCACTTACGCTATTGGATAGGAAGAGCTTTGATACCGCATGAGAAAAATTATTTTGGTTCACGCTGTAGCCACTCGTGCACCATCGATTGGGCGTCTTCATCATATTTGAACTTGTGCCCTTCAAAGATATCCTTTAACTGACCAAAGGTTTGGAAATCTGATGGTGACAAAGCGAAGGGATATCTGAGAGCAGGTGTTTTGCTTCAACATGATAACGCCCGTCCTCATGCTGCTCGTGCAACCTGAAAACCATCGACGACATACGCTTCAAGTGCCTCCCACATCTTCCATACTTGCCAGGTTTCCACATCTTTGGTCGATTAAAGGAGCTTCTTGGAAGGCAGAAGTTCAAGTCTGATGAAGACATCCAACCGGCGGTGCATGAGTGCCTACAGTGTCAACCAGAATAGTTTTTCTCATGCGGTATCGAAGCACTTCCTATCTGATGGCATAAGTGCATTGAAACCTGAGGGGACTATGTAGAAAAATTAGGTACAAGCAAACATTCTTTCTGTAGAAAAATAGTGAAAAATAATTAATTGTGGTTTTCATTTGATTTTCCCTCGTATTCATTGGTTTTGGACATAGGAATACGGTTTGACGCGAAATAAATTTGGACATAATACGGTTTCTCATGAACACCCAGTTTCATGCTTCCTTTTGAAGCAAACTAAGAGGAAAACAGACTTCGGAGGATGGTAGTGCATATTCAGAGCTATATAAAATCATATAAAACAAAATTTCGTCTATGGGTGGACTTAATACGGTTTGGAACGGACCTCCTCATTTGATTTATATCTCATTCATAATTTGACTTTATGCTCACGTAGGTTAGGGCAGGTTAAGTTAGAACTAATTCAGAGTTTCATACACTCACCCAATTCTGTTGGTTAACAGCCAAGTTTATTCCATGGCCTGTCAACGACTAAAGCTGTTCCACTGTTCTGCAAAGCTGTTCTAGAGTTCAAGTCAAACAAAGCCACTATGTACTAACATTTATTTTCATTTATCTGTAGACATTAATCTTTAATGGCAACTCAAATTTGAAAAACCAAAACACTTTAAAGCTTTAACTTCAATAAAAGGATTCTACTTTTACTGGTTTTGATACAGGATTGAACTAGATTCTAGAGCAGGCCTGTCCAACTTCATAAGTACTGGGGGCCAAAATATTTCGACAATTGATGGTGAGGGCCAAACACTAAAAGTTTCACTCACATAACTATAACAGTAAAGTACAGCAGACCAAATTGTTGAAATAGGATTTATTACCAGTAGGCCGAAATTAGAACTTAATGTGAGCACTGAGGATTTTCAGACTGCTTCACTAAAGTATGGATGTCCACTTCTATGTTAGTAACTGCCAGTCTTAGTAGGTGTAACAAGGAATCATCAGTGAGACAGTTCCTATATTTATTTTTTTATGAATTTCATGTTGGCGAAAGCACTCTCACAATCTCTAAGTTGAGGAAATCTGCCCTGTGGAAGTAGCTTGAAAAAGTTGAGCCCTCTCTCAGACCTGGTTTGAAGAAAAGGATCAGCCTGAAGATCACAGAGCTCCAGTTGATACATGGATGGCTGATTCTCAATATCCATATTCAAAGGGTCATTAAAAAGCAGCAGTTTACCTTTAATATTTTCAAAGCCAGGAAATCTTGGATTGAATTCTTGAATAATAACTTCAATATTTTCACAAAACTCAGAAAAATTACCATCTTCAATTTCTTCTGACAGCTCTTGACAACATGGAAAGTGTGTTAAATTATTTCTTGATAAAGTTGATTTCAGAGATTTTAAAACCATTAACATGACCTCTAACCCTGAAACACTTTGATTTTTGCCCTGAAGTGTTGTGTCAGGTCAGTCATGAAAGCAAGCTGCCTCAGAAAGTCTGGATCTTCAACCCGTCGAACAAGATTTTCACTACCTGCACTCAGCCAGCGTACATTTGCGTGGAGTGATAGATCTCAATATTGGGCTTGTAGCTCATCCAAAAATTCCCGGAATCTGCAGTGACGTTGTGCCTTATTGCCACCACGTATCTTGTTGGCACCACGTATCTTGTTGGAAACTGTAACCACTATATTCATGGCATCGCTTTGTTTCACTGACTTCCCACACAAAGCCTCCTGGTGAATTATGCAATGGAACATGAGGAAACTTAGCCCAGCTTTCCTAATTAATCCTACCAGTCATTTCCACCGTTTCATTTACTGCTTTAAATATATCTTCACCCTTGGTTATCCACGTAAAGAACTTAATTGAAGAATTTCTTCTTGTGTTGAAAAATCATTGTTGATCATTCGTATGAAAATCAAGAGTTGACTGGTGTCAGTCTGGTCGACACTGTCATCCAAGCATAGTGAAAAGTAGCTGCATTTTCCAACCATATCTTCTAATTTCTTTGATACTGGCGCTATGAACACGGCCGATTGGATGTTTCTCGTGATCATAAACTTGAACAAATATTCCACCACAGTCGGTAATATGCAACGCCCTGCGTCAAAGCGCAAAATTTCAAACCGGGATTGGTTGTCGTACTAGAAGTATCCGCGGGCCAAAAAACTGTGAGAGCGGGCCACATGCGGCCCGAGGGCCGCAGGTTGGACAGGCCTGTTCTAGAGGCTCAAACCAATAGTTCCAATTTATTATTATTACTACTATTGTTGTTAATGTGAACACTGTGGCTTAGGAGATGCGTTCGCTGTCCTCATGCAGCGGGCCCGGGTTCGATTCCTGGTTGGGACTAGATTCCTATGTGGGTTTTTTACAGGGTTTTTCCTCACTTGTGAGACGAATTGTCGGAGAACTTTAGTACCTTCATCTGGCCGTCATTATTACCTTCACCCACCCTCGCCTTGTTTGGACTGAGTTTGTGTGATTGGTGTGTATCTTCCTATGTGTTCGTGCTGTCTAGAAGGTGGCCCCGGCACTGGGCTGATAACTCATCCGGGGAGGCCCTCCATATCCTTGTCTGGGCCCTGTCTCATATAACTTGGTAATAATATTAGTTAATACTCGTAATATTAGAACTCATATTATTTATTAGTTAACAAAATCTTGTTTCATAGAGATATGAATACTACTCATAAAATCTCTTCACTAATATTTTTAGTTCATTAGTCAGCCGATTCATTTGGTTGTTATGTCTGGATCGTTGTTTGTGTTTTTTTCCCTTCTTAGTCTTTTTGTCAATACTGTTTCAAAGCAGCATGGTCTATATATATATCTTAATAAATATGACAAATAATAACTAACTCTAAGAAATGAATAAATCTGCCAGGCACTTATTCCAGACAGAAGTAGGTTTATGTACTAAAACCTAAACTCAAATTGTAAAAACTTGTTAGGAAAAACATTCCTTTGATAGCGTGTGTAAGCCTTTTCTAAATAGATAACTAAAATCAGAGTGATTCATTTTCCACAAATTTCAGATCACGAAATCCGATTTACATGGGTTTGAGAATAAGTTATGGGCCCAAAAACACTTGTAGAAAAACTCTAAATGAGTAAATTTTATTAGTTCAGCAGTCTTTTGAAACAGTTTACTAATATTACTAGCAATATTTACTAAAAATTTAGGGCCATGAACTCATAACTAATATTATTAGAAAATATTCTTATGAAACGGAAGACTAATAATAATAACTAATATTATTGTGAGTCTAAAAGTTCTGTGAAACAGGGCCATGGTAAAAAAAAAGTATTATGTGATCCGTAGAAACACCCTCTCCCGAAGGGGGAGGTAAAATGCAGGGAAAGATGAAGATGTTGTTAACGTGTTTGTGTTTCTGCACCTGGTACACAATGGCCGTATGTGGAACAAGTATTGTGTTTACCGCAAAACTTAATGTCAATTTTTCAACGTGTATTAACGTCCCCTGGGCCCTATTTCATAAAAGTTACAAATTTACAGGTGACAGGTGACATAAAATTGTCTTACAGGTTTACATTTTGACAATTGTGTTTTTCATAAAAGCTGACAACTTTACATAAATGTCATGACAATTTTGTAGATTTGTATGACAATTTTACATATTGTTGTTTCTCAAAACTTTTGAGTTTACAGGTAAAAGTCTGACAAATATGTCAAATCTTAAGATACCTATCATTTATGAAACATTAATTTTTACTGACATATTTACAAATTTACAAAAAAATTTAAAATTGTCATTACAGAAGTGACAGGCAATCTTTCATATGTAGGCCAACAGAGTAGGTTATGTAAATGTGTGGCATAACTTGGCAAACTTTCTTGTGATTTAAACTTTGTTAATAAACTTGCTAAATTTTATTGTCTTGTTAATAATGAACACTAGTAAGTTAGTAGTGATGTTGGTAGTAGTGAAAGTGGTGAAGAAATAGACATGAAACCATCCAGTGTTTTTAGGCAATGGATTAACCTAACTTTCAATTTTAGTGACTTTGTATTAAAAGAGAAATATAATTCAATTATTTTCGATAGTAATAATCGATTGCTTAGGTATCATATTCGATGTTGAGACACGTATGTAAGAGCCATCTACAGTGTACTACAGTACCGGTAATCTTTAGGTTTGACATAAAATTGTCGCGTTTATGAAATGGGTTCTTTTAGTCTGACAATTTACATTAATTTGCCTGTAATGTAAAGAAAAGTTGTAATATTTATGAAAAATACAATTGTCGTGACATATTGACAAATTTGTCAGACTTGACATAATTGTCGTATTTGTCACACCTGTAGAGTTTTATGAAATAGGGCCCTGGTCGACTATTTTCTCTTACTCTTTCTGCCAGTTCAATTTTTCGCGATTTTGTTTAAAAAAAAACCTCTAATAGTTTTGTTTACATCTTTACAGTGACTGGTTGTTGTAACAACTAAAGCTTTTGTTTCAAACAATTTTTTGCACTCCTTAGCTAGTAAGTGGTACTTACGAACTTTGTTTACATGGATCGTAAGCTGACATTCCCACACAGTCTTGTTGCTAAGGCCGGTTGCGATGAGGTTAAAACACTTACGGTCCAAGCGCTACATCATAATTCATTACGATACACTTCATAATACATGCCTTTATGGCCACGGCCCCCAGGACAAATATTCGGTTCCCATAACAACAAACACATGCGAATCACTTTCTGAAATAAACATCTATTTTCAAGAATGTATTTACATAATATTTTCAGGTAATATCACAATTAATATAGTTAAATTGATATAAATAATCATCGTGCAAAAAATAGCATGCAACACACGGGCCGTAAAGGCATTTACGGGTCTCGAAAACTTAAAAACCCTCGGCTGCGCCTCGGGTTTTCAATCTGTTTCCTCGACCCGTAAACGTGCCTTACGGCACTTGTATCGCAATATACTATTTCGTATTGGCTCAAGATGCATATGTTAGACTTATTTAACCTTTATGTCCACGAACTTCATTAAGTGCCAGAATGGTATAACTCGATCGGTAAGACCTGAGCCAAACAAACGGCTGCGCAGTAGTCTACGATGGCGTAATCTAGACCTGTTTGACCTTCATAGCACGTGATGTTCTTTGCCAGTTCATACCGTAAAGACCGCGTAAAAACATCCTAGTCTCAAAGCATTCAATAGTGAAGACCCAACAGCGATATTCTGTGAGTTACATACCATTACTTACATAATATTTCATAACTAAAAAAATACTTGATTCACTTAATTTTTGTTTTCAATAGTCGCGGGCTATTATGAACCGCATAGTTAGGAATGAATAGTACAGTATATGCATTCTCTTATGCCCTTACCCCATTGCTGCCGGTGGTCGATAATCTATCTGCACGTGTTTGGCTCTTGTCTTACTGATCGAGTTATACTTTATAAGATTGTGTGGGGGACGGGAATATGTCCATCTGTCTGTCTGTCTGTCTGTCTGTCTGTCTGTCCTTCTGTCCGTCTGTCCGTGTGTCTGTACGAGCATTTATAACGCCCGTGGGAAGAAACCTACTGATTTTGGGCCACATCGGTTGACCGGTGCCGGAGTAACGCCCAATTTAGTGCCCTTTTTATGGTAAGAATTTTTCAAATGCAAATCAATTCTCATGTCAGCATATTGTTTTACAGTGTTCATATACGGCTTTTGAAGTTGCTATACACTTAGCTTTGACAAATAACACTACCCACATATTCCTTCACATATGCTTATCAAGCTAGACCTTCGTTCTTCCGTAAGCACTGTTTAATGAATCGATCTGGAGCTTAACTCGGAAATCGATTAAAAATATAATTTATTTTCTGCTTATCATAATAGCAATTATCACTGATTAAACAAAAGCATTCTGACATTTTGGTTTTATTCAATAGGTGGGAAAGGCAAGTCACACAGGAGATTCGTGCGATATCGTACGTGATATCTTGTTTGTTACGGCTCTCAAGTGTTCCTGACTTTTACAGTATGTAAGGCTGAGAAGTAATAATAGTACAGTTATGACAAACGGCCGGCTTTAGCGAAGTTTAGATCATTTATAACACACAGCTGTGCCAGTGCTGCTCTGCCTGCCCTCTCGTGGCGCAGCACACAACTACTGCCGCCACACTCTTAATTGCAAGAGCTGATACACATAATATTTAATATGACGTCACGGCATCGGTAATGGCCTGCTCAATTAAACGATCTTCCATTAAACAAATTAACTTTTCACGTTCGTTATTTAAAAAAAAGGTGTGTCTTTAAGAGAATATTATCGGATAATTTTTTTTCTGACACTGGGATTTAAGGGATTTAAACCCAGGACCTTTGGCTATCCGTGCCATTGCTCTACCAACTGACCTAAGCCTACGATATTCTCATGTAATGTCCAACAGAGACAATGTAATCTGTGGATCATGAATGCTTATATGTATGTATATATATATCCATCTTGAATGTTACTGTACAATAACAGTGGAAGTCCGGTCACAAAAATCACTACTTAGTGTGCCTCACAGTACTGCATATGACATAACTTGTCTGTCAGTGAGGTAGACCATTAGGGCACTTAGTCATAGGAGAGAGGTTCCACCTGGCGCTGTGAATTGAACTCTGGCTTAGCTCAGTTGATAGAGCAGTGTCACGGATAGCCAAAGGTCCTGGGCTCAAATTCCAGTGTCAGAGGAATTTTTCTCCTATAATATTTTCATGTATGTCCTACAGAGTCAATGATCTGTAGTTCATGAATGCGTATATATATTCATATGTATTTAAGCTTTTATTAAAACTGATTCAGTGTTTATGCTATTTTGTTCCTAAACAACTCACTCATCCTTTTAATTTTCCCAATACCACTGAGGTCAATATGACACCAGAATCACGTCTGAGAAAAAAAAAACTCAGCTCTTTTTAAAACTGTAATTGTAAAAATTCATAACTTTATCCGAGTCAACTGTAGTAAAGGATATGTTATAATTTTTTTGTATTTTTAACACATAACTTTTTTTAATTGTTTTTACTAAGTATACTTGTGGCTGTATGACCCAACCCGAAATTGTTTTTTCTTCTTTGAATATATCATTATGTAAACATTCTTACATAATTTTCATAGTTGTCCTGTGTTGAAATTAAACAATTGTGTTTTTACGCCAATTAGAATACTAACTATTCCACGTAAAACACTTCGGGCTTTTATGATTTTAATGGCAGTCAAAGTAAGGAAGATAATCTGGTAGTGAGAAGGTTGAACGAGCAGCCATGTATGACGAACGGTTGTAGGCTATTTTACTTTCTATAAAGAACATCTTGTGGTGTGATTTTTGTGAAATATGTCTACAAGTCTTGCATATTATAAACTGTTACATAGGTGTTCATTACAATTTCCTCTGGACTTTATTAACCTATTAAATCACAAATTATTTTTAGTTTCTGATTTACATAAATTTTGCAAAAATCATGTTAAGAGGTCAGAAATCACAATAAAAGTAATTTTTGAAATATGATGCACCTTTTCGTACATAAAACCTGTCCTCGAAATAATAATAATAATAATAATAATAATAATAATAATAATAATAACAATAATAATGTTTTATTATACATGGCAGAGTTAAGGCCGTAAGGCCTTCTCAACCGGGAAAAGAAAAAATACGAAGAACTACATAATTGATTACACAATAAGTGATCTTATAAGTAATATTACACAAAATAAATAAGATAAGTTTTAAGATACATTAATGACTATTTACAGAAATAGATACCTTAGTAATAATTCTTACAATGTAATTACAAGTATATAAGGATATGAAAATTCACATCACTATTTTAAAGTTAAGTAAAACAATTATACATATATATATATATATATATATATATATATATATATATATATATATTATTATATATAATATATATATATATAAAAATATATATTAATAATAATAATGAGTAAATAAAATCAGGTAAACTGATGTAACAAAGTGCCATAATGATTTTCTTTATTCAGTTATAGTTGCAATTATGATATGCAGAAAATAAGTTTAAAAAAATTTATTTCCAAGTTAAGCTCCAGGGCCTACGGAAGAACAAAGGTATATTTAAAGAAATAATCAGATTAAAATCGTCCAGCATCAGCAGAATTATAGTCTACAGATTTGCGATATCTTGACAATCTATGTCAAAATAGCCGGCTTCGGGATATGAACCTGTGACCTCCAGAATGCGAGTCCATGACGTTACCATCTCGGGCACCGCGCTCAGTTTATCGGTCTATTTTGACAAGCGTATGTAAAGGAATAGTGTTATTTGTCATAGCTAACTGTATTGCAACTTCCAAAGCCGTATATGAATATTGTAAAACAAATTGTTGTCATGATAACTAATTTGAATTTGATAAATTCTTTCTAATATACTACCATAAAATAGGCACTAAACTGGGTATTACTCCGGTACCGATCAACCGATTTGGTCCAATATCAATAGGCTTCTTCCCATGGACATTATAAATGTGTAGGCTATACCAAGTTTAATGAAAATCCGATAAAGCGTATTTGAGTTATCGCGCGTACAGACACGCGAACGGACAGACGGACATTTACTCGTCCCGCACACAATCTCATAACTAGAGCTGGGATTTTACGCTCTAAAAAATTAGTTTTAGGCACCTAAAATAGGCTTTTGAATCAAGTAAATAGGCTTTTAAAAGAGAAAATAAGTACTTAAAATATGCTTTAAAAATGTGTAAATAGATAGAAAATAGACTTTAAAATATTACAATGTATATTTAAACTGTAACAGGGTCCTTTTTTTTTACTGCAAGAAATATGGTATACATATTCTTAACAGAATTAACTGCAAAATTAGGCATCACGAACTATATTCACTTAAACAGATGATCTTCCAGTGGTGACTTGACACAGTAGTCCTTCCCCTTTAATCCTCCCCCGTCAGTCAGCATTCCATTAGCTACAATTGTTTGGAATAATCAAGTTTCTGTGAAAAACCCACCTCTGCTGTTCTGATTTTCATTGAGGGATGTCCATTATAAGATTGTAAAAATTACAGAAGTTGAATTTTATTTGAAATGTACAAAATAGGCATTTTAGGCACTAAAATAGTAAAATAGGCTCTAAAGGTCCAAATAGGCATTTTAGGGCACTATAAAACTCTATAAATGTAAGTGATTTATCATGAAACGTCTACATATTTAAACATTTTCATGATATTTCATAAGGAACAAAATAGGCATTTGCCTTAAAATCCCAGGTCTACTCATAACGTACCATGCTGGCACTTAATAAATAAGCTAAGCATTTTCAGGAATATGTAAATAATTTAGTAGTTTAGATTTGAACGATGATGTGATCCTACAGGCCCTGACGTCGTGTTGAAGACCGTTCCATTGTTGAGAGGTGGTGATGGTAAAGGATAAGTTCTGTGTTGAGGGATTAGGAGTAAACGGTGTCAAATGTGTGATGCTCTGGTAATTTATGACAGCGAGAAGCGAGATACGTTGGAGATGATGACTGTAATATTTGGAACAGGAGACAAAGGGAATGCAGTTTTCTACGATCATTAAGCCGAATCCATAATAATTTTGGGAATGAGGGCAAGGTATGACCCCAATAAGAGACTGGGATCCTGGAGTTACAATTTCTGCATGATTTCTGTTGATATCTTCCAGTGGTGTTTAGAACGGTTGACCGTTTTCCTTTTACTTCAATACTCTTTTTGTAAAGTGTAGTAAAGTACAGGTTGAAATAAACATTGAAAATATAATCATAATTATATAATTTTACCATATTTATCAAGTTCATCTCTTATCGGGTTTAGAAGATACTAGGTTTATCATATATTATTATTATTATTATTATTATTATTATTATTATTATTATTATTATTATTATTGTTATTATTATTCCCTTTCGATTAGGCCAGCTTAGGACAACGTGAAACAGTTGTCTTCTTCTTCTTCTTGTCTTCCCAAAACTTCATTCTTTCGCGATGTTGCTGTTTCCGTTCTTTCGTCCATTTACTACCCGTTTTCTTCTTGGGTTTCTCTGGAAATTCGCCATCAAATATTGCTTCCCTAAACTTTTCTCTGTTTGCAATAGCCTATCCTGCTTTTAGATATTGAGTAATTTCGAATCTTCAACTTCCTTGAAAAAATGCTGGTTTAGTTTTTTACTTACATAGTGATGCAAAAGTCTGTCTCTTTCCATTCTGAAAATGCAACCATAGTATCTTAATCTTCTTTTCCTGAAAGTATGGCATATTTTGTCTGTTTGTTTGTATAACTACTTTTCTGGTCTCAGTTTGTATATGTTATTCTCCCAAATTGGTCCCATAATTTTCCTTAAGATTCTCTTCTCTGTTTTGTTTGTTCTTCTATCTGAGAAGGTGTTTATTATTATTATTATTATTATTATTGTTAATTTATTATTATTATTATTATTATTGTTGTTGTTGTTGTTGTTGTTGGTAGAGACAAATCTTCTCTTACTCACATGAAGTAGCAACATAGGCCTACATATATGGCAAAATATGTGCCGCAACATAAGTGCTTCATACACGACTTTCCTTCTTGAGATACTGTACACTGCGAAACACTCAGTGTGCAATATTTTATCCTTCTCATCTTGCTAGAAAAACCTCCTACATTCCTTTTTTCTTGCAAACATGTATCCCAGTGGCGTAACCAGAAAATATTATCAGGGAGGGTCGAAAGTGCCGGGGGCTTTGGGGAACCCCCGGAAATTTTTTAAATTTTGAACTAATGATAATCACATTTTACTCTCTTTTAGCACTGAAAACCTTGTTAGTAAATTTGTTTACATGCTAACTTAAACAAGAAATTGTTACCTAAGTTATTAAACACTTATTGCTGTTTATAAGAAAAGCCAAATAACAGATGGAACAGTGGAAATAATAGGCCTAAATTTACAAGTTCAGTCATTTATTATCAAATAAAATAATTAAATATTTGAAAAATAAAGCTTAAATGACTTGAGTAGAATTTTAGGTTTTGATTTCGGGGGGGGGGGGTCTGAATCCCCAGAACCCCATTCCCTATACCACTGATGTATTCAGTACCCTAAAAATAGGTGTCAGGAATAGTTTCGACATGGCTAGAAAATGTGAAGAAAGGCAGTCCATACAACACACCTGAAGGTAATCGGTCCCTTTGGATATGCCTATAGAAACCAATGCAATTACTAATAGGATTTCCAGAATTCGAGGGAGGAGGGATCAATGCTATTTCTTACCTACCATCACAATTTCCTACCAGTCGATAATGGCGTTCGAGATCTCCAATGTACGTCGGCCTGGGTGTCGCAGTTAGTATCCCACCAGCTTTCTGTGTCCAAGGTTGCGGGTTCGATCCCGGCCTAGGTCGATGGTATTTATGTGTGCATAAATGTGATACGCCCAAATCAGTACATTTACTGGCATGTAAAAGAACTCCTGTGGGACAAACTTCCGACACACCGGCGACGGTCACAGGCTTAAGTTGCAGTATATCCCCGTCGTTAAATAACCACATACCAACCAACCATGCAAGAGTTGAGCATTTCAAAGCTTAGGGCTGTTTTATTTCCATTCTTTGATTTAGGCCTCTTTTCAATTTAGGGGCCGATGAAAGAGGATGTGCCAAAATGTATGCCAATAGTGACAGATCTTCTTATTATGTCATCGAACAAAGAGAACTTCTCCATTGAGGTTATAATTAATAAACGAATTGTCTATTTTCTTTCACCAAGGATTTGCTGTTCTGTCGAGGGCAGTCTTTAAGTCTTCCAAATGCCCAGTAACATCGCTGCCGTAAGTGTAAAAAAAAGTTCATGGTTCGTGAAAAATTGTCAAAAAAGATATAACGGCTCATAAGGTCTTTAAAAGAAAGTAGTATATTTAATATAACCTTTGAACCGAAAGGCAGGTTGTCTCTTTTATTGCTGGAAGAGTGTTTACAATTTTAGCCAAACGATATAGGCCTAGGTTTCACGCGAATCAACTATTTTAAGTTACTGGGACCGTATTACTTAAAAGTTATCTCATATATAGACTAAAACTCTTCAAAAACAACCGATTTAATAAAATAATTATTGACCATTTCTATTAGAGCCCTAATTTTGCAACAATTATCACTTCTGTTTTCATTATAAAAATGTAAATTATATACCGAGATCCCAGCGTACTTGAGGACAAGAAAGTTCATGCGCCAATAGGACTGATCTGGCTTAAATCTAATAAACAACTTTATGCTAATGATAAAGTGACATTATTATAGATTGTAAATACAAAATAGCAATGCTTATACCATCGAATATGAGCAAGATGTTTAAATTCAATGAAATTATTGCAAATTCAAGTATTGTTAAGTTGAAAGAAAATATAAAAATGTTTTGGAAACTTTGAGTTATTTTAAATTTATAATAGTATCATAAGCTACAAGAAGCTTAATATTACATTATACCAAACACTAACTTTCGTTTCAACTAATAACTTTTTGTAGAAATAAAAATAATGAGGTGTCCTCAAAATACCGGCGGGTCGTGATCCACAGGTTGAGAATAGGCAAAATGGAGCCTTCATCAGAGTAAAAATATTGCAAGACCCTTGAGTTTACCATCCGATAGAAAGTTAAATTATACCAGTCTATAAGACAAATAAGTCACAGATCAAATAAAATGTTTTGCGTAAATAAAGACAATATTTTTAATTCTTTTCAGCTCTCTTGTAAAATGACTGTTTTGTGACATACGTCACTCTCAAGGTAGATAATATAGGCTACTCGGTGTGGGAAGCAGACATCGTACATCGCCGGTCTCTTCCGTAAAACCAAATCAGCATTGATACCAATAAGGTCGCGGATTCGATCCCCGACAAGGTAGCTGGGATTTATCAATAAGCCCTGGGGTCAACTCAGCCTCTAAGTGAATGAAGTGACTAGCAGGGGAAGCAGCTATCATGCATCACCTGTCTCTTTATTCCATGAAACTAAATCAACATTTATACAAGAAAGATCGTGGGTTCGATCCCCGACAAGGTAGCTGGGATTTATCAACGGGCCCTGTGGTCGACTCAGCCTCTGACAGAAGTGAGCACCAGGGGAAGTAGCTATCGTGAGTCACCTGATTCTTTCTTCCGTGATACCAAATGAACATTGATACCAATAAGGTCATGGGTGCGATCCCCGACAAGGTAGCTGGGATTTATCAAGGGCCCTGAGGTCGACTCAGCCTCTAACAGAAGTGAGTAGCAGAGGAAGCAGACATCATGCATCACCTGTCTCCATCTTCCGTGATACCAAATCAACACTGATACCAGATCCTGTAAGTTTGGAGTAACTTTTCAACCAGTCTCTACTATTACTGCGGTGTATATGTGGATGTTTTCGTATTCCCGACGCTAGCTTTGAGGTCGTCAGATTACGTGTTTACAAGTCACACAATCCAATGTGTCACAGCGCCACATGCGGCAGAGATAGGAACAACACCTTGCTTAAAATGAGAAACGAATGAAAAAGACTATTGAATTTCTCCAACCACACTTTTTCCTTTCTTCTGTTTCTTTGCGGGACGTGCCTCACAATTTGATAGGAGCAGGTGAACCGTGTTGATGCGATATACTCCAGCTCGTCATGTAAGTGTCAGTGTGAGAGTGGCACAACTGCTCGCTCCTCGAAAACAGTAATCTGTTATCGAGTAATACGAGGCTCATCCATAATGTAAGTTTCTCTGGGGGCCGTTTACAGGGAAAAAACACAGTATTATGAAAATTTTTATTTCAACAGATACTGCAAGTGTTCAGCTATTTTTCAAAACTTAAGCTACCGGAATTGAGACTTTTTGAAGTGAAACTTCTTTAGCCGCGGTAGTGGTAAATCGAGAGCTTGTGTAACGCTGAAAATCGTCATGAAAATAGTGTAACGCTCAAAATCGTCACGAAATTAGTGAGGTGTAACGGAACGGACTGCACAGAAAACAATCGACTCAATGATTAGGCTTATCCAAAATTTAAAAAAACCCATAAACCAAAATTTAAAAATCTAAAAAACCAAAACTAAAAAATTAAAAATGCAAAATTAAAAAATCCCAAAAATAAAACATTCCAAGATCCAAAATTTAAAAAATCCCAAAATTAAAAATTCAAAGATCCAAAATAAAAAAGTCCAAAAATCCAAAATTTTAACAATTAAAAATCCAAATATCCAAAATTTAAAAAATTAAAAAATTAAAATATAAAAATCCAACCATCCAAAATTTAAAAAATAAAAATCAAAAATTAAAAAATTAAAAAATCCAAATTTAAAAAAATTAATATTCCAAAATTAAAAGATTAAAAGACCAAAAATAAAAAAAATCCAAAATTTAAAAAGTCCAAAAACCCAATATTAAGAAGTTCAACAATCCAAAAGTGAAAAAATCCAATAATTCAAAATTAAATAATCAAAAAATTAAAACAAGTTCCACTTCTGTCACGTGGCGTTCCACGCACGCTTTTATTCATACCGTGGGACCAACTTTTGAATATCTGTCTTTTTATTATTATTCATCAGCATGCCCCATTTACATAGTAACACTACATGCTTTGTCTGCAGAGGCCTCAGATCGATATCGTGCTATGTTTATTGCTTCATATTCCTGTTCATTTGTACAATAGGGGTTTGTTAGTAATGGATTTGTCCCACTACGCTATCGATCTGAGGCATCGTTCACATTGATTGATGATATACGTAAAAATACAGTTGACAATGTTTACAATATTTACAATTTTTCAAAGTCTATTGCATTAACAAATTTGCAGAACTCCTGGGTGTGTCTTCTTGCTAGCTCTCTCTTTGTAATAGGCCATTTTCCACCATTTTCAACACACACACACACACATATAGTCTATATATATATATATGTATATATATATATATATGTATATATATATATATATATATATATATATATATATATGTATATATCTGTGTCATAGATCTCTGCCGCCTGGGATTTGAACCACTGTGTGACAACCTTCTCCACCTTTCTGCCATTATCTGTCATTTCTTCAGGAAGAGATGGAAATCACTGGGAGCGAGGTCCGGGCTGCAAGGTGAATGTTTAAACTCTTCCCAGTCGAACTTCTGCAGCAGACTTGCTGGGAGGTGTTTAAAAATCCACCCTACAACCCGGACCTCACTCCCCGTGATATCCATCTTTTCCTACACCTCAAGAAATGAGAGAGAATGACAAAGAGGCGGAGATAGTTGTCACACAGTGGTTCAAATCCCGGGCGGCAGACTTCTACAACACAAGTGTTTAAAAGTTGGTCCCATGGTATGACAAATGTGGCGAATATGTTGAAGAATAGTTGAACACTTGCTACATCTGTTGCAATAAATATTTCCATGAAATTTTGTTTTGTTTGTGTAAACAGCCCTTGGGAAACTTACTTTGTGGACGGCTCTCATATATCTAGGTTCATCTAGAAATTGTGTGTTCGATTAAAAACTGTGCACACTGCACTGGAATACAGTTCAATTTCACACTTAGACAAAACGTGGCAAATCCTTCAGCTACTTTGCTTGTCTTCTGTGCTTACAGATGACCTTCCGGGTCAATGTGACCCCAAAAGTACCTCTGAAATAAATATCTCTGCTGGTTTGAAACTACAATTTAAAAAATTTATGACTTTATCCCTCTGAGTCAACTGTATTCAATGAAGTTTTATATTTTCAACATTAAAATTGATTCTTTACTTTTGCACTGAGTACCATTGGGGTCAATTTGACCCCATTCAATTTTATTTAACGGAGCCTCATGTAAAACTTCTTATACTCGTAACTCTACTATTTTAAAGGTAAAAATATGTTTTACGCCAGTTTATAAAAGAAACTGCAATACTACCAGTATTGGTAGGAGACAGTGGTAGTCAGTGTAACTAGAATAATGTGGTAGTAGAAAGGTTAATGCCGGTTGTCGATCAAGAGCTAAGCTAGTTTAGCTTAGCTCACATACAGTGAGGGATTTCATTTATAGTTGTGCCGGATTTCATATGTAGTTTTGTCGGCACAACTACATACGAAACCCCGCACTGTATGTGAGCTAAGCTAAACTAACTTAGCTTAGCTCTTGGTTGACAACCGGCATAAGAGATTTCATTTGGTTGCTCATCTGAACATGAATACACAGTAATGTGCTTGCTTATTAGTAGGATTTCAACAATAATAATACTAATAAATAGATTTCTTTCTTTCATACTTATTCTTTGAAGAAAAAAGCAAAGCTACTAACATCTCATTTTCTTGTTTTTAATAAATACAGCCCCAATGTTTAGGTTTTTATAAATCCTGTTTTAGTTTTTAAATATATTAAAATAGTTTTCTTTTAGTTTTTACCATTATCAAACAAGTTTTTAAAAGTTTAATTTGAATAGACTAATTACAATAAACATAATTATTGAATATATTAATTTATTTTATTTTACTTACAATTTTTATGTCTCTGAACTACGGAACTATTTTTCCTTATTTTAAACAGGGTATAAAGTAGTTAGAATTACC
Source organism: Ectobius pallidus (assembly GCA_964059195.1). Classification (NCBI taxonomy): domain Eukaryota; kingdom Metazoa; phylum Arthropoda; class Insecta; order Blattodea; family Ectobiidae; genus Ectobius; species Ectobius pallidus. The sequence goes on from CAXKWD010000001.1 coordinate 17,243,002, forward strand.
GCTGGCATTTCCATCTTCACACACAAACTTAACAGGAACGTTTTTCAATTAATCAACACACCTTTTAAAATACTTTACTTTCCTCGCCTTGCTGGAGCAAACACTTTGAATAAACAGCACTGCTGTAATTGTAAGCTGCTTAAGAAAGCGTTCTAAAGAAACCGGCGATTTTGGTTCACTAATGATTTCCTTTACCGGGACAGAATGCAATGTTATAATTTCTCACACGAATGTGTTGTCTATAATGAGCAAGATGCAGAATGTAGGCAAATATTTAAAAAGTAATTTTAGTAGACCAATAATCTAATACTTAGATTATTTACATAGAATAGTATTAGTTTGTTGAGTACAACGCTCAGGGGATGCGTTCGCTTCTCTCACGCAGCGGGCCCGGGTTCGTTTCCTGGTCGGGACAAGTTACCTAGGTGAGGTTTATTCAAGGGTTTTCCCTCACCTATGAGACAAATGTCAGGTAACTTTAGGCCCTTGTGGTCCCCGGATATCATCTGCCCGTCATTATCATCTTCATCCCCACCCTCGCCTTGTTTTGAGTGAGTGTGTGTGTGTGTGTGAATGAATGGTGTGTCTCGTTCTATGTGTTCGTGTTGTCTTGGAGGTGGCCCCGACAATGGGCTGATCACTCATCCGGGGAGGCCCTCCATGTCCTTGTCTGGTCAAAAAAGTATGTATGTGATCAAAAAATAATCCCTCTCCCGACAGGTTGCGGCCCTGTAAGGCCCGGGCGGCTTGGATCGCTTAAATCCTAAAAAGGGAGAGGTAAAACTACGACAAAGAAAGAAAGAAAGAAAGAAAGAAAGAAAGAAAGAAAGAAAGAGTATTTTATCTTATTTTAATTAAAAGCAGTTTTAGCCATTTTTAGTTGTTAACGTCTTATTTAGTCATTTTTAGGTTTTATGAGATTGGAACTATGTGACTACCATGACAATGAAACGGATAATTATGTTAAAATATCAGTTAGTTAACAAGTACAAAATAGTTTAAAGCCTTAAAATCCGGGCCCTAGTAATAAGTTTATAAAGTGCTTAAGTCACGTTACGGGATACCGCTGATACTTGATATCTTCTTCTCAACTTCTAAGTAACGACACATTCTTCACGAAATATTTAAGTTATAAATATTTATGTGTATAACTTTGTTAAGTGCCAGTATGTTACTTTATGAAATTGTGTGGGAGGGACGGGAAAATGTCTGTCCGTCCGTGTGCCTGTACCTGCGATAACTCAAATACGCTTAATCGGAATTTAATGAAACTTGGTATACGCATGGATAATGTTCATGGGAAGAAACCTATTGATATTGGACCAAATTGGTTGACCGGTACCGGAGTAAATCCCAATTTTGTGTCTATTTTAAAGGCGCGTTAACTCAAATACGCTTTATCGGATTTTCATGAAACTTGGTATATGCATTTATAACGTCCATGGGGAAAAAGCCTGTTTATATTGGACCAAATCGGTTGACCGGCATCGGAGAAATGCTCAATTTAGTGCCTATTTTATGGTAATATATGATAAAGAATTTAACAAATGCAAATCGGTTATCCTGACAACATATGTTTTACACTGTTCATATAAGGCTTTGGAATTTGCAATGCAGTTAGCCATGACATATCCCTTCGCATTTGATTATCAAACTAGTCAGATGTTTATTTCGTTGATCAAGTTGAATACTGTTATATGCAGAAGATATTATAATACTGTGAAATAATTCTGCCTACTTACATTAAGTGGAGTTCTTCGCCTGTGTATTTTGTGAAATGTTTATATATTTTAAGAATACCTTATATCACTGTATACGAGTTTGAATTAAGGTTAAGTATCAAACTTCCGTAAGTTTTGCTTAATGAATCGATCTGCAGCTTAATTCGGAGATAGATTACAAAAATAACTTATTTTCTGCGTATCATAATTTCAGTTAATTTATCACTGATTAAACAAAATCATTTCGGCACTTTGTTATATCAGTTTACCTGATTTTTTCAAGTTATAATATGTATGCATATAACGTGTAAGGTTTTATATACTGCATGTTTTACAAGGTTTATATTTTCACAATAAAATATAATTATTCGACCATAGGCCTATAGATTCTTTTCTAAATTATAATACTACGTCATTCTATATTGCCATTATGTCCACAAGCTGATATCTTCGTGTATAAAACTGTAAACTATCATTATATTACACACAGTGGAGTACACATGTATTCTTGTATTTTCTTCGGTGGGCATTGTCAAGTTTTTTTTTTTAAGATTAGGGAAGAGGAGTTGTTCAGTTATATTTTAGGTGTCATTTAACTTTAAATGTATTGTATTATAGTTTATTAGATCTATATTAATGCAATGATTTGTACTATACTTCATCCAAGATATATACGGAGCACACGTAAACAACCTACTATGAAAGTAGAAAGCATAGTTCACAAGAGTTCGATTTAAGACTGTTTAGTCGATTACGTACAGTAAAGTCAATTGAACGTTCTTTTTTATATTAAGCGCCAAGGGTGCCGGGTTCGATTCACAATTCTGTCAAGCTATTTTTTTTTTATTATTGTTTAATTCTGATCGGTGACACCTCCTGTAGATGTATATTCTTTTGGGACTTTGGAAACGTAGGCTACTTGTCCACCGCTGTGGCTCAGGGGATGCGTTCAATCCTCTCACGCAGCGGGCCCGGGTTCGATTCCTGGTCGGGACAAGTTACCTAGGTGGGGTTTTTTCTGGGGTTTTTCCTCACCTTTGAGACAAATGTCGGGTAACTTTAGGCCCTTGTGGTCCCCAGATATCATCTGGCCGTCATTATCATCTTCATCCCATCCTCGCCTTGTTTCGAGTGAGTGTGTGTGTGAATGGTGTGTCTCGTCCTATATGTTCGTGTTGTCTCGGAGGTGGCCACGGCATTGAGCTGATCACTCATCCGGGGAGGCCCTCCATGTCCTTGTCTGGTCAAAAAAGTATGTATGTGATCCAAAGATAATCCCTCTCCCGACAGGTCGCGGCCCTGTAAGGCCCGGGCGGCTTGGGTAGCTTAAATAAAAAAAAATAAAAAAAAAGGAGAGGTGAAACTACGGAAAAGAAGAAGAAACGTACTTGAAACTACTTTCACGGATGACACCACTTTCAATCCTACATCTTGCACAGATACTTCAGGGTTTTCTTTTAACGTTTTTTTATATATTTACAATCTGTAACTTCACGCCACTGGACAAATCTTTTCCTCGCTCGTTTCTTTATTGTTGACAATTTCTGAAGGCCCTGGCTCTCAATTTTCTTTTATAATACAAATTATTAGAGGTTAAGCATATTACTTTTACATAAAATATGTGGTTTATTTCATCATACATTATGTAAAAATATAAGGAATTAATTATGTTATAAAACACGTCTTGTATTTAGTATCTTAAATCACTTGTTTTTCTTCAGAATCAACAAGTTTTCCAAGGCAACGATAAAAACAATTGAAATCTTGTTTACTAGATGCGTGTTGTAAAACATGTAATCTTATGATATAAATACGAAAGCAAGCATCTCATTTAATAGAACTTATATTTTCACAATTACATCTCTCTCTATTCCTGTGCCTTGTTGGGGCGTAGGGCCTCCAAGCGGAGGTTTCTGTACCTATGTGAATTTTGTTACACTTATTTTCCTGGAGAGGGCAGAGGGACAGGTGGTAAGCCCATCGCCCCTTAACTCCTCTCCGGAAACTAAGGTATTACTTGGACGTGAAAGGGCCGAGAAATTTTTTCCAGAGGCTCTAATTTAGGCTTGGAGTTCTTTTACATGCCGTAAATCTACGACACGGGCCCTCCAGCTTAAAGTCCCTCCCGGAGGACTCCGTGCCCAAGATTTTTACGTCCTGAAAAACCCATCGACTGCGGCCGGGTTTGATCCCGCAACCTTCGGATCTAGAGGCGGGCACGCTACCTCTAGACTTCACAATTGCATAAGGTATTATTAATTTAACGTTTTCGAAATAGAAGTAAACATCTGACTGAGCTTGTCGCACTATAGTGAAGTATACTCTGATGCGATTAACCAATGGAATGACAGGACACAGTTAGTCAAGGCAAGTCTGTTTTACTTTCGCTCCGTAAACATCTTGGATCAAGTAAAGTCGTCGGTGTGAATCTCATCTCTGCCAACATTGGCACGAGATCACCTTTCTGTATGTACAGCCAGGGAAGACTCCAGTTCGTTAGAAATTCAAGTTCTATGGTCCTGTTCACAAGTGTAAATGGACTTGCAGTCATTGCTGTGATGTTCGTTCATTGGCAGATCGTCTTCGTCTTCTATACCAAAGGTTATGAGTTCTCTTCCCGTTAACTCGTTAGAAAAAATGTTATGTTAGGTTAACTTCCGAAAAAGCTAAAGTAAGTGAACCCATTTAAAACTACTTCGCACAAAAACATAGAAAATGCAATAAAAAACAAAAAATATGGCCTGTTGTTGATATTAGTATCTTTCTAGTTGCCTGGATAACCTCCAAAAACTTGCAATTAAAATAATTAAATATTGTTTCAGTTTCAAACTTACATTTAGAGCTATCAATACTAGATTCGCAGATCAGGTATTTAGTGACTGTACCCACGTCGCTTGCTAATATAATAATCATAATACGTAGCTACATAATTTAATATTGTCTCCAATGGATTTTGTGTTACTCATTGGCATTCTTAGGCGATTATTAAGTGCCAGAATGGTACTTTCTGAAATTGTATGATGGACGGGAAAATGTCTGTCCGTCTGTCTGTACGCGCGATAACTCGAATAAGTTGTATCGTATTTTCATAAAACTTGGTATAAACATTTATAACGTTTGTGGGACGGTGCCCATTGATTTTGAACTAAATCGGTTGACTGGTGCCGGAGTAACGCCCAGTTTAGTGCCTGTTTTATGGTAATACATTATAAAGAATTTATCAAATGCAAACTAGTTCTCATTGACATCAACATATTGTTTTATAGTGTTCCTTTACGGCTTTGAAAGTTGCAATACAGTTAGCTTTGACAAATAACAGTACTCACATAATCCTTCACATATGCTTAAAAAACTTTAGACCATTGCTCTTCCTTAAGCTCTATTTAATGAATCGATCTGGAGCTTAACTAGGAGATCGATTATAAAAATAACTTATTTTCTGCATATCATACTTGCAATTATCACTGATTAAACAAAAGCATTCTGGTACTTGATTTAATTAATTCTCAAGACAACCTAGTGTATCCAGAATATACTATTGTACGATTTAATAACAAACAACGGACTCTTAAACACAATACAGCGGTTATGTGTTATCTTGAGTATGCTGGCGATGACGATTATGCATCTAGAATTTGAAACGTTCAGGCGACCCATTCTTTTTGCAGCCAGCTGTACTTATGGATTACTGAACACTAAAATAATATGTAATTGTCTATATCTGTGTAATATATAGCCCTACATCGGAAGAAGCAAAAAAAAAAAAATCATATCTCAATATAGGATCTTGTAAAAATAAACTAAACGGTAGAAAGAGACGTGTCTCACTTGGGTCTGATTGTTTTCAGGTTGGATGGGTGAAGGCAGACACAAAGGCAATCCAGGCTATACATGACCATGTGATCACCCACAACCCACGTGTCTCTGTGTCACATAACGACGTCTCCACGTGGAATCTACACGTGAAGAATGTACAAGAGGAAGACCGAGGAGTCTACATGTGCCAAATAAACACAGACCCCATGAAGAGCCAGGTAAGATGATAAGTGGCTTGTTTAGAATCCATGAAGAGTCAGGTGAATATGATAGGTGGCTTGTTCAGACCCCATGAAGAGCCAGGTAAGATGATAGGTGGCTTTTTCAGACTCCATGTAGAGTCATGTAAGATGATAGGTGGCTTGTTTAGAATCCATGAAGAGCCAGGTGATATAAGTGGATTGTTTAGAATCCATGAAGAGCCAGGTGAAGATTACAGGTGGCTTGTTCAGACTCCATGAAGAGCCATGTAAGATGATAGGTGGCTTGTTTAGAATCCATGAAGAGCCAGGTAAGATGATATGTGGCTTGTTCAGATTTCATGCAGAGCCAGGTAAGATGATAGATGGCTTGTTCAGAATCTATAAAGAGCCAGTTATAATGATAGGTAACTTGTTTAGACTCCATGAAGAGCCAGTTAAGATAATAGTTAGCTTGTTGAAACTCCATGAAGAGCCATGTAAGATGACAGGACTAATTCGGACTCCATGAAGAGCCAGGTAAGATAATAGGTGGTTTGTTCAGAATTCATACAGAGCTAGGTAAGGCGATAGGAGGCTTGTTCCTAGTGTTGAGCCCTATAACCGCGAGTTTATGGTACACTTATATTTAGGTTAAGCCCTTGGAGTATACAGGGGGAGGAGGAAAAGGACAAAAACGTAAAACGGCGTGATGATGGAAGTGTTGCTTTGCTTTATTTTCCATCGTCGTTTCCTGCAAGCAAGATGAAAAGCATGGTGCATGCACACTATTACCCACAATTCTCTTTGTCTGGAATCCTCGTGGTGTGTCGGAATTTTGTTCTGAACGAGTTCTTGAAAATCTACATAACGTCTATGGAATTGTACACACATTAATGCCAACAAACTTGGGAACATAAAGCCAGTATCTTGTTGATTCATGAAGTTGGTACCGCACACTTACTACACAACACTGGTACACCACAACGTGAAAGCAGTGACTAATCAAAATTTGTTTCGAGCTATGTTTAAAATGCAATCTGAGTACAACTTTATTATTCTTCCAACGTGAAGTGATTAATTCAGCAGGATATGTGCCTGAGAGATCGTTATGGATAAGGATATTGGTGAATAACAATCTGCCGATCATTGTTGAAAGTCTAATCATGGAGTAAAATCTAAAATTATCAATTCACTTTCTATACCAGATCTCGCTCACTGCATGTTGTGGCGCAAAAATAATAACAGAAAAATAACGCACAATATGCTAACCTTCTTCCTCCTCCTATACCTCCTATAACGCTTGTGTTAGATTTATCTGTAATATCAGACGATTTGACCACGTGACGCCATCTTTTCACACCTTGTCATGGATGCGCCTCAAACAACGAAGAATGATCCATTCTCTTATCTTTCTTTATAACATATTATTATCTTCCTCTCCTTCTTACTTACACTCTCGTTTTAATCTCCTTTCGACCTCACGAACGCATAACCAAAATCTACTGCTTATTCCCCGACATACAACATCATTCTATTCTTCATCTTTTAGTGTATCAATTCCTCGCTTTTGGAATTCGTTGCCTTGTCATATCAGAGACTGTCGAAATGTACCACAATTTAGAAATAAGTTGAATATCCATTTTATTAGTCATTAATTTTATTTTAGTTTAGTTTATCAAACTTGTAAATAAATCCTTGTAATTTTACTGTCTGTAGCATGCTTAGTTTTAATTTATAATTTATCAATTCTTGTATTGTTTGTAGTATGTATTATTTACTATATGTATAGTTTTACTGATGCAGTGGAAGAAAAGGCCTTATGGCCTTAACTGCGCCAGTATAAATAAATAAATAATAATAATACCGTATTCTCAAAGGTAAGCCCTTGTTTTTCAGATTGTTACCAAGTGTCGGGGGATATTTTCGAACTGGCATTCCTAGTTCGTCAGTATATGCGCATGCAATACGGAAGAGTCAATTCTGCTTTAACTAAGGAGTGGGCGGGTAGGACCTAGCATACTAGAGGGTTATGGACAAAGTTAAAATCGTATTCCTAGCGTGGTTATGTTTGGTAGCCCGGACGAAATAATATCGTAGACACTACGTCTTCATTCATAAATAACATCATGGATAACATAAAATAGAAGAACAAGGCTCAATATATGATGTGTTTTTGCGATATTCTTGGGGAAGTGCGTTTAACAGAATCGAGAAAAAGACGCAAAAACATCGTCTCGTTTTCTATTACCGATATTTTATTATACACTTCACACACTTGTACTGCATACTATTTTTTTTCCGCGGTAGGTAAAATATGTGAAAATATTTACATGAAAAATATTTAACTCATACTTAGCTGCTATGAATTAAATCGTAAGGGAATATTAAGAAATAAAATGGAAGTTAGACACAGGTAACATCGGAATGATAAAATTCAACTAGCAACTATGAATTATCAAAAGTTACAGGATTTTATATAATGGGACATGTCAACTGCAAAGAAGGAAAAGACTCAGGCAGACCAGAAATTTAATGTAATAAATAGATCGATTTACCCCAGCTTAATGTACCCCTTTCAGACAATTCCTCCCAATAAATGTCCCAAAAAATTCATAACCGACGCAGATGTCATGATAAGAGGGACTCTTAAAGAGATTCTCCAGCTTCCTAATGACCTCCCTAATGACATGTTATACGCACCTGCTAAGTTCAAGGGTTTGAATTTATTTTATTCTGCATGGGAAATGCATTTACAACATCTGAATAATTGCAAAATGCTTATTAAATCAAACAACTCTATTATACACAGTCCAAGACAACTTTCCCAGGAAATCTCATCTAGTCTTGCAGAATTAAACATCACAGAGTGTGATAAGCTGTATGATAGACATGGACAAATCGACACACGAAAGGTTAGAAAGCTATTGAGAGAAAAGTCATTCGAACAATGGAGTAAGAAATTACATAAAGGAAGAGGTGTCGTATTATACAAGCAATATACTCCGGCAAACAGATGGTTTAGAGACCATAAGGGTTTAACAATGAATGAATGAATGAATGAATGAATGAATGAATGAATGAATGTAATGAATGGAGGGAAACCATCAAGATGACGGCAAACGTGTCAGCAGTTCGTAGTGTACCTGGCAGGTCCCAAGGCAATAACCTCTGTCGGCGTTGCCACAGGGAGTTTGAAACCCTCGCACATGTCCTGGGAGCCTGTTCTCATGGTGAACTTCTACGAAATTCTCGGCATCATACCGTACGATCCATCATTGCCAAAGCTTTAAGGGAAGTTGGGTACAATGTGTACGAAGAGGTTCATGGCATTTCCAGTGAAGGCAGCAATAGAAGGATTGACATCATAGCCTTCAGACCTTCGTCATCTGAAGGATATATATTGGACCCTACCATCAGGTTCGAGTCCCATGAACGGCAGCCAGAGGAGGTGGATGTGGAGAAGCAAAAGATTTATGAGCCCACTGTGGATTTTTACAGGGAGAAATACAACCTTGCGTCTATCAGTGTGAGGGGTTTAATGATAGGGGCCCGAGGAACCATCCCTCTTATAATGGCCAATGTCTGCCAGAAGTTTGGCCTTCCTAAACACATTCTGGAAGACATCGCTTTGGCAGCATTGAAGGGATCTTTGGCCATATTTCGAAGCCATGCCTATGGACCATATATATATAGTTTTTTTTTTTTGCTTGTGTTTGCTTGCACGTGTATTCAAGTGAAACATTATTGTTTTTCATAGTGGTTCATTGGTTTAAGTTTATATTTGTTTATTTCCATCTATATTTTTAATGTTTGGTACTCTTTGTCATAAGTAGACCTGGGATTTTAGGCTCTAAAAAAATTAGTTTTAGGCACCTAAAATAGGCTTTTATAACAAGTAAATAGACTTTTAAAAGAGAAAATAGGCACTTAAAATATTCTTTAAAAATGTGTAAATAGATAGATAATATAAGTTACTTGAAAATTTTACAATAAACACTTAAACTGTTACATGGTCATGGTCATGAACTATATTCACTTAAACAGATGTTCTTTCACTGGTGACTTGACAGTATCTTTCCCCCATAATCCTCCCCCTCCCCCATCAGTCAGCTCCTTTAGCAACAATTGTTTGGAATAATCAAGTTTCTGTGAAAACCCGACCTCTGCTGTTCTGCTTTTCATTGAGGGATGTCCATTATAAGAGTGAAAAAATTACAGAAGTTGAATTTTATTTTCAATGTACAAAAAATGCATTTTTAGGCACTAAAATAGTAAAATAGGCTCTAAAGATCCAAATAGGCATTTTAGGGCACTATAAAACTCTATAAATGTACGTGATTTATCATGAAACATCCACATATTTAAAATTTTTCATGTTATTTCATAAGGAACAAAATAGGCATTTGCCTTAAAATCCCAGGTCTAGTCATAAGGCAGCCTGTAAGTGTTACAGGAAGAATGGAAAATAAATAAAAAATAATGGCACTGAGTGTAGGAAGTTAAGAGTTTCAACCTTCAAAGCACGAATTAAATGGGGAAAAGATTGAAAACACTATCATAAAAATATTTAACACGTATATGCTTGAGAAACCCCCTCTCATATAATTATATTAGGGTAACTCGTGAGTCTTTTTTAAATACACATTACACGGAAAATATAATATTTACTACGAAATATTGTACAGGTAAGGGGAAAAAAAGCGGACCGACTCTTGTAGGTGATTTCAGAGCCTTGTGATACGTAAATAAATGTAAGAGATGTAACGGAAACGTTTGTTTTCACAAGCAAAGCAAATTACGTGAAATTATTTCTCAATTCAAGCAATTTATCGACACTAGAACAAATTTCAATACATTCCCTGCTATCCCTTGAATTCCGCTAGGCATGCGCAGTGGCTCATATCGGCAACTTGGATATTTTAATCGGTCCGCTTTTTTCCCCTACCTGTACATTATGAAGCATGTGGAGTGAGAAAGGGCTAAGTCACATTATTATATCTGTTAATTTCAGCATTCTCTGCAATACAACTCTAATAGTAGCCTACATTATGCATCCAGTCTATAATAATATTTATTAAGTTGCGCTTCGCTCGTTTCATAATTTTCAAACGATTATCTTAATTACCATTATAGGCAAGTTGCATACGATTGTTTATGTTCGACTATAATTAAATGTTTAACTTTTAAGATATTAGAATCATCAAACAAACGAAAACTGCTTGAAAACTAAGCTCGGCAATCAGCTGTTGGGTAATTCTCGTAGTTCTAATATTTTGTGATACATGGCAGTTAATGGCGTGCTGTCAAGTCGTTGCTTCTTCTTGGCCGTTTTCTTGTAACCAACTGCTTTTTACTTCCTCTGCCCGTACCATATGTACTATAGGTAGAGGAAATATTGTTTTCGACTCCAAAATTCGAAGTTGAGTTTTTAGCATATATACACGTTTCAAGGCCCCCTGAATCCAAAAATACTATTTTTGGAAACATGTCTGTGTGTCAGTGTGTGTGTGTGTGTCTGTCTGTGTGGAAGTTTGTGAACAGGCTAGCTCCGAAACGGAGAATCGTATGAAAACAAAATTTCGTATTTGGGTCAGGTACCTTCTGAAGATGTGATTCGAAGATTGGCAACAAATTTCCCTTATTTTTAAGGGGACTTTACATGAAGAAATTTTTGTTTTTCGCTATTTTCTCGAAAACGGCTCTAACGATTTTCTTTAAATTTTGTGCATGGATTGCTTGTACCAAGAGCTAAAACTTTTATTTGAAACATTTTTTCGAGCAAATTCTCTGAAGGGTAGTTATAAGCAGCCCACTGTGAATACGTGCTTTTTGCAATACGGCTTCTTGTAAATCGTACGAAAACAAAATTTTGTATTTGGGTCAGGTACCTTCTGAAGATGTGACCCGAAGATTGGCGACAATCTTTTATTTTTAAGGGGACTTGACATGAAGAAATTTTCGCTTTTCGCGATTTTCTCGAAAACGGCTCAAACAATTTCCTTTAAATGTTGTACATGGATTGCTTATACCATTTCAAAAACATTCTCTGAAGGGTGGTTGTAACCTACCAACTTGCCTGGTGAACAACTCAATACGCGGACATTTAAGGCATTTTATTCTACCAGGTATATAAGCAAATGAAGTGAGAAAAATGTACTGTTGGCCCTGCTTAAAGTAAAGAAATATATGAGGGGAATATTTGATAAATTTCGGAAATTATTCTTAACAGCGGAAAGTTCAATAAACGTTTGCAGTCACTTGTTTTTTTTCCCATAGCCTGCGTTTTTAGTCGCAACATTCAAAGAAGGGGCTATAAGATATTTATAGCATAATTAGCGTAAATGCTGCAAACTTTTATTTGGGCAGAGGAAGTTATGTGACTTTCACATCAGATTTTTACAACTAGAAATGATTTCAGTTTAGTACAATATTAAAATTAACACAAACAGAATTTTTATTTTACTTTAGATATATGTCGTTTATTAGACATTTTCATATGCTGTTCTCAACGTTTCAAGACTGTTCCGTGTTCGATAATAATCGATAATTCACTTTAGTTTAATGGATGTCATTAAGATACTTTTACGCCACATATAATCTCTGAATTATATTATGGTCGGACAAAAAAGTAAATACAGACTGAAGGGAAATGATCCTGTATTAGAGCAGATATTTATCAGGTTACGCGAGCTCGAGAAGCTGAGCTGCACCTGCCTACATAATAGCGCATCAGACGAGGCCCAAGTAACGAGCCTTGTGGTAAAGGAGGGGGATATTTGTTAGCATCACGTAACAGGGAAGTGAGTGGTGGATTTGCTTCTACTACATGTCGAGGAAATTGCTCAGATTTTCACAGAGAGGGATGTTTAAAGATAATTTATGTGTAAATATTTAGCAGTGTACAGACATGTCTCCCAAGATTGGTTACATCGAATTTCCTGCCACAAAGAATAAACATGCTGTTTACACCATCTCAATTTCACTCTTTCTCTCTTTCTCCCTTTCATTCCTTCTCTCTCTCTTCCTTGTAGTTTATCATTCTTCTCTTTTTTCTAATTTCTCGCTGTTTATTCTTTCATCTCACTACTTTCTCTTCTCTGTATTTTCTCTGTATTCTGTTTGTTTTCTTTTTCACCGTATCATCTCTCCTTTACTAGACTTGTGCTTTTACCGTAGGGGAGGGGATCACATTATATCAATGAACACTGTACGATACATTTCTCTCTAAGACAGCAATGGTGAAACGCCTTCCTCACGGGGGTAATATTTAAATACCCCCACCCGTTACTCATGGTTTATGCTGAGTTTGAACAGAGAAGTATTAAGTAATCTGATTTGAAATTTCAACAGTGGTGTACAAAACTTGCACTGTGCAACATGCCAAAGTTACGCTGTAATATTTTCAATTATTTATTTATTAAATCTTGAAATTACACGAGACATGTGGAGATCATAAAGAAGTCGTGATACAACACAACTTGTCATACAATACAAAGATAAACATAATTGACTGACTGACTTAATAACAGAGAATTAACGTAGAGCCTAAACTATAATAAGTAGAGACTTGGAATTTTCACAGTACCTTCGTTTCATAATGTAAGTGCTCACTAAGAAAGGATTTTGCAAAATTTTGATTTAAAACTACAAAAATCAAATGTTTTTGAGAATACTTCATCCCTTTTTACACATAATTATCAAATCCAAATCACAGTTCACATGATAACATATTGTTGCCAGTGGTCTCAGATGGGTTTGGAAATAAATGAAACGGGACTTTGACAAATTACAGAAGCTATCAATATAATTCATGTTGTAAATAAATATTAAAGAATTAAATCCACGAAAATAATGCAGTCACATAACTTTCTCTACCCTGGACATAGAGAAAACAATATGAGGTACGGTAATATGTATATTATTATATCGCAGGTTTTTGGGGAGAGAAGTATGAAAGTGATATTGCATTTCTGTTTAATTTCATCCCCAAAACGGTTTTATGGTAACATGAGAGTGAGAAATAAATATTCCGCAAAGACAATACAATTTTATGTTACCGGAATGTCTGTTTCTTCTTATTTGAACCCCTACCAGGCTTGGTGTGTACAAGCGATGGGATGCAACATTCTACATCCTCTATGAGCCATAAAAAGCTATATCAAGCGTTTCCTGAGGGAATAGTTTTGAGTGTGATAAGTCGTTCTTCCTATTTCAGATTCGAAATACCTATATAAGGACCTATAATTTAAAAATCGAAAGTCCTTCATAAGTTAATTTCCATTTACAAAATAAAAAACCCTTTAAGCTAGTATTTTATATTGTATCGTACAGTACGAAGCTATGATGAAGTAACCGGTCAAAGGACGATGGTTTGCCGAGACAATTTGTATACAGAGTACGAGTTTTGAGTGTTCCAAATCCTTGAATTCTGTGGGTATAAACCACCACTTGATGAAAACCATGCCTTATCGGTTATGAATAGGGAACGAAAGTTTATCCAAACAACATTGCTTACAAGTTAGTGATGCATGGAGTAGTGGGGAACTCGTTGTAAATGGGATGGAACGGAAATCCAATGTCAGCATACTGTAGCAATCTAATTACCGTGTAGTGCAGTGAACATTAAAAATAAATACTCCACTCAAATAGCGAGCTTAGTGAAATCACAAGTGAAGTGTACGATTAATTACAAATTGTAAGGTTATTTGTAGTGAGTACTTGTCATCTATTGCAATGTCCAGGCTTGAAATAAATTCTACACAATGTGAGAGTAAATAAAATCAGGTAAACTGATGTAAAATCTGCCAGAATGCTTTTGTTTAATTAGTGATAATTGTAATTATGATATGCAGATAATAAGTTATTAAGCGTCAGTGTGGTATTTTATGAGACTGTGTGGGGGACGGGAAAATGTCTGTCCGTCCATCCGTCCGTCCGTGTGTATGTACGCGTGATAACTCAAATACGCTTAATCGGATTTCAATGAAACTTGGTATATGCATTTATAATGTTCATGGAAAGAACCCTATTGATATTGGATCAAATCGGTTGACCGTTACTGGAGTAAAACCCAATTTAGTGTCTATTTTAAAGGCACGATAACTCAAATACGCTTTATTGGATTTTCATGAAACTTGGTATACACATTTATAATGTCCATGGAAAGAAGTTTATTGATATTGGATCAAATCGGTATCGGAATAATGCTCAATTTAGTACCTTTTTATGGCAATATATCACAAAGGCGCGGATAACTCAAATACGATTTATCGGATTTTCATGAATCTTGGTATACGCATTTATAATGTCCATGGGAAAAGCCTATTGATATTGGACCAAATCGGTTGACCGGTATCGGAGTAATGCCAATTTAGTGCCTATTTTATATTAAAATATTATAAAGAATTCAACAAATGCAAATCGGTTATCCTGACGACATATGTTTTACACTGTTCATATACGGCTTTGGAATTAACAATGCAGTTAGCCATGACATATCCCTTTGCATTTGATGATCAAACTAGTCAGATGTTTCTTTCGTTGATCAAGTTGAATACTGTTATATATAGAAGATATATTACTGTGAGATAATATATATATATATTACTGTTTACATTAAGTGGAGTTCTTCGCCTTTGTACTTTGTGAAATTTTGACATATTATAAGAATGTCTTATATCAGTGTATACGAGTTTGAATTGAGGTTAAGTGTCAAACTTGACACTTTTGTTCTTCCGTAAGTCCTACTTAATGAATCGATCTGCATCTTAATTCCGAGATAGATTACAAAAATAACTTATTTTCTGCATATCATAATTGCAAATAATTAATCACTGATTAAACAAAAGCATTCTGGCACTTTGTTATATCAATTTACCTGATTTTATCTCATGTTGAGATCGCTTAGTGGTGTACCGGGATATGAGAGTCAGAAGGAAAACTTGATATCGTACCAGAATGATGCCATGGTAGCTCAAGTGGCAGAGCAGCGGCATGAAGAAGCGAAGATTCAGGTTCAAATGTCGGCTATGGCATTGCATGTTTCAGTCTGACTCAAACTTTCCACTAATATCAATATTCCTAGCCTAACTGCCACAAATCTAGCCCTACATCTCACTAACACGAATATCACTATTCTTAACCTCGCTACGATTTACCTATAGTCCGTCAATATAGTTTGCGCGGGGAAAATGAGTCATATACAACATGGGCAGTAATAGTCGGTAGAGTTGGATTACTCCCACAAAGTCTCTGGCCTTGAAGACTAACCCAGCCAGCGAGCTTCTCGTTACGTCTCGTTACCAAGATGCGCGAATTCGCTGCGCGTAAGATCAGTAAGCTACCGCTGGGCAGAGAGTAAAGATCATGCTGCATATTGGCAGTGGTAGAAAAAACTGTAATAGTTGAGTGGAGGGATAATGCCGCAGACACAGAGACAGACAACACGTGGAGTGGGATAGCCAATCAGGGTGCAGCTACCTCCCCTACGCAGGAACTCTATGAACGGTGAGACTCGCTCCTAAGGTATAGGCCTATACGTAAAAACCCAGAGACTTTGTGGAGGTGATCCTACTCTAAGCACTGACGCATGAATAAAGCAGTTGCATGGCCTGTGTATCATGAACCAACGAGACAAAGGTTCGTGGGTAGCCAATGCGAGTGTTGGTATGCAAGCTAGGACCCGTGTAACTGCTTGGAACACCTCTTGTGGAAACCCGGTTATGAGCTATAGTAAATTCATTTCGTGTATTTATTATTGCAGACAAGGAATGTAATCATACTATTGTTTATATCACTCAATTCTTACCTCTGTCTTTACTACCTTCTTTTTCCTTAATAATGACTTACGATTTAATTAATCCAATAGTCAAGTGCGATTCAAAATTTATCGATGTATCCCCACCTAGATTAAAATAGTCACTACTTTTTAAGGTTGGCACACGTTTAACTTGACCTTTATCTCGATTAGTGATTAGTATTATTTTCATGTAAGTATTTGTATCTTTCGATATCGTAGAAAAATAATGTGGAATACATATTCGTTAAGTGCATTGGAAAGTACTTGGAAACTCTGCTCTTCTTTTCATTCTCCAATGATGAGCTTACCACACTTGTATCGCAATATGTTATTTCTACTGTACTGAACGTATTTTATTTATTTTTTCCTTTCGATTAGGCCAACTTAGGACCACGTGAAACAGTTGTTTTCTTCTAGCATTCCCAAAACTTCCTCATTCTTTCGCGATGTTGCTGTTTCCGTTCTTCCGTCCGTTTACTTCCTTTTTTCTTCTTGGGTTTCTCTGGAAATTCGCCATCAAATATTGCTTTCCTAAACTTTTCTCTGTTTGCAATATCCTCCTTTTTTGTATTGAGTAATTTCAAATCTTCTTCAACTTCCTTGAAAAATGCTGATTTGTTTTTTTCTTTCTTTCTTTTTATTTTTTTACATAGTGATCAAAAATTTGTTTGGTAAGTCTGTCTCTTTCCATTCTAAAAATGTGACCATAGAATCTTAATCTTCTTTTCCTGAAAATATGGCCTAATTTTTTCAAAAGTATTTTATTATTTTTATTATTTTTGTTTTCTTGAAGTAGCCTATAAGGCTGCTTAAGGTTACAGCTTTTTTTTTTAACTTTATTTAACAGTAAGCTCCATTACAATGTGTAACACTACATGTTCTGGTTTACATCGGTAATTAAAGTGTTTACACTATTTACAGATATGTGCTTTGGTTCTTCTCTGGTTCTATTCTGATTCAATCAACTGCATTATTCGTCAGGTCAATCGTATTCACAAATTTACAGAAGTCTTATTTCTACTGTACTAAACGTATTTTATTATTTATTATTATTTTTGCTTCCTTGATTTATAAGGCTGCTTAAGGTTACAGCTTATCAATTCAATTGAGATACAGATTATTTTACATATTTGGGAAATGGTTCAGAGAGGCTTTGAGGGCTAACAAGGATATATCTTAGGAATTCCCAGTTTCCTGCACACATCAATAAAACACTTACAATTCAGATTCATGGAGATGATATTTTTCCTTGTAGTAAAGCCATGGTTGGTTTTCTTTTCCTTGTCAGCTTCATTCAGTTGGTTTACATCTGCCTCAAATCTGATTATCGGGTCTCAGTGAGTTCTTTGAAATCAGTAACAACAGTTCTTCTGATCCTCCCTGCTTGGAATTGTGTGATGTCTTATATGGACTATTCCATTCATACGCCGCGTGTTTGATATTGAATAACAACGTTTAGCAATTCCTCAGATATAGACCAATCACGATCTTTTATCTCATAAAATGCTCGCTATTAATATGAGGATGCGATTTTATCCGATAAAACGTCTGCTCGTTACTGGACATGTAAGTATCAACGTGCATGATTAATAATATGTGACACGCTGCCAGTGAACGCAATAAAATAACATTATTTTATACAACATAACTTGTTTGGAAATTGAAATAATATAAATGTACAGGTAGGGGGGAAAAAAGCGGACCGACTAAAATATCTAAGTTGCCGATATGAGCTACTGCGCATGCCTAGCGGCATTCACATGATAGCAGGGAATGTATTGAAATTTGTTCTAGTGTCGACTGTTGACTTAGCCCATTTCAAAACCCATTAGAAAATAGCTAGTGAAATTCATTTTCTGGGAATAATCCGTAAATTAAGTAGTTAAATATTGCGACAGTCGAAGAGTAGTGGGAAAACAATGTGCATTAAGGAAACCAAAAATTTCCTTCATTGGGAGAATTCGAACCTGCGACCTTTCACATGAAGGTCATGCACCCCAACCACCTGAGCTATTCAACTAAGACGAAAGCAGTAACCAGCTGCGTGGCTGTTGTCCAACTACACAGGTCTAAGGAATACGCATGGACACTGGTGCGAACAAGACTCTAAAATCACCTACAAGAGTCGGTCCGCTTTTTCCCCCTTACCTGTACGTTCGTTAAAAATACAAATTCAATTCAGTGCAGGCCAGTTCGTGTGCTTATATTCCCTTATGCTATTAGCTCACCTGAATTAGGTTAACTATGTTTTATATGCACCATTGGTAGCATTGGTTACAACATGGTAATTGAAATCGATTCATGGATGTTTGATTCATAGTATGCCGTGATCTCGCAGCTGTTAGTTCAGTTTTTATATAACAGAGTAAGAAAGTAGGCCTAATTATTAGTTATAAAATCCGTTATATTTGTATTCATGGAACAGTCTTAATAAACCATACTTGAGTGTACGAGTTTCATCAGATAAATTCGCTCCTGCAGCGCAGTCGCGAGAGATGTACGAATGGAAATTTTTGTAAGAACTCGAAGGACTTGGGGAAATGATACCCGAGGATTGGTCTACTGTACCTTTATATCTATAAATTACCTTAAAGGTATCCCTGTTTTCTTTGAGACAATAAGTTCAATAACTAAATAGTAGTACCCATATGTAGTTGCAATAACTGTTACTGGTTATACAGGGTTTTAATGAATAACACCAGAATATTTTGCCTGTGTATAGAGGGGACATAGACAAACAATTTTTACTAGGAGATTTTTGCTCTATGCATAGGCGTAGCCAGGCCGACCATATGGGGGGGGTTATAACATCCGCGGGGTCTGGCGAGTATGGAAAGAGAGGGGGGTCCGGGGGCCCTCCCCCGGAAAATTTTAAAAATTAAGATGCAAAATAATAAGTTTTAAGCTTCCGGGGGTCCTTCCCCGGAAAATTTTAAAAATTAAGACGCAAAATAACGAGTTTTAAGCTTCCCACGCTTTATACTTGTATTAAGCAATTTATGGGCAGACTTAAAAAAATTATACAATTTTCCATTTTTTATTCAATGGGGGGGGGGTTCAAACCCCCAAAACCCCCCCCCTCGCTACGCCTATGGCTCTATGACGTAAAATGTGTATGCTACAGGACATACAATCGTTACAATTTGGTGCCCAAATGTCAATAATGAATCGAAATAGGGTTAACATTTTCATTAAATTGACTTCATACCTTTTTTAGTGACCGACAAAAACCCGATTCTTAATCATTCATCAATAGCTATATCATAATTTAGTGTTTCCATAATCTGCAAAATTTACGGACTATATGACTGGCCGCCAATGCATTCGTTTTTTTATTCATAATCCAGCATTAACAAAACGTTGTTTTGCATTTTTTCAAATGTTATAAGTCAGTGGCGGCCATGCCCTGGGAGGTTTTATGCTGTAACAGGAAAAATTGAATCCATAGAGCAAAAAATCTCTTAGTAAAAGTTGCTTATCTATGTGCCCCCTGTACACTGGTAAAATATATTGGTGTTATTCATTAACACTCTGTATTTTATTCCTTCTCACTTCCTTATATACTTTCTTTCTTTTCTTATATTCTTTACAGTTTTCCGTTTACAAATGGGTAAGAAAACTTATGCCAATTATTAAACCGACAGTGCATGTACAGGGTCTTTATTATAAATTGAGGCGGGGCGACCGGTGTTTTCACTCTCCGCTACGGAGTCCGCATTAGCAGCAGGTGGCGCGGGCGCGGCTTCCCTGCTTAAAGTGTAGGCTATATAAAGTATTACATATCTTACCTTTTAACATATGTTGGAAGTGTCGTCCTTCCTGTGTTATACAGGCATTGTATCTGGAAACCACATTCTTAAAGATAAGGTTTATTGAACAAATCCTCACACATTGGAGGAGCTGAAAGAAAACATTACGAATGAAATTAGGAGCATTACAGTGGAAGAACTCACTCGCGTCAGCCAGAATGTAGTTTACAGATACAATGCCTGTATAACACAGGAAGGACGACACTTCCAACATATGTTATAAGGTAAGATATGTAATACTTTATATAGTCTACACTTTAAGCAGGGAAGCCGCGCGCGCGCCACTCGCGGCTAATGCGGACTCCGTAGCGGAGAGTGAAAACACCGGCCGCCCCGTCTCAACTTATAATAAAGACCCTGTAGAATCACTTATACATATCAGGGACAGAGACAAAATGTATGAAATAAAAAAAATAATCTAGACTATTAAGGCAAAAGTGTATAGGAGACATTTATTTATCAGGAGGGACATTTATTTACACATATCTTTTTACATTTTTTTTACTTACAGACCTTCTCTTTTGCCTTGAAAGTTTTCTTCCAGTTTAAGGCAAAAGAGTATAAGTCAAAAAATATTTTCCCAAAAAAGACTTTTTTTACACAGTGTAATTTACTTATCTCATTTTCACGATTTTTTACTTATACTCTTTTGCCTTAACAGTCTAGACATCATAAATAACATTATTAGCATATTTCGTCTTTCCAGCTGTGCATTTCCTTGTTTCAAAATCCCTCTGCTACCAAGAATAAACTCCAGCGTTTGGTTCTAACAAGTATTCTGAGACAATTCAGATAATTCGACTTTTATCAAATTCATTCACCTTGCCTTGTATAAACTACCATAAATTGAATATAACTCTTAAAATAGAGTACGGGTTGGTATGGAAATGACGTCAGATATCCTTTCCTGAAGTTACGTGCCGAACTTAGGAATCACTCTGTATATTGCCAGGAATTTGCAAGTGAAGTGGCTTATGACTAGGAACGTGTTATTTCCTGGCTAATTTGTCCATTTGGAATCGAGAGACTTTCCTCTTTCAGACAATGGTAATGCAATGCGAATGATTCCAATGTAAAGTGTTACAGGGGTGTCCATGGATTCTTCGTATTCACATAAAACTTGCTAATATTGCAACTAATAATGTTGTTACTTTCTCGCATATACGTAGTATAGAGAAAGTATTGTGATCGTGACAAAAAATCGAGATAGAGATAACACCGGAAATACATGTTTCACGGTGCCTAGAAACCGAAAAAAGTACTTTTGGAATGACGTCTGTCCGTCTGTCTGTCTGCCTGTCCGTCTGTGGACAAGCACAGCGGATAAACGGTTCATTGTAATTACTTCATTTTTTTGAATTAAGGACTTTTTCGGAATTTTAACGAACCGCCCAGAATTTGAGTTTTATAACTGAAATAATATGTGAGTTTTATAACTGAAATAATAAGGGGACTTTTCGTGATTTTTTTGAAAAATTTTGATATTTGAAAAATTGGCTCTAACGATTTTAATAAAAATAAAAATAAAAATTGCAAACCCTTAAATGTGAGTAATGAAATGGCTATATCCGTTTCTCAGCAAAAATGACTTAGGGGGTACTTTACTCGTATCAATTTTCAATTTTTCTACATTATCTCCATTACAGTATTCAATACATGAAAATCTACCACAGTAAAGTTGTAGAGCAAATTAAAAAGAACATTTTTTGGGAAACACATTTCTTTATAAAGTTAATAGGTATAAAGATAAAAACGAAATAACTAGACTTAAATGCGAATTTCAGAACATACATTTTGATTAAAATATGAATATTCTTCTGTTGTCCATAGTAACAAGAATACTCTCTCTCTGTAGTCATCAGTTTTACAACTGGTTTGATGCAATTCTCCAGTTCTTCCTATCTTGAGCCAGTCTCTTCATGTCTACATATTTTTTACATCCAAAATCGCCAATAATCTGTTTTGCATATTCTAATCGTGGTCTTCCCTTACAATTTTTCCCCTTTATTGTTCCTTCTAATATAGTGTTGACCAAGCCTGGATGCCTCATAATGTGCCCCACTAGTCTGGCCCTTCTTCTAATGAGTGTCGTCCATAGACTTCTTTGCTCCTCTATTCTTTCTAAGACCTCTTCGTTAGATATTCTGTCAGTCCACCTGATTTTCAACATTCGTCTATAGCACCACATCTCAAAAGCTTCTATTTTATGCCTTTCACTTTTTCCTAAAGTCCACGTCTCACTGCCACTGCTATGCTCCAAACATATAACTTGAGAAATGTTTTTCTGACTTTTAGGTCAATATTTGACACCAATAGACTTTTCTTGTTAAAGAAAGCCCTTTATGCTTGTAATATCCTGCTTTTCACATCATCTTTGCTTCGTCCATCTTTAGTAATTTTGCTCCCCAAGTAGCAGAATTCATTCACCTCCTGTATTTTGTCATTTCCGAGTTTAATGTTCTTCATGTTGCTTATGGCATTCTTGCTGCATCTCATCACTTTTGTTTTGTTTTTATTAATTTTCAGAATACTATTATCTAGATATTGTTGTGAAATGTGGTCAGTTTACCCAATCTAATGAACAGACCTAAATTAATTAGAACGAGATGGTATAGGGTAATAGGAAAGAGGTCCTGGGTTCAAATAAAATTTCTTGGCCAAATTGACCAGTAGGCTCTTGTAATAAACTCGTTCGTGCAGAATTTGCTTCTATTGTTCAGCTATATCTCAACCATTGAGGAAACCATGCAAACCTATTATTATTATTATTATTATTATATTACAAAACATCACGGCCTACGTATACATTTATGAAATTTCATTGTTCGCACATTTGATAGCATCTGGTTTCATATACTGACTGCATATAGTTTTCTTTTCTATTTGCTTTTCGATTTGATAAACTATTATCTTGCTGGTTCTATTATATGGATGTGAGACATTGTCGCTTACTCTTCGTGAAGAACATTACAATTACAATTACAATTTATTACTCCAAAGTACACGAAAAATATATACAAAAGTTGATACACCCCCCGAAGAAGCAGAGCTTGTGTTCGGGGGTGGTTCAGTTATATATTAGAAATACTTATACTAAACAATTACTTTTAAAAAAATGCATAATTTGGAGAAGTATGACAAAATGTTATGTATGAAAGGTTAGAACATGTTCTATTTACAATACAAAGGTACGAAGCAATACAACAATAATACATAACAATTTATTTGTTCAAATTTTAGTAAAAACAAAGAAATTAAGTTCTATCCAAATTTTAAAGTTTAATATGAAAAATGTTATAACAGTAATAGTCGATAACAGAAGTAATAATTATATAAATTTTCTAATTTTAGACCTAAATTGTTTGTTGTTTAAGCTATTTAGATCAGGATGGTTGGTAATAAATGAATTGAATAGTCTTGGGCCAAAACTTGAACAGTGCTTAGCTCCAGCAGTTGTAACATTTTTTGGTTCAAGTAATAAATTAAATTGATTCCTTCGCGTGTTATATACGTGAGATTCTGACTTGTAATTGTCACGATGTTTATGAAAATAATCCAGTATGACGTACTTGTAAATTTGGTCTATGGTGAAAACGTTAAATTCAGAAAATAATAATTTGGAAGAATAGTCAGGAGGCTTAAATAAACAAATCTTTATTATGCGTTTTTGAAGACAAAGCAAAGGGCTGAGGATCGTTTTTGCAACTCCTCCCCACCCAATTATGCCATATTGAATAATAGAATGAATTAGGGCTAAATAAATCGTACGTAAAACATGAGCTGGTAAACATGAACGGAGAATAACGAATTTATAAATGACTTTACGTAGCCTATTGCATAAACATAATCTGAGATGTTAGAAAACAGGGGGCATAGGAAAATATTTAGGCCTAAGAGAGATGAAAATGGGGACTGGAGAAAACTCTATAACGCTGAGACTCATGACCTGTACTCTTCATCGGATATAGTAAGGGTAATCCAATCACGGAGGATGAAATGGCCTGGTCATGTTGCGCGCTTGGAGAGGAAAGACATATCTCAAAAGTAGACCGAAGGGAAAAGACCACCTGGAAGACCTAGACGTAGGTGGGACGACAATATTAGGATAGATGTAAGGGAAGTAGGATTGACTGAATCAAAATGTAAGACGACCAAGGGGCAATTACATGGTAAAAACAATGGTTTGAAATTGTATAACAATTTTATTGCTGAGTTCCCTGAATATGTAAATTACAATCTTAAACATTTTAAGAGGAAAAAAAATATTATATAATATTAATAGCACAATTTTAATTTTGTTTGGTCTTTCAATGTTTTCGATCCAATTTATTCTATTTTTTGTTGTTGTAAATGCTATTTTAAACCACTGGCTAATGCTGAAAAATTATTTTTATATACATTGTACTCATAAATTTCGTTTGTAGTATACTGTGTATTGATATGTAATTAGATTTATATTAATCTACTATACCCCTAAAGACGAGCTTTGCTCATATAGCGGTATGTTTGGTTTTATTTGTTTTTACTTGTATTAAATGTGTAATAATAATAATAATAATAATAATAATAATAATAATAATAATAATAATAATAATAATAATAATAATAATAATAATAATAATAATAATGCAAGTAGTAATGTTAATAAAAATGTTTAATGTTTAATGTTTAAAAATGGTGGGTTGGGATGTTTCAGACGGGATATCTGGATGTTGTGGTGCCACCAGACTTTATTCCTGAAGACACTTCGGGTGACGTGATGGTACCTGAAGGTGGGACCGTGAAGCTGACGTGCAGAGCCAGGGGCTACCCGACGCCCCACGTGCTCTGGCGGAGAGAGGACAACGCGGACCTCATTATTAAGGAGCCGTCGGGCCTCAAGACAAAAGGTGGGTAATACCCAAAGCAATAGGGTTATTATTAGGGCCCGGAAGTTTATGAAAAAAAAAAATTTTCAATACAATGTTAAAATGTGTACAAAACATGAAATAAATAACAGAAAATTATGATTTCATGTTGCATATTGTTGCATATTTTATTAGTTTTGCGACGATGCATCATATTTGTTTGATATTGCAATATTTAATTTGTCACATTCTTAAAAGCGTATTTCTGACAGATTAAACCTGTGGCTTTGTTCTAAAAGGGCCAATGTCATAAAACTTACTTATGAGATAACTGACTTTGAAGCCTTTATAGAAGTAACATTTTTTCCTGAGAACTTACGACATTGGCCTCTAAGGTTTCTGTATTGTGTCTATTAATAGCAACAGACATTGGCACTTTTAGTATACGAAAGATACAGACTACCCAAGCTCAATAATGCATAAATCTCATTTTTGCAAGAAATTGACATTGATCCTTTTAGAACCAAGCCACAGAAATGTATTGTGCATATTTATGTTAATTTAAACATTTACAGCTCATTTGGTTAATTTACAACGTATTTGGCTAAGTGAATGTTTTGACAACCGACTGTGCAATAATTTAAAATACATGGTCCATGTTTTCAGAACTGATTGTATAATATCAAAGAGACGTTTCACTTCATTAGATTCTAATATACTAAAATTTGTTAAAATGACCGTGATTGTTAAAAAGCTTTGTAATGTAATTTATACAACTTCTACTATTTTCTGTAACTTAGGCCAATGTAGTTCAGCTAACAAGAGAACGTAGAATATTAAAATTATTTAAAACAATATAGCATATTTAATTGATTCCGGAGCATATTTTCTAATTTTGGAGGATATTTGCATGCATAATTCATAATTAATCTTCTCGTTGGGTTTTTGTTATTATACAATGCGAAGTTTTAGTAAACACCTTGAACAACTTCAATTAAAAATTATGTATTGTTTGTAATGTGCTGTTTAAGACAATTTAAGCCAAGTTTCGGATTGCTCCTCAAGGCATCATCTACATTACGTAGCTGGTACGTAGCCAGAAGATATTAGTAGACCCGTGCAACAATACCCCCGAGAAAAAAATTGTTTATATTTCTCTGAACTAACATAAAGCCTAAAGCAATGAATAAGGTATAAGTGGATAGGATTTCTTACAGACTTCTGACATAGCATACTACGAAGGCCGTCCATGAAGTTAAGTTTCTCTGGGGCCGTTTACAGGAAGAAAACACAATATAATGAAAATGTTTATTTCAACAGATACTGCAAGTGTTCAGCTATTTTTCAACATATTCTCTACCCTACAGCCCGGATTTCGCTCCCATTACTTTCCATCTTTTCCTACACCTCAAGAAATGACAGAGAATGACAAAGAGGCGGACATGGTTACTTAGTTAGTTAGTTAGTTAATTTTCTTACACAGTACAGTGTTTTTCATTAACCTACTTATAAGTTTACATATACTTATAAACTACATTTCTTAAATTTAACACACATTTACAAATTAATAATTTACATACTAATATTCAATACATGTACAATATTTAAACACGCTACATTTTACTACATTATACATTTTAATATTATTTCTAGCTCTATTTTTACAGTATATGGAAGATGAATTTTACAAATTGAATGATAAATTTAAGAATACAGTAGGCTATATACACACTTACAAAGAATAGAGATCACTTATATTATAAAAACAGTTTGATAAAAGAAAGGATTTAAGCATTCTCTTAAATGAAATTTCTGTTTTTTGTGATGTGATATGAGAGGGGAGTGAATTAAATACCTTAGAGCATAAGTAGTATGGAGAAGATTTGAATAGATGGGTAGAGTGTTTCGTCAGTGCTATGCTGTTTTTATGTCGGGTGTTGTAAGAGTGGTAGTCAGAATTAACTTTGAAAAGGAGTATATTTGAATAAGCAAACAGGGCGGCTTCAAAAATAATGATACATGGTAGTGGGAGGATCTTGTGGGTTTTAAATAAAGGTTTTCAGGAATCGAGAGGCTTGGCATTATAAATGGTACGTATTGTGCGTTTTTGCAGGACAAAGATTCTATTTATGTGGAATTGATCCGCTGATCCCCAAGTAATAATATTATATTTTATTTTAGAATAAATATAGCTGTAATAGCATTGCAGAAGAGTTTTCTTATTGCAATAGGATGATAGTTTAACGAATAAAAAGGTATAACTAGATAGATATTTACACAAATTTTGTATGTGTCCCTTCCAATTTAAATGACAATCTATCGTTAGCCCTAGAAATTTAGAGTTCGCCACTTCTTCAATTTCCATATTATTAAATACTACGGTATTACTGATCGCTGTATCTTTAAAAAATCTGGACTTAAATATAATAAATTTAGTTTTAGACGTTGCCTCACAATTTCTCAAATCCCAGGTGGCTGACTTCTACGACACATGTATTCAAACGTTGGTCTCACGGAATGAAAAATATGTCAATTCCTGTAGCGAATATGTTGAAAAATAGCTGAATACTCGCTGTATCTGTTGCAATAAACATTTCTATGAAATTGTGTTTTGTTTCTGTAAAGACCTCAGGGAAACTTACTTTATGGACGGCCCATCGTTTGCACAAACTCAGGCTTTAAGGCCACCTAATCTATGTTTAAATGCTTTGTTGATTTCCTGAACATGACATTCCCATCTGACCATCAGTAACTATGGGGATTACACTATGTCTAGCAGAATCCATTTTTTAATTCATAGTTTTTGCTTTAAAAACCAGCTTCCCTTTTTTATTTGTGAATAAAGGATTATTATCTCTTGCCATACTAGACAAAGCTGCGCAGGAGTGAAGCCAGCTAGTATTCCTTTTTATTAATTTAATTTAATTTAATTTTCTAATTCGGGGTGCGCGGGCAAAGAGAGTTAAGTCCACTTTCTTGTTACTGCGAATTAGAGTGACTTAACACACTATACCAGCCCAACATAGCTTTAGAGATGGATAAACCCATGATGCACACATCCATAACAACCGTACAATTTTGATTACGACTTACTGGACTTAACACAAATGTAGAGAACATTTTTATCCATAACTCTATGGACATATCTCAACTTTTTAGGATGGTGGACTTAACTCTCTTTGCCCGCGCACCCCGGAATTAGTCGTTAGCAACACTGTGCTGCTATTGAATTTATGTAACGAAATGTATTATAAATGCTATTTATTATTTTTTTGATACTCTTTATCTACATACTTTCTTGCTTATTTCCTGTCCTCATTATTTTTCTAAATATACTAAATCCAAAGACTTTCCAAATTTAAAAAATGTCTAACTTAAAATTGACATTAAACCCATCTTCTCAATCTATAACGGTTCTAGTGATTTTGTTTAATTTTTGGACACAACGTACTTATACCATAAGCTAAACTGATATTGGGAACTATTTTCGCAGAAATTCTTTGAAGGGCAGTTATAAGCGCTTGTCAGCTGATGTTTGCTTTGTTTGTTTCAGTTTCTGCATATCAAGGAGAAATTCTCAAACTGACAAAAATCACGAGGTCTGAGATGGGAGCCTACCTTTGTATAGCGTCCAATAGCGTTCCACCTTCAGTTAGCAAAAGAATAACGGTCAACGTACATTGTAAGTATTTCCTCAGAGTGCATGTAGTACTACGACAATAATAATTTACATAAGTGTGCTGTGAGCTAATTCCTAATTGAAGTTAATCCACGTACAAGTGATACGAATGATAGGCTATTTTATTATGACCGACTGAAAATCCATTTAGGACCTCAATTTCAAATGATTAGGTTAAATACATTTTACTCTCGTAGTTTCCCGACCCGTAGTTTTGAACCTCAGCTGAATTCGACGAGGCTGCAAAGTTTTTAAATTAACAGATTACGTTCTTTTCAGCAACAGCCTTGGTGATGATAAATAACTTACACTGAGGCAGTTATAATTATAATAACCAGGGCCCGGATTCTGATGATGACCTAAAATTGTTTGAAAAATGACCTATAAAATTACCCTAAATTTTAAAGAAAATAACTTAAAAATTATAAAAAAGACCTAAAACTGATATTTAATTTATAAAAAAATTATTACTGTACAAACAAACTTATAGACTAGTTTTACATAATTGTAAACACTATAAATAACTGTAATACCTTGAATGTTCTTTTCTCACGGAAATTTATACTGGCACTGAGGCACTGGTGAGTCAAAATTCGGCACATCCTTTTGTGGTCTGCCGGATTATATTGTTGATTATTGAGGGTAAACAGTAGTTTGCACTCTCAAATCCAAGCAGGTCGCGGACTCTGTACTGGTGCCAAGTCAATCTAATAACAATATAATACAGACATGTCAACACGTCAACACTTTAACGCCGAATTTTTCCTTCTTGCATTAAACAAACAACACTTCAAAGACAGCACCGCTAGCGACGAAATAAAGTTAATACACTCAATGTAAATACATGAAAATGACTAAATAAGGAAGTAAATGACACGAAAATGACAAAATAATTACCTAAAATTGAAATAAATGCCCTAAAAATAAAAATTGCATAAAATGGCAAAAAATGACCTAATAAAAATGCATTTCCATACTCTAGAGGTCATGATTAGGATATATCCACAAGTTGGCAATGTCTATGCAGCATCATTAGAATCCGGGCCCTGATAATAAGTTAAAACTTGCTAAACTCATAAAATATTTATACAGTGAACCCTCGATTTAATGCCCCTCTTTACAGTGCCGCCCTCACACTGTGCCAATAAACACAAGTGAACGGATCTTCTCCCATATAAAATACATAAGAAACCTCGTTGCTGTGCCAATTCATTTAGTGCCACTGGATATAAGAAAAAGATTTTTTAGAAAATATAGTAGTAGTAGGTCCGTAGATCGCGAACGATCTCTGGAGATCCCCTTTTATAGGATATGCACAGCAGTTTAGGGTGCCAGCCTAACATTGTCTCTTGTTATGCGTTTCGTAACCTGTTGAACAGCATCTCTCCATTCAGATCTAGATTCTGCAAGCCTAATGATCTGTGCCCATTCCATCTTAAGGGTGTCCTTAATCCCGTCTGTACATCTAATTCTGCGTCTGCCTTGTTTCCTGCTGCCTTGTGTGATGCCTATCATTAGGTCTTTTTCCAACGAATCATTTCTTCTGAGCAGATGACCGAAATATGTTAGTTTGTTTTTAATAGCAATTGCAGTTAGGGAATTTCCAGGATTGATTTCTTCCAAAATTGATGCATTCGTTCTTTTGTCTTTCCAGGATAGGCCTACACGCAGCATTTTCCTCCACGTCCATAGCTCGAATCGGTCTAGTCTCTTTTTGTCCTCTTTATGAAGAGTCCAACTTTCACTACCGTAGAGCACGACTGGAAATACCATGGTCTTTACAATGGACATTTTCGTATTCCTTGATATGTCAGAGTCTTTCATTACTTTAGTTAATTTGACCATTGCCACTTTACTCAGACCTATTCTTCTTTTAATTTCGTGCTTGATATAACCATCTTTATTGATCAGTGAGCCAAGGAAATTAAATTCTGTAACTTCGCGGATGGTCTGACCGTTCACTCTGATATTGATATCATCACCAATGCACATGATTTAGAAAATATAATTGCAGTAATTTTATTCAGTTCCAGATTTCCTTCATAACTGGCATGAATGTTAGGAAGATTATTTAAGAAACATATTGTACTGTACTTCCAAGAAGTGAGAGTTCCCCTGCCACTAATTGTAAATGTAGTGCGGTGGAATGAGGAAGCTATGTAAAGAAGTCGGACAGACTGCCTGAGTGAGGGTGGAGCAGGTAGAAAGAGCTCTTCATACAATAGGACATTCGAAACTTCCACTTCTTTT
Organism: Ectobius pallidus; assembly: GCA_964059195.1. NCBI lineage: Eukaryota > Metazoa > Arthropoda > Insecta > Blattodea > Ectobiidae > Ectobius > Ectobius pallidus. Next base: position 17,274,104 of record CAXKWD010000001.1, read on the forward strand.
AGTCCAATGTCCATTCAGCTTTTAACCAGTACAGTTACAGTTACAGTTACCGTTACTAAAGGTACTGTACTGTACTGTACTGTACTGTAATCATAATCACTTTCATGGACTCACATGATTTTCAACCCCTTTGTGTACTGTAGCACTGGACATATACTGCAATAAATTGTTACTGTATGGTATAGTACGGTGTATTTTGTTTTGTGCTAAAGTTCTCTATTTGACTTTTATTTCATTTTTTTTATAATACAGTAGGCTGCAATAAATTAATACAACACTGTATTATACCATGGGTTTTAAAAATTAAATTTCGTTTTAGTGCCACCCTCGCTTTGTGACACTAAATGTTAGAGAACGGATGGTGGCATTATATCGACGGTTGACTGTATACGTTTTATTTTACATGCAACAACTGCAGGTTGACAGACAGAGTACCAAAAAATGAATCCATTAGCTAATCCAGTGGGGAGCTGTTGTCCCCCTTGCCCCCATGCAGATGCCCATGAACAAAGGCATCATTAAAATTGACACAATCCACATTTTCTCTTGAAAAATTACATAATTTCTGAAAATATTTCAGTGAATTCATCAAACGCTATCCAGTTGTCATGACAACACTATTGTTTGCAGTGTTCACATAAGGCTTTGGAAGTGCATGATACTGGGCTTTGACAAATAATTGCAGCGGTTATCGATATAATTCATTTCTGCAAATCAATAATGGATAATGAAATTCACGTAGGCCTAAATGAATATCTGGTATGATGCATCACGTAACTTCTCTACAGGGCTACAGGGCACGGGAAGATCATTTTCTCACTTCACATTTTGATGTAGGATAAGAGGTCGTACTGCGGGGAACACATTTTCAGTTGTCTTAGCCTGAGTTTGTGCCTAAGATGGGTAGCGAGTATGCTATATCAGAAGTCTGTTTAAAAAAAATCCGCTGCTACGTTATTCATCGCTGTAGGCTCGTATTAGTTGAGGAATATGGAAGCCTTGTAAAGAAAGAAGAGAGACAAAATGGGACGGAATATTTTAATCCTATGTGCGATTATAGTCGGCCGCGGTGGTCTAGAGATAGCGTGCCCGCCTCTGGATCCGCAGGGCGCGGGATCAAACCCGGCCGCGGTCGATGGATTTTTCAGGACGTAAAAATCCTGGGCACGGAGTCCTCCGGGAGGGACTTTAAGCTGGGGGTCCCCTGTCGTAGATTTACGGCACGTAAAAGAACTCCAAGCCTAAATTAGAGCCTCTGGAAAAAATTTCTCGGCCCTTTCACGTCCAAGAAATACTTAGTTTCCAGAGGGGGGGTTGCGAGGCGATGGGCTTACCACCTGTCCCTCTACCGTCTCTCGGAAAATAAGCATATCAAAATTCGTATGGGTAATGAAACCTCCACTTGGAGGCCCCTTCGCTCCACCTGGGGATCATAGGGTACCATACATACATACATACATACATGTGCGATTATGTCTCAGATTTTGGGGGTGAATGTGTGAAAGTGTTATTAATTTTATTTTTATTTTACCATTGGCAAGGTTGCATGTCAACATGAAAGTGGAAAATAAAATATCCCGTAAAATGTTACGTTACCGGAATTTCTGCTTTAGCTTATTTCAACCCCTACCGGGCATAGTGTGTAAAACAATGGTTACAAAATTTTAAGTCCTTTTTAAGCTATAAAATCCATATCTAGCGTTTTCTGAAAGAATATTTTGAACGTGATAAGTCTTTTTCCTTCGATTCAAACTGTAGGCTACATGCCTATAGGCTATAAGGACATAGCCTACACTTTGAAAACTGAATGTCCTCCATAAGTTAATCGAATTACAAGCAAAATACAAAACCCGGGCGACGCTGCGTTCTTTTAAGCTAGTATAATTAAAACTAATATAGGTAAACATCCTTGGAATGTACATATTCAGACAACTTCACGAAGTTCACCATGTCGAGTGTATCGCCAGTAGGGCCTACATGCATTGGAAAGCCTCGATAAGCTTGATTTGTGATCAGTGTCAAAATTTCTTTATTTCTGTTACCTGGGTTGAATCAAAGGACTGCAGCCAATCGTGCTATACTTAAACTTCATAAAAATTCTTTATTGCAACCAAATAGTCGTACTGTGATGAATGGAACAACGGTGGAATGATATGGGCTATGGCAGAGAAAATAGGAACATCCGGAGAAAACCTGCCCCGACCCCATTTTATCCACCACAAATTCCACATTCGAATTATATCGATAGCTTCTTTAATTTGTTACAGTCCCGTATAATTTATTTCCAAAGCTACATGTGAACACTGCTAACAATACATGGAATTTGATTTGGACTTGATAATTCTGTGTAAAAAGGTATTAAGTATCCTGAAAAAACATTTGATTTTTGGCATTTAAAATCAATTTTTTTGCAAAATCCTTTCTTAGTGTGCTCTTACATTATGAAACTAAGGTACTGTCAAAATTCCAAGTCTCTACCTATTATAGTTTAGACTCTACGTTGATTCTCTGTCAGTCATTCATTCATTCATTCATCCATTCATTCAGTAAGTCAGTCAGTCAGACAGGACATAGCCTCTTATATAGAGAAAGATTTAGAATATTTTAGGCCTATATTATGTCGGCCGCGGTGGTGTAGAGGTAGCGTGCCAGCCTCTAGATCCCAGGGTCCGGATTCAAACCCGGCGTATGGACGTATGTAGATTTACGGCACGCTAAAGAACTCTAACCCTGAATTAAAGGTATAAGGTGGTTTCAAAAGTAAATTATTACCCTAAACTAGAACCTATAGACAAAATTTATCGGCCTTTTCACATACAAGTAATACCTTCCGGAGGCGATGGGCTTACTTCCTGTCCCTTTTCTCTCTTTCGGAACATAAGTATAACCAAAGTTAGTCCAGGTACAGAAAATATAACTTGGGGGCTACAAGGATGTACAAATACGAATATTATGAACGCATATCATATTGCTAAACCTTAACATTTTTCCCAATTAACTCTCCTAAGGACACTTAAAAGCCACAATCAAGCAACTTACAGGAAGTATTTTGTCTTGGCTCACGAATAATGCGACTTGGAACCAGGCTGAGACAACTGCAATACAACGCTACAAACCGGAAGGTCGCGGGTTCGGTCCCCGAAGTGGTCGCTGAGATTATTCGCAAATCTAATACTTCTAGTGGCACTATAGACGATTAAAAGATGAGTACTAGGATCAATCCTGAGGGCAAATGCGGCCGTTGCGTAATGCCGACAGCTTATCACCTTCATGTGCCGAATGACTGGAAGTCTGGGAGCTTCAGCCTCCTCGAAGTCAAATTTTTAGCTTTGTCGTTATTTATATATTTTTTATGTTTATCAATATTTTACGTGTGTTAATAAATACATTGCTTTAATTATAATCTCCTTTGCAATGGCTATAATATTAACATGTTACATTAAAATAATAAATATACTTACAAAAGCCAGATATCCTTGTTAATTATATTCATCGATAAATCTATCATTAATATAATAATAGACATGTCACAGTTTTTTGGATTTAGTGAACAGTTCTCCTTGTTAATTAAAACATGTAAAATATATACAAAAAACAGACTAGCCTATATGACTGGCATAAAGCTTGGTATAAAAAATGTCATATAGTAAAAACGTGCCTATTTTATCAGTTGGCACAGACTTTAAGATATTATATCTAAATTCTTAGACCTATATAAAATCTGATATTTTAATGCAATTTCAAAGCAATCCCAGAAACATCTTATGACATTTTTTGATGGTTATTTATCCTTATAAGTAGGGTTTGGATGTTTATGACCTTAAAAGTGGAAAATATGACTGAAAATATGTCCTTAAAAATGAATAAATATGGCCCAAAAATCCTAAATATAACCTCATAAAAGAATGTATTTATTAAAAATAAATGTTCCAATTTAAAACGTGTAGCCTAATGACACTAAATTATTACATCACATTAATTAATTAATTCATTTTTAACAATTTTCGTGATTTATAGTTTTACTTGTAAAGAGCTTCTAATCTGTTAATGTTTTCCATTTAACATTTAAAACATATCTATTGGAAGTTGTTAGCAACAAGGAGGAAGAGGTAATTGTGCTATTACTTGCTATTGTCCCTTCACATTTCAGTTACCAGTAAAACCAAAATATTCGTGACTCTTTCTAGGAAAAAAATCAAGTGCACAATTTAGTGCACGTACTGCATAATTGCTCTTTTTTGCCGAATTTATAAGTGGAATATGACGTTTAATTACAAATATGACCGAAATAGGACCAAGACCAAGAAAATGACCAAAATATGACTTTATATACAAAATAAAATCGTTCCGATTAGGGTAACAAATGTGCAATTCGTATTTAATTCGTGTTTCCGGCGAGAATGAAGGTCAGGATAGAAATATGACATGTCATAAACATCCGAACCTTACTTATAAGATATAGGAATATTTTTTAGGGAATAAGTTGGTGAAAAAATCTTTAAATTTAATTTCATTGACTATTCCACTCATATGCCGCGTGTTTGATATTGACCAATAACGTTTAGCAAATCCTCGGATATAGACCAATCACGGCCGTTTATCTTACAATATTCTTGTAGGAATCGCGATGATAACATTTTATCGGGTAAAACACGCTGTTCGTTACTGAACTGTAACAGTATCGGTATGCAGTGATACTAGATTACGTCATCCATTGTCGGCGCTAAATTGAAAACAGAAATGGCAGCCTCAAGTTTGGTAATGCATCTGTTGACGAAATTGACATTATTATAAAGGAAGCTAGGCCACAAAATACCGAAAGAAATAGAAAATGCATATGGATCCAGTTCCAATAGTTTTGTGAGGAACGTAAGTACAAATTGACTAAAGAAACTGAAATGCTACAGATTGCTCATATATTAAAATTACGTTCTTGAATTAAAATGTGTCTTTATTTCGTATCTTGATTTTTAGGTTAACTACGGCATTTTATCAATATACGTTGGTAGTGGTTCACTACGGTATTTTGTCAATATACGTTGGTAGCATTGATTAGTAATCCATTATGGAGACTGTTCATTTATTTAGTATGCCGTGATCTGACAACTGACAGTATTAATTATTTCATTTTAAACTAACAAGAAGAAAGTAATTATTATTCATGTAATCTCTTACATTTTATTCGTGAAATAGTCTTAATAAATCCAATTCGAGGTTACGAGTTTCATAACATAAATTCGCTCCTGCTGCGCAGTCGCGAATCTATCGATAAACTCGTAACCTCTTGTGGGATTACCTATGATAATCATCGTCCAAAGGAAAAAAAGAAATTTATTAAACTTTTATTACTAAGGCTGTGATTAGTGTACTAACTGTCAAGCACAATGATGTTGGTTCTCTTTCACTTGCAGTTCATCCAGTGATTCAAGTTCCAAACCAGCTGGTAGGAGCACCACTGGGCACGGATGTTACCTTAGAATGCTATGTTGAAGCGTCGCCTAAAGCCATCAACTACTGGGTTCGAGACACTGGTAAGTGACTGTAATTTCACTAAAACACCCTTGAAATTATAGGATTAAGTGCTTTTATTCTTAAACAAAAGGTGAATGTTTTGGAATAGAAAATCAGTAAATACTAGGGAAAAGCATTTAATGACCATAAAATAGTGAAAAATTTCAAAATAAAAAAATGACCCAAATTTTTTAAAAATGGCCAGTAAACTATCTATTATGGCTTATAAATTGTTTTTTTAAGAAGTAATGAGTTGATTTTTTATAGAAACTTAATGAATGACAGTGTGTTACATTTAAATTTACGAACTTTTAACACTCTTATTTTGTTACTAACGAAGTAAGTAAATTAATAAGTTACTATTGGGACACTCTTTGCGGACAAAAAATTACTTCTTAACTGGCATGCTCATCAAATTGCCCCTAGCAAATTCTTCACTCAACTTTTATACACAAATGAATGACACAGTGAAAGTCCTTCTGATATAGCCTACCAGTTACTCTGAAAGCCTGAATAATAATGAAAAATTCGAAATACAACTTAATGTAACATTTCATTTTTTATTATAAAATATGACCTAAAATTCACCAAAATTCTTGAAAATGACGACAAATGCAAAAACAATTGCCCATATTTAATCAATTAATTCATGATACACATTTGTGTATATTTGAGCTATCTTTCAACCTTCATACAAACAAGATGCAAAATCATCAAATGCCTTGCCCTAGTAGGCCTAATTCCAAAAGCCTGCATCTGTCTATTTCGTCTGTCAGCTATAACTACCGTTGCACAGGCTGATACTAAATCATGCCTTAGAAATTCTTGAATAATATTAATTATGAAACCTATGAGACGTATGGGGAAACAGCAGTATCATAACAAACATTCTCAACTTACTTATTTTTAGAGTATTTTGTGATACCGTATCGAATCTGTTCTGTTAAAGCTTCCAGATTTCAAGAAAATGCAGCATAAGTAGTATTGTGTTTAGCCCAAAAAAAAAACAAATTGTTTATTTGTAAATAAGCTATTCTGTAGAAAATAGGGTTTAATATACTTCATGCCAGTGTTCCCCCACGAGTCGTTCCAAGTGGCTACGAGGGTCATAGCTTGCATACCAACATTGCATAGCTTGCATTGGCTAACAACGAACTTTTGTCCCATTGGTCCTTGACGCAAAGGCTAGGCAACCATTTTGTTCATGCGCCAATGCTATCAGACAGCGGCTTGAAATGTGGCATGTTGTCCATTTTCCCCGCTTAAACTATAATTACAGATTTCATATATATATACAGTGAACGCTGCTTAATGTAATCGCGGATAATGTTATCAGTCGGGTAATGTTATCACTTTTATAAAGTCCCGTACGGATTAAACTCATAGGCCTACACGGAAAATATGCTGTTTATTGTGATCAAAGTTTCGGCATATGTTATCACATTTTCCGTTTTGAAGTTTTATTTCCAAGTATTGTACGTCATTCAAAATATGGTTTTCGTTTCTAACTCAGTTTTACTCTGTTGTATTAGACGTAAGCTCATAGGACGACCTGTTCGAGAGGGTGGCATCCCGTAACTTCCTCTTTTAAGTAATAAATATGTTTCACCCCTCAGTTTAGTTGTAACTTTTCATTTGTGAAGGTCACAGTGATGTGAAGCTTTATAGAAGAGTGATAAGACCTGTAGTATCGTATGCTGTCGAAAGCTTGACACTAAGAACAAATTATGAGAATGCTCTAAGAATTTTTTCAGAGGAAAATCATTATACGCATATGTGGCCTAGTTAATGAAACAGGGATATGGAGAATAATATAGAATTTAGAAATAAATAAGGCACTACATGGAGAGGATATTGTTAGACATGTGAAATCACTAAGGCTTAGCTGGATATGTTGGATATCTGATGTAGAAAGAATGTAAAAAGATAGAACAAAAAATCTACGGTATGAAGACATGATAGAGACCAGAATAAGGGGTAGACCAAGAAAAAAGTGGACACAAGATGTAGAATATGATTTTTGAAAAGATGAGGATAAAGATTTGGAAAAGACAGGTTCAGGAAAGAAATAGGCTTACATGGAAGGCGAAAGACTACCAAGGGCTGCGGAGCCGAGAAAGAGGAACTTATGTTCATTAAATCTCAACTATTTTATATACCGGAAATAATATTTACAGGCCTGTAATTGTTAAAGGCTCTGTAAACATAAAATGTCAATTTTTGAGAGACTTTTTCTCTAGTTTAGATCCTGAATGCTGAAATTGAATGCTGAAATCGCCATAACAGTATACCATACCGTTTCGAAGCGATTATCGTTTGAAGTTTAAGAATGAATGTGGGAACACAGCAAATCCACGCGCGCTAAGCAGTCTTAAATAAAATTAAACCGTATCAGTTCGAACCACAATGTAATATGCAAAAAGCTAAACACATTGATAAAATTAAAAATATTAATTCATTAAGGCAGAAACACAGAATGGTACAAATGTCACGAGTGCGACTGATGGTCAAATGCATCAACACTGATTAAGATTTGGTTAAACAGTGTTTACTTACACACGATTAAGATTTGGTTAAACAGTGATTACTTACGCACGATTAAGTTTGGTTAAACAGTGTTTACTTACACATGTTTAAGATTTTAAACACGGCCAAGTGCATCAACACTGATTAAGATTTGGTTAAACAGTGTTTACTTACACACGATTAAGATTTGGTTAAACAGTGTTTACTTACACACGTTTAAGATTTTAAACACGATTAAAAAGAAATGTGGTGCACCATTCCTAATCTCTGTTTACGGGACCGTGTTTAGCTGACGCTTGTATACACTCAAGAGCATAAAATCGGAAAGTGAGTGTAGTATAATGAACGCGTTCTTTTGTTGACGAGGCCATTACCTACAGGAAGAAGAAGTTAACAACAAGAAGACACCATTGAGGAGCACAAGCGAAAGGGGGCTGCCAATTCAGGATTTGAGATGAATATTATCACGGAATTAGTGCACAAATACAAAAATATAATAGAAAATAAGAAAACGGATGGTGTAACAATAAAGAAGAAAGACGAAACGTTGAGGAAAATTACGCAGGAATTCAATTCCATTGGAGGTAAGGTTAAGGTTAAGTACCGCTAAAATAAACCTACAAATAAAATGTAGTTTGTTCACGATTACAGTAGAAACATAAAACTAACACTAGCTAGAAATACTTAGAGGGATGGTTTCGATGATGCCGCACTATGTTTATTAAGCGCCAGTATGGTACTTATGAGATTGTGTGGGGGACGAAAAAATTTATGTCTGTCTGTCTGTCTGTCCGTCTGTCTGTCTGTCCGTCTGTCTGTCCGTCTTTCTGTCCGTCTGTCCGTCCGTCCGTGTGTCTTTACGCACCATAACTCAAATAAGCTTTTTCGGATTTTCATGAAACTTGGAAAACCATTTATAATGTCCATGGGAAGAACCCTATAGATATTGAACCAAATCGGTTCACCGGTACCGGAGTAATGCCCAATTTAGTGCCTATTTTAATAGATTATGGCGCCTTTCAAATAGAATGGCGCCATAACTCAAATACGCTGTATCGGATTTCCATGAAACTTGGTATACGCATTTATGACGTCCATGAGAAACCCCCTATTGAATTTGAACCTAATCTGTTAACCGGTACCGGAGTAAAACCCAATTTAGTGTCTATTTTAAAGGCGCAATAACTCAAATACGCTTTATCGGATTTTTATGAAACTTCGTATACACATTTATAACATCCATGGAAAGACGTTTATTGATATTCGACCAAATCGGTTGGCCAGTACCGGAATAATGCCCAATTTAGTGTCTTTTATGTTAATATATAAGAAGTCGCGATAACTCAAATATGCTTTATTGGATTTTCCTGAAACTTTGTACACTCATTTATAATGTAGGGGAGAGTGTTGTACCAAGACCATAGTGTACCTTGGACCAGTTCTAATATCTGAGAACTGTTGACATCTAGCGCGCTAACCGTGGAACTTTATGCTTCTCGTGTCCTCAGGCATTCTTTGTGCAATTTTCGACGTGTTTGCTTCAGATCTACGTGTGCAAGACCAAAAAGTTGTTTTTTCTGGTGAAAACTAAAATTTTTCCTCGCCAGTTTCTTGATAATTGAAGTTTATCTTGTGCATAAAGATGTTTTTGCGAATATCCATTGGATTCACTATTATTTGGTGAGTAAAATGGCTATACATTTTGTTATTTAGATACCGGAAGATCATATCGATAGCCACATTTGTGTGGAAACAGACAATCGTGTACCTTGAGCCACAACTGCGTCTTGTACCTTGAGCCGGCGGACCATGGTACAAGAGGTTACATTATATATTATTTTTATGTGTTCCAGTATTGTTGTCAGGACAACAATGATTCGTAGTAAGACCCGGGAGCCTGCTGACGCAAGAATTTTGAAAAAGGCTCTTAAGAAAATTAATTTGAATGATCCAGAGAAGAAAATGTTTCTTCGATAACATAAAAAATGTTCACAACAGATTTGGTCCCATTCCTCTCGAAAACATATGGAACTTGGACGAAACTGGCCTAAACACTGTTCAGGGACAGTCAAACATCGTTGATCCTAAAAGTCTAAAACAGATTGGAAGTGCAACATCAACCGAAAGAGGGCAACTAGTCACTATGACTGGAGCTGTGAATGCTGTTGGAAACTAACTACCTCCTTTGTTCGATATTCCCTCGTGTTCATTTCAAGGACAGAATGTTGTTTGGTGGCCTTCTAGGGTGTTTGGGAGCTGCTAATTTATCTGGGTGGTCAAATGAAGCAACATTTTTTAAAGTTTCTTGACCATTTTCTTAACTGAAGAAAATAGGGTTCTTTTGATCTTGGACAATCACGAGACACATCTGTCTATTGATGCTCTGGAAAAGGCATCAGCTGCTGGTGTAGTGATGGTAACATTCCCCCCATACACTTCGCATAGGCTTCAGCCTCTGGAAATTTATATTTATGCCCTTATGCAGTATGGTCCATGGTACATGAGGGTGTTGTACCTTGAGCCACTGTGCAGTATATTTTAATTTTTTTCTTATACTTATTTTTTACTGGAGTACATACTTAAAACAAATGCCAATATGTTAAGAAAGCACATTGCATTGGTAAGAGACTAGAAAAACTACGAAAATGCTATTAGAATTCGATTTAAAGGCAACACAATAAAAAATGGCTCAAGGTACAACACTCTCCCCTACATGGGAAGACGTCTACTGATTTTGGACCAAATCGGTAGATCGATACCGGAGTGTCTATTTTAAAGACGCGGTAACTCAAATAAGCTTTAACGGATTTTTATGAAACTTGGTATACACATTTATAATGTCCATAGAAAGACGTCTATTGATATTGGATAAAATCGATTGACCTGTTTCGGAGTAATGCTCAATTTAGTGCCTATTTTGCGGTAGTATACGTATTCGAAAGAATTTATGAAATGCAAATCAGTTTTCATGATAACATAGTCAATTGTTTTACTGTGATCTTATATGGCTTTGGCAATTAAAATACAGTTAGCTATGACAAATAACACTATTGCTTTACATGCGCTTATCCAACTAGACAGGTAAACTGACCCAGGTGGCTGATATGGTAGCGTCTTGGCCTCACATTCTGGAGTTCCATGGTTCAAATCCCGAAACCGGCCAATTTGACTTTTTTTTTGTATTCTGCATTGCAATCATAACTGATTAAACAAAAACATACTGGCACTTCGTTACATCAGTTTACCTAATTTTATTCACATAAAAAGTTATTGTGTTCTTCATAAACCATTGTAACCATTATATAAATGTACTTTTTTTTGTGGGAATTGTCCGAAACTGGAAAATGATAATAAAGATGTCACTTTATTAACCTATAAATGGCTGTCAGAAGGCAGGAATTATGGCTGATATCACGACAGGCTGGCAAACATGACGAAAGGATATCCTATTAAATTAAATTACTACGCTCATTTTCATTCCGGTCAAGATATTCCAGATATAATAACTCGTCTTCAAAGTCATCATCTGCAAATCTGGCCGCCATTTTAGCAAACTGCTAATCATTGTTTATCTTCAGTAACCGCCCGATTTTGACTGTTTAAGTTTAATCAACTATAGTCGACGATTTTGACAATAATCGAGGTTGACGCTCCATAACTTTCCTTAATCAAAGGTTAGGAAGAAATTATAAACGCTGATTACACTAATCATGGTTGGTGCACTTGGCCATTAATGTTGGAACACAGCAAATACCACGCGTGCTAAGCAGCAGTCTTCAGGCTATAAAACTAAACCGTATCAGTTCGATTATTAATAAACTTCATGATGAAGCTTAAAATATAAGAACTTCAACTAGTATAGCATAAATCAATTTTATGGTAAAGGTTCCACCTATATACTAGTAGTTTTTAATAACACCATATATTGGTTGAATCCGATTATGATTGAATTGATTGATTGAATCATAATCGGATTCAAGCAATATATGGTGTTATTAAAAACTACTAGTATATAGGTGGAACCTTTACCATAAAATCGTATCAGTTCGAGCCACAAAGTAATATACAAGAAGCTAAACACAGTGTTAAAATTGAAAATATTAATTCATTGAGGCAAGGAAACACGGAATGGCACAAATGTGACGAGTGTGACCGAAAGTTACTGTTGTCATGGCAGTAATACGTTATTCGTGGAAGTGGAAAATGCATCAACTGGCAGGAGGATTTTACAAATGCTGTGCTAAATTTAAGTGTTCTGGGTACAGCTCATTATCTCCACCTAAAATCATCGCAAAATTCATATGAGAGAGAATGTACTATTAGTCCCTGGTGAAGTGGAAGAAAAGACCTTACGGTCTTAACTTTCTCCAGGTTAAATAAATTATAATTATTATTATTGTTATTATTATTATTATTATTATTATTATTATTATTATTATTAAAAAACTAAGGGAAACATGGTATTGTATAGCGTACCCGCAATTTGTCTGTAGGATGAATTCGTGGGCCGTTCTTGGAAAAAAGGAAAGAAAAGTGATTCCTGCATGTGTGGTCAATGCTACCTAGGTATAAGGTAAGAATATCCGGAAGAAGATGTTGTGTATGTTGGATTTCAAGTTACTTATGGACAGAAACTGGACTTTTTTAAACTGATTTGGCTCATTAACAACATTATTGTACTAGGCGTGTCCATAAAGTAAGTTTCCCTGAAGCCGTTTACAGAAACAAAACACAATTTCATGAAAATATTTATTAAAACAGATTCAGCAAGTATTCAACTATTTTCAACATATTCACCACCGGAATTGAGACATTTGTCATACCTTGGGACCAGCTTTTGAACAGATGTGTCATAGAAGTTTGCCGCCTGGGATCTGAATCACTGTGTGACAATCATCTCCGTTTCTCTGTCATTCTCTGTCAATCCCCGAGGGGTAGGAAAAGATGGAAATCACTGGGAGCGAGGTGCAGGCTGTAGCGTGGATGTTTAAACACTTCCCAGCAGGTCTCCTGAAAAAGTTCAGCTGGGAGGTGTTTCAACATCCACTCTACACCCCGACCTCATTCCGGTGATTTCCATCTTTTCTTATACCTCACGAAATGTTAGAGAATTACATAAAAATGGAAATGGTTGTCACACAGTGGTTCAGATCCCAGGCGGCAGACGTCTACGACATGTGTTCAAAAGTTGGTCCAACGGTATGACAAATGTCTCAATTCCGGTGGCGAATATGTTGAAAACTAGCTGAATACTTGCTGAATCTGTTGCAATAAATATTTCCATATATTATGTTTTGTTTCTGTAAACGGACCCAGGGAAACTTACTTTATGGACGTGCCTGTATATTCATGATTAGGACATTGGAACTGACTTCTCTTATTTCCTCAATGCAGCTACTCAATGCAGTAGTAGTTCTGTTTCGATGTCTGTAAGGTACTCTCCATAGCTCTTCATACAACTCCAGTCCTAATGTATGTAGATTTACGGATATTTTTAAGTTTAATGTTGCGTCTCCGAACCTTTCATGTTTCATTCCGGTATAGCTATTCTTTTTAACACACGTTTTCGGTTTGATTTCAGCCGTGCAGGATTTTAATTGGAACTAAGTTCATAGTCCTCCTCTCTGAAATGTTGAGAATATACCAAATAAATTTTGTTTTGTTTTCTCATTAATATGTTACTATTAAGTGCCAGAATGGTACTTACTGAGATTGTGGGGTGGACGGGAAAATGTATGTCCGTCTGTCTGCCCCTGTGTCTGTACGCGTGATAACTCAAATACGCTTTATTTGATTTTCATGAAACTTGGTATATACATTTATACCGTCCATGGGAAGAAGTGTATTGATTCTGGACCAAATCGGTTATTCGGTATCGGAGTAATGCCCAATTTAGTGTCTATTTTATGGTAATACTAGCATAAAAGGCCCGGCGTCACCCGAGTTTTTTATTTTGTAATTGGAAATTAACTTATGAAAGACTTTCGATTTTTAAATTTTAGGTCCTTATATAGGTATTTATAATTTGAAATAGGAAGAACGACTTATTACACTCAAACTATTCCCTCAGAAAACGCTTGATATAGTTTTTTTATGGCTCATAGAAGATGTAGAATTTTGCATCCCATCGCTTGTACAGTGCACAGCAAGCCTGGTAGAGGTTCAAATAATAAGAAATTCCTGTAACATAAAATTGTAATATCGAGGCAGAAAATTTTATTTCCCACTCTCATGTTACCATAAAACTGTTTGGGGATGAAATTAAACAGAAAGCAATATCACTTTCATACTTCTCTCTCCAAAAACCTGCGATATAATAATATACACATTACCATGCCTCGTTTTGTTTTCTCTATGTCCAGGGTAGAGAAAGTTATGTGACTGCATTATTTTCGTGGATTTCATTCTGTAATATTTGTTTATAACATGAATTATATTGATAACTTCTCTTATTTGTCAAACTTGCATTTCATTTTTTTTTCTAAACACATCTGATACCTCTGGCAACAATATGTTCTGTGATTTGGATTTGATCATTCTGTGTAAAAACATTTGATTTTTGGCATTTAAAATCAAAATTTTTCAAAATCCTTTCTCAGTGAGCACCTGCACTATGAAACGAAGATACTGTCAAAATTCCAAGTCTCTACCTGTTATAGTTTAGGCTCTACGTTGATTCCTGTCAGTCAGTCAGTCAGTCAGTCAGTCAGAACAAAGCCTTTTATATATATAGAGATATTGGACAGAATTTATCAAATGCAAATCAGTTGTCATGACAACATGTTGTTTTAGAGTATTCATATACGGCTTTGGAAGTTACAATACAGGTAGCTTTGACAAATAACAGTACCCACATATTCCTTCACATATGCTTTGTTCTTCCGTAAGCCCTGAATCGATCTGGAGCTTAAATCGGAAATCGGTTACTCTTATTTTCTAGATTTCATAATTGCAATTATCACTGATTAAACAAATGTATTCTGGCACTTTGTTACATCAGTTTACCTGCTTTTATTTTTTCTGAAAACGTTACAAATTTTTTCCATCACAACCGTTTATTTAATTTTAGTGTACAACATAGCTACATATTTTAGCTTCATTTTGGTGCTTCAATTATCTCAATACATCAAATGTAAGTGCCCTTTTTGTTTCCTGTTTCCAGTTCAAAAACTGAAATCAGAGAAAAATGAAAGTAAAATTAAAATTTTCTAATAACGATTATCGTACTTGAAAGCTCTTAAAACCCTCCTGCGGCAATCGTAGGGTCTTCTGCTTGGATCCCAATGTCAATATTCCTCTTCATTCTTGCCAAGAGGTGCGTCTTATTCTGTTTCAGCTCTGGAGTGCACTTCTTACTAGCGTTCAAGCTTCGTATCTTGTCTCCCTCATTCACAATCTTCTGTCGCATGTCCAGTATATTATTTTTTCAACAGTTGAAATGCCAAATAGCATTCATCACTCCAAATTTATATATCTTACGACCCACATATGTTTCTCTCTCTCTCTTTCTAAAAAAAAAAAAAATCCACTGAAGTTTAAATTCTAAGTCTTCCCACCATGCAAGCATTTAGAAAGCAAGTTGGAATATGCGAATCTCTCACAAACCGGTTTCATTGCATGTACCGTTTCAAAAGAAAATCCGTATTTATGCCTTTATGTTCCCCCCCCCCCATGGACTACTACCGTCTGATATGAACACCAGCTCTTCCCATCTTCAAGAGGCTGATCACCACTTGCACTCAGGTGACAAATGTGCGCCCATATGGCATTTTAACCGAGAAATAGTGCGAAAACATAAAGAATATTATACGTATTTCAAAACTAGAGGAATCAGATCATAACATGAAAATATAAACAAAATCTAATTTTAAAAATATGATATGAAATTTACATAACTTCCTTTGCCCAAATAAAAGTTAGTATAACATAATTACTGTGTATGACATTCTCTTCATGTAAATTTGTTGTAAAAATGAAGAGAATGTCGTTACCAGATCACATCGCATCCCCAAAGGATATATAATCCAAATAATATCTGATAAATATAATCTCGTAACAATCTTTTCTTTGAGCATGGATAATACATTTTTATCACTTCACATTCTGATATAGAACAAGAGACCTATTGCTAAGAAAAAGTATTCAGAGTGGGTGGCTTCTACCCTTCAGAGAGTTTTTCGAAAGCAAAAAAGTTTCAAATAAGATTTTTAGCTCTTTAATATTAGCAATCCATGTGCAAAATTTAAAGAAAATCGTTCTAGCCGTTTTCGAGAAAATCTCTAAAAAGGAAAATTTCATCACGAAAAGTCCCCTTAAAAATAAGATAAATTTGTCGCCAATCTTTGTGTCACATCTTCAGAAGGTATCTGACCCAAATACAAAATTTTGTATGCATATGATTTTTCGTTCTGGAGCTAGGCTGTTCACACACAGACACACACACAGACATGTTTCCCAAAACAGTATTTTTTTGGTTTCAGGGGACCTCAAAACATGTAGCCTATTTATGTTAAACCTCAATTTCGAATTTATGGGTCGAAAACAATAAGTTAGGCCTACTTCCTCTACCTATAGTACCTATGGAACGGGCAGAGTAAGTAAAGGAAAAATGATAATGTCGTTTAATGAATGAAAGGAACAGCGCACCAACGTGCATAGTATGTTTCATTTACGATGTACTGTAGCCTATTCTTTTAGCGAGACAGTTCGGTTTTTGCACTTTGTTATGTGGTATCTATACCCTTAGCAACCGGGGAAGGCGGTTGAGGCCAGGTAGGTTCCCTCACCCGCTTGGACCCTCACATTTACAAGGGCAGGAGATTAGGACCAACCGTAATTTCCTCCCCATGAGTCACCTAGTCTACTTCAATCAATCAATCTTAGATTTTTTTAATATGTCATCTTATCTTAAAATGCTTGTTATATATCAATTCTACACATAATTACAAGAAAAATGACACCAAACAATGTATAATTTACTTTAATAGGAACATTTCTAACAAATACAGAAATAAAAGTTAGAAGAAAACTGCTTTCAAGTCCTATGTTCCTATTAAAGTAAATTATACATTGTTTGGTGTCATTTTTCTTGTAATTATGTGTAGAATTGATATATAACAAGCATTTTAAGATAAAATGACATATTAAAAAAATCTAAGATTGATTGATTGAAGTAGACTAGGTGACTCATGGGAGGAAATTACGGTTGGTCCTAAATCTCCTGCCCTTGTAAATGTGAGGGTCCAAGCGGGTGAAGGAACCTACCTGGCCTCAACCGCCTTCCCTGGTTGCTAAGGGTATATCACATTACAATTCACACAGGGAGCACACGCAATCACTGTCGGGGGTATGATAATATTTTGTTCTTCATATTTTGTGGTGGTAGCCATGTACAGCTAGGCTTGTTAGCATGTGTCGTAAGTCCTGGTTGGTCTTTGTCCATCCTCTGTCCTCGGTACAATAAAAATCTAGCCATATATCTTCCTTCTTCTGATTTCTTTCTTGTAGGTGTAGCGATGAGTTCGTAGTAGATGGTAGTGATAGTCTCATTCTGAGGTCATCAATCAGGAAAGATTCCTTAGCCAACTCGTAAGCTAGACGGGATGGCGCAAATTTTGAGATACCAAGGGCACGTTTAAGGAATCTTGCTTTTACTTTTTCTATAGTGGCTAGGTCATTGCGGCTGAGCTTGTCCCATATTAACTCCAGACCGTAGCTGATTATTGGGACTATCTTACAGTAGAAAAGAGTCATAGCAGTGTCCAAGGAGAGCCTGGTGATGTTTGATATTGTCGTTTAATAACTTAATGAAGCCGCTACTCCTTCCCAGCCTATGATACAAGATTATAAAACTGATTGAATTAGTGCTAAGTGCTATACTGAAATGAAATATTGTATTCCTAATATAACGCTGTAAAAATAGATCTATCCATGATAGATTCGCATTTAAAGTATTTTTTTTATGAGAAGCCATTTCCTTCACCGCCAATCACGTGTACGAGCTAACAGAGCGCCGCTAGCAGTAAGAGTCTTCCCTCCGTCTCGCCGTCTCTGATTGGACCGCGTATCTAAGCAGGAGAAGATCAAAACGGCTTGTCATCTGCAAAACACTTTAGTATGTTATCATAGGTAATCCCATCATAGTAAGTTTATCTAATGAAACTCGTAAAATCGAGTTGGATTTATTAAGACTATTCCGTGAATAAAAATGTAACGGATTATACAAATAATAATTACTTTCGTGCTTTGTAATATAAAAATAAAGCTAACAGCTGCGACATAACGGCATACTATGAAGCAACCATCCATGAATCGATTCTAGTTACCATGTAACCAGTGCTATCTATGGTGCATATAAGACATGATTAACTTAATTAAGGTAAGCTAACAGCAGAACAGAATAAAAGCACACCTACTGGCATGCACCGAACCGAAATTGTGTTTTAATCAATGTACAATTATATTATTTCTATTTCCGAACATTTATAGTTGTGTTTTTATTGTGTTTACTGGCAGCATGTGACTTATTAATCACCGCACGTTGAGGCTTACATGTCCAGTAACGAGCTGACGATTTTATCAAATAAAATGGCATCCTCATGTTAATAGCAAGCATTGTATACGACTATTCCACTCATACGCCCCGTGTTTGATATTGACCAATAACGTTTAGCAATTCCTCGGATATAGACCAATCACGGCCGTTTATCTTACAACATTCTTGTAGGAATCGCGAAGATGGCATTTTATTGGGTAAAATCGTCTTTTCGTTACTGGACACGAAAGCATCAGTGTGCAGTGATTAATACATCACATGTGCCATTAAAACAGCACGAAAACACATTATTTTATGCAACTTAACTTGTTTGGAAATTGAAATAACAGAATGTACATTGATTAAGAACACGATTTCGGTTCGGTGCAAGCCTTGGTGTGTTTTTATTGTGTTCTGCTGTTAGCTTACCTGAATTAAATTAAGTATGTCTTATGTGCACCATTGGTAGCAGTGGTCACATCATGGTAACTCTAATCGATTCATTGATGGTTGATTCATAGTATGCCGTGATCTCGCAACTGTTAGTTTTGTTTTTATACAACAAAGCACGAAAATAATTATTATTTGAATAATCCGTTACACTTTTATTCATGGAATAGTCTTAATAAATCCAGATAAATTCGTCAGCTCACCTGGGATTACCTATGATAAACGATCGTGATTTATCTCTATCCGACGAATTGCTAAACATTGTCGGTCAATATCAAATATGTATGTGTGGAATAGTCGTATTAAATTCTTCTCACTTACATTCTAAAGGCAAATGGCGAAGATGAAGTATCCATCGTTAAATTACGAGTTACTTTGAATTCCTCTTATGTGAATGTCAGTTTGGAAACAAACCCATTAATCGAAGGCTTAAAGCTAAAACGTGGAAATGAACACGAGCCAAACTCTCAAATTGCTTTGAACATTGATGTCGGAATTGTAACACGCTCCCCAAACCACATTGATGTGTTTAAAAACGAATTAAGCCGGGCGGACACTCTAATGAGAGCCGTTAGCCAAGCCCGTTCAATGCTCCGATCAATAAAGATTTAAACAGTAGCCTTTCCACGCTGAAGAGCTTTTCACACTTTCTCTACCCGGGGCAAAGAAAATGTATTCTGTAAGATCTTGAAATTCCATATAAAATTTTCACCATTAGGCCTAATACATAGAAACGTTTTTAGCTTCCTGAATCCAAAAATATATTATTTATGAAAACGTGTGAGAGAGTGTGTGTGTGTGTGTACAGAATGTAGCACTAAAAAGAAAAATTGTTAAAAACAACCTTCTTTCATTGTTTTCAATAGGTAACTACCTATTATTCCACCTGTGCTCAAGTAATACAATAATTGTATAATTATTCTGTTGCTATTACTCGTATATACATTATTTAAAAATCATCATGAGATAAAAGCCTTATACATAAATTGTAACACACATTATTCGTCTAAAAACATAAACTGATGTGTGTTCACTATAAGAGTCAAAATGACAACAATTAAAATGACTTATGGCCGGTTTCTATAAACTCGCGAATTACCTATGGGTAAATTATCCAATGGACAGAATTTACACAAAAATAACACCACACAAATACAAATAATTTAAAGATAGCAATCACATACACTTGTGGCGAGTTTCTAGATAAATGTCCTCTGGGTAAATATGAAAATGACAGAAAAAATGTTCCTACAAACTCGGGTTAGATCTTTCCAAGGGTAAATCTCTGGGCTAATTTATCCTTTCATGGATGGCTGGATAAAATGTAACCTTTCATAGGATCAATAGTAATATTTAAACAATGAGAATCAAAGCCTTCTGAATTAAATTAACTGTACAACTCCAAGGCCTTGCTCATTATATCATTGTAGGTTAAATGGAACTAATTTGTCCATGGATAATTTACCCATGGGTAATTCACTAGTTTGTAGAAACCGGGAATCAAATGTATTAAAATGTAAACATAGATTACTTGTCGCCAATAATACAAATGAGTGGTAGTCCTAATGTTAAAATACAGTCGTAATTCACTGAAGAAAACACCACTGCAATTTTAACATTAAATAAACATCTTGTGATACTGTCTTTAAGTTCTTCTAGAAATAGCCTATGTGACTATTATTTATGGGGAACTTGAAAAATAAATTGCATAGGTCAATTCCCCACACATTAGAACATTAGGAGAGAAATTAACTCTATCTCGGAAGCTGAACTTACGCGCGTGAAAGAAAATTTTCTAAAAAAGGCGCCAGTGTTGTGCGTATGCAAGAGGAGAACATTTCTAACTTCTCTTGTGATGAGGTACGTGGTTATTTACATTGTAATTTTAATTGTAAATGTGAAAACCTGAATCATTACACCGATCGCGGCTTTATTAGCGTATATATTTCACCCGATCGCTCGGGAGTTGAAGCTGTGCCTGCCGCAACGCAGAAACCCGCGTCATGACCAACTCTTGCGTGGGATTCACTGTAGTTTGATAAGCATATTTGAAGGAATATGTGGGTAGTGATATTTGTCAATGCTAACTGTATTGCAACTTCCAAAGCTGTATATGAATACTGTAAACAATATGTTGTCATGAGAACTGATTTGGATTTGATACATTTTTTCTTATATTATATTACCATAAAATAGGCGCTAAATGTATAATTTCGTTCGATTAAAACTTTTTTGCCGAAATTCGTCTAAAAACTGATAATATGTTTACTTTTAGCGTTATAATGTGAATTCGCATTATTTAGAGATTCAGAGATTCAGGCAGTAAAAAAATGAAATTCTGCAAATACAGTAATAATTTAATTGAGAAAAATTCCCGTTATCGCGTATCGCGACTTTCACGGAACTCCACTCTTGGTACAAACAATGCATTCACACAGATTCTATGTCGTGAGTACTCTGTATTAAAATAATTGGGAAAAATAAATATAAGGTGCACCTTCTCATGAGATATATCCCGCCCGACCCACGCCCCAGTGAAGCAGTTCCTTTTATACCACGATCTACAGTAAAATTCAGCCCAGGAAGTTACTGTGTATTTGGAATAGGGAACCGTGTTGCCTTTTAACAGTAGCTTTAAGGGAAAATCCTTACATAAACCTGAAATTTGCAACACAGCAGGTGCATAGATGTCTAATCTGCAATCCCAGCCACCCCCTCTTAAAGAAAAACCAGATGTGGAAACCAGTCACCACTTGTCACAGAGCTGGTGCTGTTCTATATTACCCTGTGTGAAAGTGTCGCCTCTCTTGTGTCGTATGATTTAATACTGCATTCGTACGTTTTATGTTATTCTACAATAGTTATATTTCTTTTACATTTATCCTTCGTTATAGTTTATAGTTTTTGTGTTTATTTTGTTATATTATCTTTAGTTTAAATCTAGTAGGAATAAATTAGTGTAATTATATCAGTTATTGAGTTAAAACAATGGAAACGTCCCCGGAATGCTACAAAAAATTGAGTAACCGGAAAAGAATTTTGCGTTCCGATGAAAGAACGATGGTTTTGAATGTCTATTTGTACTTTCGAAGTATATTTTCATTCAGTGTGACGGAAGCTGCCAAGCATACCTCAGCAGCCACTAAAATTTCCTACAAACTAGTGATGACAATAAGGAAAGAACTTAAAATGAAGGGAACTGTTTCAACACCCGTTAAAAAGAAGAGCCCTGGAATACAAAAGACAAGAATGCAAAAATACGATTCTCACACTCTGTCTGCAATAAGGCGTCGTGTTCACATGTTTTATAAGGGAAACACACTACCGACGCTGAAAACTGTGAAATCAGCCCTTGATGAAGACCCTGATATGCCTACTGTATCTATTTCCACATTTAGAAGGATAATGCTGGATATAGGCTTTCAGTTCACGAAAAGAAGTAAGAACTCTATGTTGATCGACAGAAGTGACATTATTGCTTGGAGACATAGATACTTGAGGGCTATGAGACATCACAGGGCAAACAATAGAAGCATTGTTTATACCGATGAAACCTGGTTAAATGCAGGCTGCACCACCTCTAAATCTTGGGTGGACACAAGAATTCGATCTGCATCAGAAGCCTGGAAGCAAGGTCTAACTACAGGGAATAAAATGCCCTCAGGCAAAGGTGGGCGTATAATATTAGTCCATGCAGGGAATGAAAATGGTTTCATTCCCGAAGCTAAGTTAATTTATCATGGAAAGAAAGATGGCGACTATCATGATGAAATGACTGGACCCATGTATGAAAAGTATTTTTCAGAGAAATTGCTTCCAAATATACCAGCTAATAGCGTCATAGTGCTAGACAATGCTTCTGTACATTCCAGGAAGAATGAAAAAATCCCTACAAAGAGTAACACGAAGGGAGTTAATAAATCGTGGCTAATCTCCAAAGGTATCCACATCGATGATGAAATGCATAAGACGGAGCTTGTGGAGATATTGGAATCTGTTCGAACTCGATACGAACCTAAATGTATTGTCGACGAAATGGCTCGACAACATGGACATGAGGTATTGCGACTCCCACCTTATCATTGTGAATTAAATCCCATTGAAGAGGTGTGGAGTCAAATTAAGAGGAAAGTGTCACAAGAGAACACTACTTTCAATATAAATAAGGTTCGGGAACTCTTGGAATCTAGTATTAATGAAGTGACACAACAACAGTGGTCTAATTATGTGCGACACATAGAAGATGTTGAACTACGCATGTGGGAAACGGACGGCCTGCTGGATCTGATACACGATAATGTTGTAATAAATCTTGAAGAATCTGAAGAAAATAGCAGCGACGAAAGTGGGAACGAATATGACGATTTAGGAGTAGCTCCTCTTCCCGATTAATGGTGAGTTTATCATCTACTTAAATTCCTTGTTTTACTTGTACTTACTGACACTAACATTTTCAAAGCAGTTGCGTAGAGTAAAAGGAAAATATTTTTACAATAGGTATTACATAGGGATAGAGCAGATTCTGCTAGCCCGTGACCTTCCCCCATCCCCCTACTCAAAGTACCGTTACTGTTAGTTTGGCAACATCACCCTGGTCCAGTGGTGTGAGTTGATTCCTGCCCCATAAGACCTGTAGTAACTTCCTGGGCTGAATTTTAGTGTAGTGAATCCTTCGAGGATGAACAGGCTGACAAACCGTTGGGTACAAAGCAAACCTGTGGCACGTACTCTCGCATTTTTTTAATATTTGGTACAAGGGGCACTCTCGAATTTTTAATATTTGGTACAAGGAGCACTCTCGCAGTTTTAATATTTGGTACAAGGGACACTCTCGGAGTTTTAATGTTTGGTACAAGGGGCACTCTAGAATTTTTTATATTTGGTACAAAGGGCACTCTCGCAGTTTTAATATTTGGTACAAAGGGCACTCTCGCATTTTTAATATTTGGCACAAGGGGCACTCTCGCATTTTTAATATTTGGTACGGTAGGGAGTGCCGGCGACAATATACAAGGATAGTTGGTCACCCTAATTCGCTGAGAAACAAAATGTGATTATCGAGTGGGCGGAGCTTAAAGTGCACCTTGTATTTGGCTTTCGCCAGATAATTAAAATACAGAGTACTTGAGAAAAATGTATACACACTTTGAAGTGTCATAGAAAATCTATTTTCCGTTCTACGAGGTTAAATTTCTGGAAATGGAAAGCTTCAAGTCCAATTTGAAAAATAAATTGCTTTCTAATGAAAATGTGATTGTTCAAATGTTCAAAATGGTGGCCTTCAGCATCAATACATTCCTCAGTACGAGTCACCACTGATTCCGTACATCGTACCGAAGTGTCCAATGAGATTTCTGCGCACACCGCTTGAATCTCATTCCAAAGTATGTTTAAGTTACGTTGTTTACGTTTGTACACATCTTTTACTGGACCCCATAAGAAGAAATCCAGCGGCGTTAGGTCTGGAGAGCATACAGGAAACTCGATGGCTCCCTGCGTCCTATCCACTGCCTTGGCAAATTTTGGTCCAGGTATGCTCGTACGTCCTTTGACAGTGCGGCGGAGCGCCATCTTGTTGGTACTAAAACAGTATAATGCACGAATGGCAGGGAATATGGAATGAGCAAGCATTGTTTGGTACTTTTCATTGTTGGATGATTATGGCATGTTTGTTGGACGATTGTTGAATCTATTCTGCTGCCATCTGTTGAAGAAATATAACATTACTTTCTCCCAGAAATTTAACCTTGTAGAACGGGAAATAAATTTTCTTTAACAGTTCAAAGTGTGTATACATTTTTCTGAAACACTCTGTATATTTCACTAACAATAATGGATTTTATAAATTACTTCCGCCATATGTTTGTAAAGTAGATTCATATAAATGCTAATTCCCACCTCGTTCTTCACTATTTGACAAGTGCATCAGTTAAATGATGTAGTCCTAGACAAACCATGAAGGTGGTAAAATTGTCGACCATTAGGTCGTAGTGCCATAGAAGGATTAGGTCAATCGCACAAGTCCCACGACTTAATCGGGATCGAACCCGCAACCTTCCGAATTGTAGCGCAGTGCCTTAGTCAACAATTCACGGGATGTAATGTACTTGCAGGTGACCGCGGCTTTGCCCACGATAATTAATTCAAAAATTAAAAATTAAGAGTATAATAATTATTAAAGCATTATATTTATTAACACTTGCACGCGAATCATTCATAAACTAAACCATTAATAACACTGGTCAACAAAATTTGAACTTTTTTATGTTACAAGAGAAACAATGGGTGTGTCTGACTTACTTTTTTGTGCTGATTTCAAATCTTTTTACAGAAGTTTTCCATCACCCAGGGTTTTTGAGTAATCGCATGGAAAACATTTTTCGTTTCTATACACTTTAGTATTATGATATCTTAACTGAAATTACATTTACTACCTCGAATGTATGTGAATTGGATTTTCGGCTGTACTTCGCTTGAGGAACATCCCTCTTCAGTGTCCAACAGTAGTCTGCCAACATATTTGGACACCATTTACCCTGGTAGCGCCTTTCCATTTCCGCAATGTCCTGGTGGAAACGCTCCCCGTGTTCGTCGCTCACAGCCCCTAGGTTTTCAGGGAAGAAATCAAGATGGGAGTGCAGAAAGTGTATTTTTAAAGACATTTTACATCCCATTATCTTGTAGTTCTCAATCATCTCACTGATAAGTTCTCTGTAGTTATCAGACCTGAAGTTTCCTAGAAAGTTTGTGACAACTTTTTTGAAAGATTGCCATGCAGCTGCTTCTTCCATATTTAATTGGATTTCAAATTGCGTATCTTTCATCAGTTCCCTTATTTGGGGGCCAACAAATATTCCTTCTTTTAGTTTGGCTTCGCTGATCCTTGGGAACGTATTTTGCAGGAAGAGAAATGCATTGCCATAATGATCCATTGCTTTCACAAATTGTTTTATCAAGCCTAGTTTTATATGCAGTGGAGGCAATAAGATTTTTTCAGAACATACAAGTGGTTGATGAAGAACATTTTCTTGTCCTGGATTAAGTGACTCTCTCTTTGGCCAATTCTTTATAATATAATGGTTACATCTATCTCTGCTATTCCACTTGCACAAGAAGCAGCCAAATTTAGTATAACCAAGCTGTAACCCAAGTAAGATGGCTATTACTTTTAAATCCCCGCATATCTGCCAAGAAAAATTCTCATACTTTATAGAGGATAATAAAAGCTTCATATTATCATAATTTTCCTTCAACCCAACTGCATGGGCTACAGGAATGGATGGATATATGTTTCCATTATGTAGTAACACTCCTTTCAAACTTGTTTTTGAGGAGTCTATGAATAAACGCCAATCCTCAGATTTATGCTCAACACCCATTGACTGGAACAAATTTTCAACATCATTGCAGAAAACTAGGTCCTTCTCTTTAGAAAACAAATGCTCAAATTCCTTTTGGCGTTGGCGGAAAAAACTTACTTTGGTGTCACCCTGCAGTAGCTTCCATCCTTTCAATCTTGAGGCGAGTAATTCTGCCTTGTTTTTACTTAAACCAAGATCCCGAACCAAATCATTTAAATCATCCTGTGTTAGAAAGTGAGGTACATTTGTAGCATCTTCTTCCACAAAATCTGAATCATTCTGTAATTCATCCTGAATATCAGGAAATTCTTCAGTCATTGTTATGTCATCTGGTGGAGATGGTATGGGAAGTCCTGGCCCATGAAGCACCGGTCGAATTGCTGAATCTAAAGATGGATGTTTAACAGTGTGTCTGGACTTCGAACTTATTCCAGATATATTTGTCAAGCAGAAGTAGCAGTCTGTCAAATGGTCCTTAGGTTCGCGCCATATCATGGGGACTGCAAAAGGCATATGACGGGATCCTTTCAACCAGCCAGATAATAGTGTTACACATTTGGTACAACAGATTTCTGGGGCCCATGTCTTGTTCTGGTCTATTTTGTTGTTAAAATAACAGTGATAAGCTCTTCTCATTAGAGGAGTAAAGTTTCGTCTCTGCGCTTTGAAAGTCAGCTCACCACACACAAAACAGAAGTTGTTTCTATCATTAACACACTTTCGAGACATGTTTCTTATCACTATACACTTTTACACTACTCCTTATAATGCACTACTAAGGATGGTAATATACACTTCTATCACAATTCAATTGACAACGGAAGAGAGTACAGAATTAGCTTTTATTCTAAGAAAGCTTCTATTCATCTGCAAACTTTACCTTACAATCACAGTTTTGCATATGATCAAGTAGGCCGTGATGACTAAATAAGGTATTGTAACTCAGGAATTCAAGGCAACAATCACCAAACGTTATAAGTCAATTATTGACACAATGAAATGAAATATAAATGTAGAATACTAATTCTAATCAGCATGTTACCGTATAGGGTAAATCCGGGTGAGATGGCCATGCTTTTTTAAATGCTTAATAACTTGAAGGATTTTCAAGATAATTCGTGTGCAAAATGTTCAATTAGGTCCTTGGATGTCACATTCTCATAGCGTAATTTTTTATGGAGAAAAAAAGTAATTTAGTGTGAGAAATCCCAACATTTAAAAAAATGGTGCGTTGGCCAACTCACCCGAGGTGTCAGGGGGAGATTGCCATAGGACATAGGGACAGTTTTCGAAGACAGAAAGTACAGGTAAAAAAGTAGAAAGACTAGTTAGCTCTTCTCCAATAAATATATACAAATAAAATAAACTTAAGTGCCAAATAAGTTATCGAAACGTAAAAATAAACATATTTTGGAAAACAGAATCAATTCTGAGTAACTGAAAAGTTCTGATACATTTCTGAAAAGATAACTAAACTCTACTGCATGACACTACTGCATGAATGGCGGGGAAGGGCATACCATCTAACGTCTACATCATTTATCTCCATCTTTCGACTTTGTTAGTTGATGACAGGAAAACGTAAATATGTAAAATAATACAATATTATGGAGCCACCTTGGCATAGAAATATGAGTCCAATCCACTTTTTAAGCACATAAACAATTTTGAAAATGAATTTAATAATGTATTTAATTAGGGGTACACTGTCAAAGTCGTCTCTATTTACATACATCTTTCCGGATAGGATTTTCAAAATTGTTTCATTAAGGTATACGTATTAATATGTTCGTTTATGTCATTTCCCTAGCAATAAAAATAAATAAGTAATTGAGAAGGGATGGAAATCAGTCTTAAGTGAAAATTTTTACATTTCGCGTTAGAAAAAATCAGAAGATTTTGAAAATATGGCTCTTATGTTGTTGGCCAACTCTCCCGGAAAAGAAGTGGGCCATCTCTCCTATTTGTAAAGGTGAGATGGCCATACTCAGTAGTTAAAAATTGACAAGTTTAGAACAGAACACGTAATACAAGTGAAATATATAAGGTTCACTCACCTCACACAGTGAGTATCGTTTAACTGTTAGTAATAATGTCGGACTTCTGCTTATTTCATTCAACATACAAAAAATAAATGGCCAGTTAGAAAACAATAATGCTATATAAATCGCGAATTTCTAAATATAAACAGCGCAGGTGTTTAACAATCGACTCTTAGTACCAAAAGCTTGCCGCCTACCAAGTTACGTTCAAATATGTTTATCGGCCTTGAAATCAGAGCGATTGGTCGTCTCCCCCGCATGGCCGTCTCTCCCGGAATTACCCTATACCAGAAATGATAATAAACAGGATTTAAAAAAAAATGGTGGGTGATGGAAAATTACTGACTTCATTTTTGGAATCAGCAGATGAAAATACATAAGAAACGCCCAAAATTGTTTATGTAACAAAATCATTGTTGACCAGTGTAATTAATGAAACAGCTAAAATTCCGGCTTTAGCGTACACTCCACGATGAAAGCGCCGCCTGGGAAAACGATCTCAGATTCGATTATGCAGTTCCAAAACTGTGAACACAGTAATTCTCGAGACGGAGCAGCAGTGGATAATACATATCGTTTCTCAACTGTTTGTTGACAGATGAATATGATGTGAATTTTATTTTATTCATTTAGTGTGATTTTCATAAATTATATAATTTTTCAAGGGACGGAGTGTTTTGTTTGGATTTTTATTGTCCGCGATACTTCCAGGGTTAAACTATCAATATATTATAGGTGATGCCCGCGGCTTCACCCGCCAATATTAATTGACTCCAGGATTTTAAATAAATTTACACTGGCAGTTTATTAAAAATGTTGTGGTTCAGAGCTATGAAAATTGTAACTAAAAGTAAAATTAGAATATTTGTTCATTGTGTTCATTTCACTTAGGCCTTATATAATACAGAAACGGTTTTCCTAATTTTGTACTCTTCGTGGAAGTTAGACTGCGAGAGACGAACATTGCACGCTATTTAGGGCCTTTGAATTGTATAACAAGTAGATAAGTGTGTGCAACAACAACCAATCATATAGCAGACATCTCAATAGCATACGTGAAAACATATTTTGTTCTTACCTGCTTAATGTCTTTCCGGGCTAAAATGGTTGTGTTCAGATTTAGTGTGTAAATAAAATGAACAACGCTCACATCTGTTAACGACTCAGCGTTATATTTTACGGTAAATATCTTTCATATTTCAGCAAACAATGGTTGTGAACGTGTTTTGTTCAACATAACAGCCTCATTGATTATGTGCCATGAATCCATTTTAGTCGTAACTTATGATCGCTGTTTAATGTGGTATTCAAATAATTCAGTTACAATATATTCACTAATAAATTTATTTTATTCATAAATTATTACAATTTATTCAGGGGTGAACAACCCCCAAAATTCATGCCTCATCCCTCCAGTTCCCCCAACTTCGTATCACATTAACCTAATGAAAATTACCCCCTTACAAATAGTGGAATAACAGTTGGCCCCATTCTAGAACTTCTTTCCAAGGAAAACTACAGTGACGCTAAGCTCATACGTCTTTCTTTCGATTTAAAATAAAGGCATGTCTACCGAGCGAGGTGACAGAGATGGTAACGTCTTGGACTCGCGTTCGGGAGGTCCCAGGTTCAAATCCTGTGGCCGGCCAATTTGACATAGTTTCCCCATTCGTAAAGGCAAATGCCGAATTGGATATTTACATACCATGAATCATCCTCACCATTTCATCCTGTATCATGTCCATCTAAATTAGTATCAGTTGAAATTTACTCCATCAAATACACCGACAATAGAAACAACTGACAAGCAATTGTTCCATGGCCTACCCTACTGTACAGACACAGATCCCGAACTCCTGATATGGCCTCGAAGCTAAATGGAGTATAAACACCTGAAAAAAAAGAGTGTTGTTTGAAAAAGCCTGTTTAATGAGGCTGATTTTACATTACATGTACATAAAAAAAAGATAAAGCGATCCGATCACTGTATGGGCCATGGAGACCCGTACGGTTTCCGGCAGGTTAAGGTACCCAGATTGTGACATACGGCACATGAAGACGGTAAGGTTGTCAGCCATACGCACCGGCCGTTATTTTACCCCCAGAAATACTCCGCATACTCATTTCTGTTAGAGGCTTAGTCCAGTCCAGGGTGATAGTGCCACCAGAAGGATTAGGCCAATTGAAAAATCTCTACGACCTCATCGGGAATCTAACCCGCGACCTTCCGGTTTGTAGCGCAGTTCCTTCAACCACCACACTACGGCGTAGCCCCTGATATATACATAACTGATAATAAAATGATTACAGAATATATTCTAAGTCAGAGGTGCCGACCTGAAAATATTCTGGGGGAGGGGGCGCAAGAATTGGATGCTTAGTTGTTATACATAGTTATGATAAAAATTCAAATGTTGGGTGGTTAGAAAGTACCTTGCCCCCCAAAATCGACGCCTATAAATGAAGACAAGTTTAAGAAAAATTGTATGTTTTAATTGGTTACAAGTAAATCCGTTTAGCTAACTATGATTAGGCCTACAACTTTAGGCTTATTAGCTGCACAGTAGCTATATTTTATTCACTTCTACAGAATAAGAAGAGTTTTTTTTATCTTTTGAAGTCATAAAACTTGACCGTTTTTAGGCCTATGTTTAACATATAAAATGCTAATTTTGCAACAGTTTTCACTCCCCTCAGAAATTTCAATGACGCACTCTGCGTCTTAACCCCCCTCGTGGGCACCCCTGCTTATAATCGTGACTTTGAACCTACCTCGTGAAATTACCTATGATGACGCCATATTGTTTTACTTTTTCAGATGGTGTTAGAATTTACAACATATACTTATATAAAAATCTAATGTTCGTCTCTGTCTGTTCCGATTTGTCTATTAAACTACCTACCTGACAAAGCCGAAATTCTGCATGAACATAGTTATTATATCCGGGAAGGTTATAGGACTGCACTCATCTCAGCTATTTCACCTGATATCATCAAAATTCATTTTCTGTTAAAATGAACACGAATTTAATTTATTAAACGATAGAATGCTATATTTAATGAGATTGTTTGGGGGGCCAGGAAAATGTCTGTCTGTCTATCTGTCTGTGTGCCTACGCGCGATAACTCAAATATGCTTTATCCGATATTCATGAAACTTGGTAAGTTATACACGTTTATAACGTTCACAGGAAGAAGCATATTAAAATTGGATCAAATCGGTTGACCGGTACCATAGTAATGCCCAATTTAGTGTATATTTTATGGTAATACTCTAGAATGAATTTATCAAATGCAAATCAGTTCTCATGACAACATATTGTCTTGCAATGTTCATATATGGCTTTAAAAGTTGCAGTACAGCTAGCTTTGACAAATAACACTTCCCACATATTCCTTCACATAATATGCTTATCAAACTAGACCTTTGTTCTTTCGTAAACTCTGCTTAATGAATGATCCGCAGCTTAACTCGAAAATCGATTAAAAGTAACTTATTTTCTGCATATCATAATTGTAATTATCACTGATTAAACAAAAGAATTCTGGCACTTTGTTACGTCAGTTTACCTGATTTTATTTTATTTTAAATACAGGATGTTTATTATTTATATCATTTGCTGTTCTCATGGTTACAAATCGTTCCGTGTTCGATATTAATCGATACCACACCTATTAAGTGTATTATACAACGCTCGAACAAAAATATATATTATTTTCTACTTATGATAACTTTTATATATTTAGGCCTATTGATGATGTCTAATAAGTTACAATAATTTAGTATTGATGATTTAACGATAAATTGTATATATTGAAGCAGTAACGCTAACGCTATTCAATTTTCTTATGATAAAGAAAGCCACATTGGAGATATGGCGAGTGTGGTGTAAACGCAATTAGTTAGGATTTCCAGGCATAGAGCCTGACAAACGCAGACACGGTCTCTACAATAGAGCCTCTCCATTACCACACGTCACAATAGAGCCTGTATCTGTCTCTCTCATCCATAGAATTTAGAAATCAATGCAAATTCCACTTCTATACAAAATTATCACAAACTAGCTTGTTACCCGTTCTTCGTACGGGTGAGCAGTATTTTGCACGGATTTTAGCCTTACACGAGGTACATCATGAGAAAGTAGGCTAACCGTACTTCGTTTTCCAGTGCGTCTGACGTTCTCCCGGAGTTTGGAAATGACGCCTGTTATTTCAATATTTGAACCTAATGTATGTGTGCACATGTTTACTCCTTACTTAGATATGGTGTAGCCTTTTGAGGAAACTCCATCTTCAAGAATAAAGTGTTTCAGAACACAAAAATTTGATGTGAAAGTCACATAACTTCCTTCGCCCAAATAAAAGTTAGCATCTTAGTACAATATATTATGTATGACATTCTCTTCATGTAAATTGGTTTTAAAAATGAAGATAATGTCATTACCACGTCACATCGCATCCTCGAAGGATACATAACCCAAATAAAATATGACAGATAGTCTAAATAATGCATAGGCCTAATAGTATCCACATAGTTAAACACACGGAACGTTGGAGAATAATGTTATTAAAAGGAAATCATTTCATATAATATGACCTCTTAATTCTATCACCACCAGGACAAAATAAATGTAATACCGTGTTAAAAGGATTTTGTTTTGCCAGTATTCACATATTATCCTTGTACAGAATCGCAATACAGAATTTCACGCTATAGGCCTATGCTATAAATACCTGATTACCTCTTTGAATGTTGTGACTAAAAACGCAGGCTATATAACAAACTAAATTAAAAAAATCCCTTTAGGCAGGCCTACAGGCTGAGGTAGATTTCGAAGTGCTTTTGGTTTAATTTATTGTCGCTGCGCAGCACTCTTCTTTTTTAGCCTTGGCATGGCAAACCCGCAGTACTGTAATAAGAACTGAATTCGGTAAAGAGGAAGAGCCTACAATCATTTGTTTTGACAACAAGAATAGGATATAATATTCTGGGAGGCCGTGCGCAAGATCAGCAATGAATAAAATTAGCAAAGCCGCTAAACAAGACAAAATTATGATATTATAATAATTCTATTAAGTGTTATTATTTTCAAACATTAAAATCTCGCGTCATATGAGAGCTATCAAGAAACTAGTTATTGATTTGTAGAGTACTCATCAAGAGCTTTTCAACGATACCCCACAAGACGTGGTTTCAAAAGTTTCGAATTTTCATCCCCCCACCCCCAGCCTCACTCGAAACCCCAAATCGTTGGTGTCACTGTGAACTCCATAGGGAGTACTCTAATTTATTCGAACAAAGTTTCCCTCTATACTTCATAGGGGCCGAGATATACATATTTAAAAATTTCAACCCCCTCCCCCGACCACCCCCTTGGGCCAATTTTGCTCATTAACGAACTTGTCCGAACTATTGGGCCTAGAAATGACATAATAAAATTTGGTTCAAATATCTGCAAAATTACGGCCGCTAGCGTGTAAAGATATATGTAAAGATATATATAAATATATATATATATATATATATATATATATATATATATATATATATATAAATATCACAATTTTTTTTTTTATGAACGGGTGGTGGTTTCGTACTTAGGGGAGCATGAAACGTAAAGATATGAAAGAATTTTTCGAAAATCATGACATGGTATCGATCGCAATAGGTAGATTTTTCTTCGAAATCTACCTAAAATCAAGTGATTGCAGACGTTTATTGAACTTTCCGCTGTTAAGAATAATTTCCGAAATTTATCGAATATTTCCATCAAATATAGTACTTCTTTACTGTATGCATTACCAACGATACATCTCTCTCACTTCACAGGCTTGTATAGAATAAGAGGCCGTGAAAGAGCGCGCATCCAGTTGTTCACCACACAAGACAAACTTTTTACAAACAGTGGGTGAACAGTGGGTGGCTTATAGGCTAACTACCCTTCAGAGAATTTTTTTCGAAAAAAGTTTCAAATAAAAGTTTTAGCTCTCAGTATAAGCAACACATATGCAAAATTTTTAAAATATCGTTGAAGCCGTTTTCGAGAAAATCGCGAAAAACTAAAATTTCTTCATGTAAAGTCCCTGAACAATGGAAGGGATATTTCCTAGAACGTCATGCAGACCTGTTAAAAAAAAAAAACGAGGATTCAACCACTCTATTGCATTTATATATTTGAAACCATAGTGTTGCTAAAGAGAAACCTGAATGAAAATAACTTCCTTATTACTAAAAATGAATCTTTCCATGATTACGATACAAGAAAAATCAAATTTACGAGTACATATCTGTCAAGTAAACACTAGTCTCTGTAAAAAAAAAAAAGGTACCCTAAACTCGAGTTAAATTATATAAAAAATTATAAATTATATAAAATTTAAAGCATCCCTCAAGGCATAATAGTTTATCACAGCTTTTACTCAACAAAAGAAGAATGTTTCTATGGAATCAAGTCTTCTCATTTCTTATTTCTTTATTTTCCATCATCACAATTATACTCATGCAATTTTATGATTTTTCTTTACTTCATTTTAGTAATGTTTGTGCTAGTGTTATAATGTTTGTATTAATTATTTGACGTGTCCCGTATCTATTGTACCTTGTACTATATGATGTTAGTGGATCAGTAAAGTGAATATAAATATGAACTTACTAAATATTTTACCAAAAGCCAGAGCAATACAGTCTGGGCGAGAAAATTAGTCGGACCAAGCCCTGCAACAGAGATTAGAATTAGATGCGGGGTTAGTTTCCCATTCTACTGGATTCTTTAACTTTGGTTTTTACTCACGTAAAACGGCAAAATTTCATGTAATATTATTCTCCAGAAGTTTTAGAATCCATATAAGGGCACATTTTGTTTCTAAGAATATTTTAATTATGGGTAAAATCGGTAAGAAGTTCACAAAAAACTAACCTAAAATGGCGCTCAGAAAGGAATCACAATAATACAGAATCAGCTGCTAGAAACAGCGCAGGTGCATGCTGGGAAGAAGCCGATGGGTCACGTGGTGCTGGAATCAGCTGCCAACGTGACAATGGTCAGATAACCCTCCGGAAGATATAATATGCCACATTTTCGAAACCGACAAACAGTGTATCGTACATTATTCTAAAATGCAAGGGCGCTTCGCTTCGGCTGCCGCCTCCGCTCGCGCACTTAACTAATGTGGTTAGTGTTTTGCATTATTTAGCTTTATGTAGAGGTTGCAGGACCGTATGGAACAGACCAATGACATGCAAGGTCGTTGGGAGCCAATGGGAGTGTTGGTCTGCAAGCCAGAGACCGCATACCAACGCCGAACATCGCGTGCTGAAATCCAGTAGAGTGGGAAACTAAACCCTTAGATGCTGTAAGACACATTTCCTAACGTTCTAATGAGGTAATGCGGACGGTTCGCAAGGAGTTAGACGCAGATAGGAGTTATTCTCAAACTTCGGAAGAACGTCAGGCACACGAAACACGAAGTACGGTGCTTCTTTGTGATATTTCTCGGATGAGGGTAAAACCATGCACTGTACTCTTTCACATGTACGAAGTGCGGGTATCCAGTCAATTAATAAACAAGAGCTGATAATTATGTGACAAAAACCTTACTCTTATGGAATATTTCAAGTTGTGAAAAACTAGGAGGTGCCCGTGGCTTCGCCGCGATAATTCTTTTAAAAATTAAAAATTAAGAGTATAATAATTATTAAAGCATTATATTTATTAACACTTGCACGAGAATCATTCTTAAACTAAGCCATTAATAATTAATGAAACAGCTAAAATTCCTGCTTTAGAGTACATTCCACGACATGAAAGCGCCCCCTGGGAAAACTATATCAGAATCGATTATGCAGTTCCAAAGAACCTGTGAACACATAATACGTATTGTTTCTCAGCTGTTTATTGACATGAATATGGTGTGAATTTTATTTTATCAATTCAGTGTAATTTTCAGAAATTATATAATGTTTCAAGGGAAGGAATGGTTTGTTTGGATTATTATTATCAGCGATATTTCAAGAGATAAAACCATCAATATTTTACAACTGTTGCCCCCGGCTTCGCCCGCCATTATTCATTGACTCCAGGATTTTTAAGAAAATTACACTGCTAGATTATTAAAAATGTTTGTGGTTCAGAGCTATGAAAATTGTAAGTAAAAATAAAATTAGAATATTTGTTCATTGTGTTCATTTCACTTAGGCCTTATATAATAAAGGAACGGTTTTCCTTCCTAATTTTGTAGTCGTCATGAAAGTTTAGACTGCGAGAGACGAAGATCGCCGAGTATACCCGATGTCTGACGAAGCGGGCGAGCAAGCACGCTATTTAGGGCCGTTGAATTGTATAAGAGTAGATTCTTCAATTAAGTAGACCTATCTACTTCTATTGCATGCGCCATCACAAATTACTTTATTTTTTTACAAATCAAACATTACAATATATCCTGACCATAGTATCTACACTAAGCAAGGCGCGTCCACAAAGTAAGTTTCCCTCGGGCCGTTTATACAAACAAAACACAATTTCATGGACATATATATTCCAACAGATACAGCAAGTGTTCAGCTACTTTTCAACATATTCGCCACCGGAATTTAAACATTTGTCTTACCGGGGATCCAACTTTTGAATACCTGTGTCCTACAAGTCTGCCGCCAGGGACTTGAACTACTGTGTGACGAACATCTCATCCTTTCTGTCATTCTCTGTCATTCCTTGTCATTTCTTGAGGTATAGGAGAAGATGGAAATCACTGGGAGCGAGGACCGGGCTTTAGGGTGAAAGTTTAAACACTTCCCAGTCGAACTTCTGCAGGAGACTTGCTAGGAGGTGAGTCCCGTACGTATTAATACTGATACATTGAAAAAATCATGTTTATTGTGATTAAAGATTCGGTTTATGTTATAACATTTTCCTTTTTGCGGCTTTATTTCCCTATTTGGTTTTTAAGGGTTTCGTTTCTAATTCAACTGTATCGTGTTGTACTGGGGGTAGCAATTCTGTTCCCAGCTTACAGGACGACCAGGGGGTGGCATTACCTAACTTTCTCTTTTAAGCAATAAAACATGTTTCATCCCACAGTTAGGCAGCAGCTTTTGATATATGAAGGTAACAGTGTTGACATGCAGTGATGCTAGTGTAAATGATAAGTCTTGAACAGACAGGCGTTAGATGTTTTGCTACGCGGTGTTCGCCACAGATCAGTAAAGGCTTCCAAAAATACTCGTAACTCATAACTGAGTATGGAGCATTGGTTAATGGACTCCTAAAGGAAAAAAAAATAATTAAAAACTTTTTTACAGGTTAAAAACAGCTGCTTGTAGTCTATTACACAGACCAACAGCCATTATGGTGCCTTAGAATTTATACCTATTCTTGGGTATATTTAGGTCGCTGATGCCAAATGTACTATTAGTTTTGCCCTACCAGCTTTAGTTTGTGAGATATGGTATTACCATTATGCACATTATCCCATTTTACGTTTAATATAAATAAAAAAACAGTTACTATAATAGCTTCTAAATCACGTGAAGAAAAAAGCAATACACTGACATTACATTAACATTACAATAGCAATATAACATGGGGTTTTTCAAAAAAATTATTATCACATATTGTACGGTCGTTTATGACTTATGACTGTCAATTTGAGGGCCAAAAAATAATCCAGCTTTTAGTTTTTCTGTACTTCGTACAGTTTTCGTCCTACGGGTCCAAAGTATGGTCAAGGACCTTCACTAGCTATATTATCAAGCAAGACTTTGTTTCGCGAAAGAGGTTATACGTTAATGGCACTCTATATAAAATTAGAGCTGGTAGAGAAAAACTGTTTACATATTTAGAATAAGCACACTAAGTAGATAATATTATAGGAGGCCTATAGGAGGCCTATAGGAGGCCTATAGCCAAAATCCGGTAAAACATCTGAGACACCAAACAAAAAGTGGGTCAGTGATTCACAGTCACGTATTATTTTAGGAATAAATATTTTTAAATCTGTTTTGTATTGTATTGTCTTATATATGAATAAATAACCTTCGTTTTATTCCTTCGGCTACAGTTATCAATCGGATAATACTACCAGATTAGCTGTGCCCCGAAGTGATCATAATAAGCGGCGCGCATTGTATTTAAAAACACGGGTAGGATATGTCGTGCTGTGTAAATCTACCGCGCTCCTATGTCAAGATTCATTTGTCTTCACATTTGCATAAAATAGAAAATGCAGTGGGCTACCCGCTCCTCATATGAAGGCCTAACATAATATCACATTTACAAACATGAGTGCATTGTACTCAAGGCTCTCTCTATTCAGTATCAAGAATGGAATAAGTCTACTGAGGCCGTCGTTTCTATTTTCATTTGTCCAGAGCTGGAGTATTTGCGTTACATTTTCCTGCTAAAGGGGGTTTTAGCGAGAGCCTTCATGCGACCAAGTTTAAAGACGTTAACACGTTAACATATATGTATATATATATAAAGACCATCGTATAACTCAATCAAAAAGATAGCCCTAACCATCACGGTAAAATCACATTCAATACAAGAAATAAAATCAGGTAAACTGATGTAACAAAGTGAAATAATTTTTTGTTTGTTTTGTCAGTGATAATTGCAATAATGCAGGGGCTACAGCCCCCCCCCCCGAAACGTTAAGTCATGTTAATATGTTGCACATAAGGGCACTTTAATATCTCGGATAGTAGACAGTTTAATTGCACATCTCGACTCATTTTATTCTCTACTAGTATTTTTTAGGAAATTTTCATTCTTTCATTGCATTTTTCCCTATTTTGTCTTCAGAGTGAACTTTTCCAACATTATGAAGAAATCTCATAATTCCTTAGCTATGAGGCATTCATTAATATAGTAAACATAACAATTATAGAAAACATAATATTAAAGTAGTAATAAAAATACTTAAATAGCCTACTTTTTTATTTGTTATTATACTACTGTATATTCCCTTTTTAAATATGTATTTAGAAATGTTAAGTAATATTTTCAATTTATCATATCATATTTTCATAAATTCAAGGTCATTTTTAGATATTTTTAGGAATAGTATTAGGCTTAACAGAGCCCTTCCCGAAAATAAATCTTGTATACGCCCCTGCAATAATGATATGCAGAAAATAAGTTATTTTTGTAATCGATTTCAGAGTTAAGCTCCAGATCGATTCATTAAGCAGGGCTTACGGAAGAACAAAGGTATAAAGTTTGACAAGCATATTGCATTAGGTTTATTGCTTGCTCAGGAGCGTTTAAACAGAAAAATACTGACATTAAAATATAATTGAGATATCGGTAGCCGTACATTTCGATAGAATGCACAATATTTTATCAACAGCAACGGCTAGATGTGTTTTAAATATTTTATTTATATTTGTATTGAATTATTTTGATAGGCATAGGCCTATCTGAAGGATTAAGTGGGGTAACAATAGAACGAAATTACAACAAATGCCTCACATCTAAAGCAAGGCGTGATATAATACATTTAGACCTACTAACAACTGACTGCATTGTAGTCAAGGCCCTCAATGATTAGCAACGCGGCTTTGTAGTATATTTATGATTTGCCATTTTAAAAGCATGTGACTTTTAATTAGTCATTACTCCGGTACCGGTCAATCGATTTGTCCCAAAATCAATAGGCTTCTTCCCATGGATGTTATACATGTGAGGCACACTAAGTAGTGATTTTTGTGACCGGCTTAGCTCAGTTGGTAGAGCATTGGCGCGAATAGCCAAAGGTCCTGGGTTCAAGTCCCAGTGCCGGAGGAATTTTTCTCCTATAATATTCTCATGTAGTGTCCAACAGAGACAATAATCTGTGGCTCATGAATGCTTACATAACTGGAGTATAAGCTTATCTATCAGAAAATCTTAAGCTGGAGACGTAGAAAATTGTATTTAAATTGTAATTTTCTACTTCTCCAGCTTCAGATTTTCTGATAGATAAGCTTATACTCTAGTGCTTAAGACTGAATATCTACTCTACTTTTCATATATTTCAGCACTAGTGGAATTAAATTCATTAATACTTAGATTTATTTGTTGTTCAATTATTGCTAGTAATTACTTAATTTGTACCGTATGTATGTTAAATGCAATCAGCAAACACCGCCTTTCAGTATCCAAATTACATTTATAACAAGATTTATTTATTTATGCTTATTTAGAGTTCCGATAATATTCAATGTTAGTAACTGAACAAAAACACTCTATAATGCGAGAAACAACATAAAATGAGTCAATTATAACTTTACAATTTAAAAATTGTCTAAAAATATGAAATGTGGAAAAAGAAAGACCTTAAAATGACCAAAAAATGACGAAATAATTACATTAAATTCTAAAAAAAGAAACAAAAGAATACAAATAAAATGACCTAAAATTACAATTTTTTATAATCTAGGAATCACGATAAAAATATCGTACTAGCGGGCAACATCCTTGATGTAGGTCCACCAGTTGAAAGATGACATGTCATCAACATCCGGGCTCTGCTGATCACCCTTAAGGGGGGGCATACAGCTTTCGATGCTGAAAAATAGGTGAAGCTTCATTATTTTTTTCTCAGCAATGAGTTGTTCTGTAGCCTTGCAATGTGGCATGCTCTATATTGATTAGTTCTACAATTGCATACTATTTTCAGAATTAATTTAACTATTAGAGTTATTGGGTAATTGTCATTACAAAATGGCAGCCAAATTTTGTTCCGTTTCCCTGAAAACTCAAACATTTATTAATATATTGCAGTGAAATTTTGTATGAAAGTACATTTGATATTATTGAACAACACTGTTTAGAATCATTGATGTAACTTTAATAGTTTATTTAAAAAATATATATTTCTGATGTAAAAATTTCTAAAAAAACAAATTAACAACTGATGAATTATTATTTTTTTAAATATTTATACTGCAGATAATAAAAAGATCCTAGATTATGTTCTTCATATGATATTTACAAATAGATAGAAAAAAATCACTCACAAATATTGGTATTTTTTAAAACTATCAGGGAAACGGCACTTTAGTGCACAAAATGTGGCTGCCATTTTGTAATGATATTTCCCATTAACTGTAATAGTTAAATTAATTCGGAAAATAGTTTGCAATTATAGAACTAAACAATATAAAGCATCCCAGTTTGCAAGGCTACAGAACAATTCTCTGCTGAGAAAAAAATAATGAAACTTCACCTATTTTTCAGCATCGACTATTTTTCAGCCCCCCTTAATGGTCGACTCCACTGAAAGACATTTACTTCATTCTCAGTATTGTGAGACACATTATATTATTATTATTATTATTATTATATTTTATTACGTCTATAAGCTATACAACGTATAGGTAGACATAGTCAAAATACACAGTGTCTTTGTAAAATCAATACAATGACAAAGATAGGAATGATAACAATAAAATATGTAGAAAAAACAGAGTAACTTAAATATGATAGTAAAACAATAATAGTAAAATACAAAAACTACAGAAATTCTAAAGTCATGACAAAAATCGTTAAAAGTATAATATGTCTTACTAACTTACACAAATAGTGTTTCAACTTTCTTTAAATGAGTTTACTTCATTTACTTCAATTATTTCGATTGGAAACTTGTTAATGACAAGGCTAATTGTGTACATAGGAGATTTTATGTACTTGAATGTTCTATATTTATTGATATGAATATTATTGCTTCCTCTGGTGTCATGGTTATGGATTTCATTGTTACTTATAAAACTGCTTTTGTTTTTTCTGTAAAACATGGCCGCTCTATATATTAAAATACCTGTTAACGTTAACATATTTTGAGTTTTAAAAACTTCTCTTATGGCCGGTTTCTATAAACTCCCGAATTACCTATGGGTAAATTATCCAATGCACAGAATTTACACAAAAATAACACCACACAAACACAAATAATTTAAAGATAGCAATCACATACACTTGTGGCGAGTTTCTAGATAAATGTCCTCTGGGTAAATATGAAAATGACAGAAAAAATGTTCCTACAAACTCGGGCTAGATCTTTCCAAGGGTAAATCTTCGGGTTAATTTATACTTTCATTGATGGCTGGATAAAATTTAACCTTTCATAGGATCAATAGTAATGTTTAAACAATGGGAATCAAAGCCTTCTGAATTAAATTAACCATACAACTCCAAGTCCTTGCTCATTATATCATTGTAGGTTAAATGGAACTAATTTGTCCATGGATAATTTACCCATGGGTAATTCACTAGTTTGTAGAAACCGGGCATTAAAGAGTCTCTTTGCCCAAGATTAAAAATTACTCTTAAAATTCTTTTTTTGCATTATAAATACTCTGTTGATATTGATTGTACGTCCCCAGAGTAAAATATTATAAGAAAGTGATTTTGTGAGTGGGTTTCCAATGCAGAATCATTTAAGATGTGGATATTTTGTTGTTGAAAGCAAGCCTCCCTACTTTTTCCTATTTAATTGTGGCTCTACGTGAAGCTCCTCTTTCTGTTGCTAATTTGCCATTAGGACTCGCCTGCGTGTATGGATTCTATTAAAACATCACATGTATTGCTTTCCAATACGAGCTTTGTACACAGCATCCAATATCACACAATCGATCAGCAACTACACTGATTACCAATATCAGCAACTATCAGAAAAATAAGCTTTTACGCATTAATTGCTAGTTAAGGGGATGAGGGGTCTACATGCCATAAAGTTCGCTTCTCTGGTATATTAGTTGTTTTTTGCACGACGTAACTAATTAGTGGTACTTACGAATATTGTTGCCGTGAATCGTAACTTGATATTCCCGCACGCAATCTGGTTGCTATGAAAACAAAAGAAATCTCCGTGCGGTAAAAATTACAAAAAGCACAAATGCCGTAAGTAAAACCATCATAATACAAGCCTTTATGGAAGACCGGAACCAAGGCCCCCAGTTTGTGGCGACTTTAACAGGACAAATATTCGATCGGTCCCCATAACAACCAACATATGCGAATCACTTTCTGAAATATAACATCCATCTTCAATAGTGTATAAACATAATATTTTCAGCTAATATCTCAATTAATATACAGTAAATAAATTTATATAAATAATCATCGTGCAAAAAATAGCATGGAATAATCGTGCCGTAAGCGCATAACGGATCTCGGAAATTGAAAAAAACTCTTTCCTCGATCCGTATGCACCGCTTACGGCACTTGTATCGCAATATACTATAAGTTATTTATAAATATAATTTTCATGTATTGCGACTTAAAGTACGGGCTTTCATCTGGTTAGAAGGACACTTAGGCCTAGTCATTACACACACAGTTTATTAAGTGCCAGTATGGTACTTTATAGATTGTATTGTCGACGCTAAAATGTCTGACTGACGGCTGTCAGTGTGTCTGTACTCGTGATAGCTCAAATACGCTTCATCGGATTTTCATGAAACTTGGTATATGCATTTATACTGTCCATGGGACGGAGCCTGTTTATTTTGGACAAAATCAGTTGGCCAGTACCGGAGTAATGCCCAATTTAGTGTATATTTTACGGTAATATATTATACAGAATTTATCAAATGCAAATCAGTTCTCATGACAACATATTACGAGGGGTATTCCGAAATTATGTTTCGTCAATGTATGGCAGGAGCGGCGTGTTCACCAGGGGAACCAAACAAACGCCAGACGAATCCCCACCCGTGGCTGGTTCCACGACGGAAGTGGCGTCAGCGGAGGAGGCATGACGCAGGCGCACTGCGCCGTAGAAGAGCGAGTCGCAGCAGACTGGCGTGCCCGCGGGTATTAGTGTACCGCTCACAATGGCAGACAGACGTGTACTGACAACGTGGTCGCCCACGGAGGTGCGTGCTGTTATCCGGTATGAATGGGCACGTGGGACTAGTGTGTCCGTCATCCATGAACGCCTACAGACCGTGTATGGTGAGGAGGTCATGTCGCGTCAAATGGTTGGCCGCTGGTGTCGCATGTTCAGTGAAGGACGGCAGAGTGTCGAGGATGACGGTCGAAGTGGGCGTCCGTCCACATCCACGAATGAAAGCAACATTGCTCGAGTACAGGACATGGTGTTAGCGGACAGGCGCATAACGGTGTCCGACGTGGCATCCACACTGTGGATTGGTCGTGCTCAGGCCCATCACATGATCCATGATGTGTTGGGTTACCGCAAAGTGTCGGCCCGATGGGTGC
This sequence comes from Ectobius pallidus, assembly GCA_964059195.1. Lineage (NCBI taxonomy): Eukaryota > Metazoa > Arthropoda > Insecta > Blattodea > Ectobiidae > Ectobius > Ectobius pallidus. The sequence goes on from CAXKWD010000001.1 coordinate 17,318,730, forward strand.
CGCGCAACGTGACCCCGGAGCACAAGTCTGCACGCATGGGAAGCAGCCTCGATCACCTGATGCGGTACGCGCGAGAGGGCAATGCGTTTCTGTTCCGCATCATCACAGGCGATGAGACATGGGTGCACCACTTTACCCCCGAAACCAAGGCCGCCTCAATGACGTGGAAGCATCCCACTTCACCTGTGCGGGAAAAATTCAAGGTGGCACCCTCCGCAGGAAAGGTTATGGCCACCGTGTTCTGGGACGCGCAAGGGATGCTTCTCCTTGAGTTCCTCCATGAAGGGACTATCAATGCGGCACGCTACTGCGACACCCTCACCCACCTCCGGTCCGCCATTCGACGCAAGAGGCCAGGCCTCTTGAGTGACGGTGTGGTGCTCTTGGACGACAACGCAAGACCACACACAGCACGGCTCACACAAGAACTGATTCGTCGCTTCGGATGGGAGCGCTTGGAGCACCCGGCCTACAGTCCCGATCTGGCCCCATCGGACTTTCACCTGTTCCCTGCCTTGAAAGCCACACTCGCGGGACGTCACTTCCACGACAATGCTGAGGTGGAGCAGGCTGTGCGCCAATTCCTTGCATCGCAGGGCACAGAGTTTTACCACAGTGGGTTCTTCAAACTGATCGCACGCTACGACAAATGTCTCAATGTCGCTGGCGACTATGTCGAAAAATAGTGCACGGTGTATAGTTCATGCTGCCATGCTGTATTGCTTTTGGGTCAATAAAGTGTCCGTGTGACAAACAGACGAAACTTACTTTCTGAATACCCCTCGTATTTTAGACTATTCATATAGCCCTACGGCTTTGGAAGTTGCAATACAGTTAGCTTTGAGGAAAAACATACCCACATATTCCTTCACATGTGCTTATCAAACTTTAGACCTTTGTTTTTCCGTAAGCCCTGCTTAATGAATTGATCTAGAGCTTAACTCTGAAATCGATCACGAATAACTTCTGTATATCATAATTTCAATTATCACTGAACAAACAAAAACATTCTGGCACCTTGTAATATCAGTTAACCTCGCTCTATTATTTTAGGTCAAAGACAAATTAATTATATTTAAGGGATGCACAATAAATATTTCATCTTTGTAGCTTAGAATTAGTGGAAATAGTAGGATTGAATGCCTATTAGAAGTTTGACAAAGGCACCATAGGTACTATAGGTAGAGGAAGTATTATGTTCCACCCTAAAATTCCATGTCGCATTTTCAGCATAAATATACGATTTGAGGTCCCCGAATCCAAAAAAATACAATTTTCATAAACATGTCTGTGTGTGAATGTGTGTATTTTGTCACCATAGATGAGATAGTGATATCCAGTGACAAGTAGGCCTACGAGGTGAAACTCGTGGGAAGTCTCTTTTCGAGGTAAATATTAGATATGGAATCTGTAGTGTTCTTTTGTTCCAGGAGAGATGGTGATATCCAGTGACAAGTACGAGGTGAAACTCGTGAGCAAGTCGCTCTTCGAGGTTCGGATGGTCCTCGTCATCAGGAACTTCCAGCCACGGGACGTGGGTTCGTATCGCTGCATCGCAAAGAATTCCCTCGGCGAAGTAGAGAGCAACATACGACTGTATGGTAAGATTCTTCTCTGGACTAAAAAACCCATACACAGAGTCGGTCAAATAAAAAACGTCGGGACTCGTACGCAGTTAAAATTAAAGTTTTAACGCATTAGTTCACAAGTTTCCTATACAAAACATAAAATACAGGTCATTTTCGGAACATATGAGGCCATGCGACAGGAGGGAAAAAATGAACAACGAGGGAAAAATGAAAAACGCGGAAAGCGCAATACACGATATTCAACTTAATGTATTGTCATAATTCATTTTGCTTTGTGTCATCGCATCACATACAAATGCTAGTTTGAGAGAAAGTGTAGTTAGGCTGTAATTGACCTGCATTTTTCGGCCTCTGAAGCAGCGAGAAGGTTCCATATTTATGAAAGAGCAGCTCAGAGGTGGGAACTCCACTATAATGCGACCGGAAGTTTTCATAGGAGACGCGTATTTCGATGCTAGATTGGTTGCAGAAGTTGAACGTAAGTTATTGATTTTGCACTACAAATACCGGTATTATAAAATAAAATCTTTAAAATATGCTCCTTGAATAATCATATTCCTTGCGAATTTATCAATTATTAATATTATAAGCATTTGCAACCAAGAATATGGCGGATGTGAGACATATAGCCACAGCCTTCTAGGCCTATACATGTTCGTTTTGGAACAAAACTGACTAAATAATCAAGAAAATACATGGAGAGTCAAGAGGCAGGTGTGAACCTAACCTTAAGTCTTCCTGTACATGCGCATATGCTCGTTCGTGATACTTAATCAAATACCGGCCGACGTTTTTTATTTGACCGACTGTACATACTTTTGTTCGATCTTTCTATAACATGCTAATTAGGCCTACATGTGAAGTAACAGTATCTGAATGACATTCATGTTATTTTCCAAGACAATTCTTTTCTAGTACAATAACGCTGTCCGGTATTGGAACCATTCGCGACCTTAGAAAAAGATGTCACCATTTATAACCTAATGGAATTTTTCTCGAAAAAATGCATATCCTATTAAATTACTGGGAATATTATAGGAGAAAAATTTCTCCGACACTGGGACCTGAACCCAGGACCTTTGGCTATTCGCGTCAATGCTCTCCCAACTGAGCTAAGCCGGAGTTCAATTCACAGTGCCAGATGGAACCTCTCTCCTATGACTGATTGCCCTAATGGTCTACCTCACAGACAGACAAGTTATGTCATATGCAGTACTGTGAGGCACACCAAGTAGTGTGGGTTCAAGTCCCAGTGTCCGAGGAATTTTTCTCCTAGCCTATAATATCCTCATGTAATGTCCAACAGACAATAATCTGTGGTTCATGAATGCTTCAATATCTATATTAAATTACTGCCTACAAATGTAGAATTTTTAACAACACATAACAAATTACTTCAAATTACGTTTAGATGTTCAACGGTCACTCCAAATATTAACTGCCGAACTAACTTAGCAGACGATGTGCACTTAAAGTTGTATATCTCCCCAGTGGCTAAAGGAAATCCAAAGATATTCTACCAAGTAGTCTCTTTGGTGTAGTTCTAGAACAGTATAAACGCAATCTGCTGCCATCTATTGGGGAAAGAGGTGAACTTCGTACTGTCCGGTACTGGGGCAATATCACCTACAGCTTTTCATTATAACACTGTTGTTATCGATGAATAACGAACATGAAACCATCTTAAAGATTTGAGAACAGAAAATCAATCTGCATAATAAAGAACCTTATTTTTAAAAAAATCATTCTGTTCCTTGTAATTTTAATATTGCACTGAATTGATTTCATTCCGTGTTTTAAATTCCCTTGGTTTGAAGATAAAATGACAAGAGAAACTTCAATTTCCCCGCCCGCCATCATCTGTCATCTATCGCAAAAGATGAGAACGACTTGATCCAAGACGTGTACGGAGCAAAATAAATAACAGAGTGTGAAAGTGCAAAGCATAGTTCACAAGAGTTCGTTTCTGAGACAGTTTAGTGCATTACATACGGTAAAGTCAATTGAACTTTTTTTTTTATGTTAACCGCCAAATTCCCAATTCTGCAAAAGTGATTTTTTTTGTCTTTGATTTTGGTTTAATTTTGACCGGTGACTTGACACCTCCTGTAGATCTGCATTTTTTTTAGGACTTTGAAAACCATACTTGAAACTACTCCCACGGTTGACGCCACTTTTATTCCTATATCTTGCACAGATACTTCAGGGTTTTCTTTTAACGTCTTGTATATATTTTTCAAACAGTATCTTCTGGACGCTGGACAAACCTTTTCCTCGCACGTTTCTTTATTGGTGACGTAAGTTCTGAAGGCCCTGGCTCGCAATTTTCTTCTATGCAAATTATAATTTGTACTTGTATTTCGATATAACTACGATTTATTGTGACTATGAGTACCGTTCTTAGGCCGTACTTAGGCAATAGGTCGTACTTATGTCCAAGTCGAACTTTAATATCGTTTTAAGTTGAATTTCTGGCACAAACAAGTCTTACTAGGGGGCGGATTTCTATGCCATATCATATTTTTCCCCTTTGCATTATTTCAGGTTTCCGACTAATTTAAACCCGATTCCAAACATCCTGGTTAAAATTGAACGGCTTGTATTGTGCATATAACTGCATATTTAGGAAATTTTCAACTATTGTAGCATATTTAGTAAGAATATGCATATTTAGGTCATATTTTTGGCATATTTGTGTGCATATTAAAGAAATTTGAAGTTTCATATCATATTTTGTAAATTTTGCATTATACTGATACTTTTTGAGAATATACAGATATTTTAAATAATTAACACTATATTTTAATAAAATGAATTGTAATGAAACTTAAAAAAAATATACATAATATGTAAGTGGTAGAGTCATATTTTAAATTTTATTGGTCATATTTTTATGTTTTTTTAGGTCATATATGCATGCATATATCCTATTTTTTAGGTCATACAAATCCGCCCCCTACTTATGACGTAGTTACTTTATAAAGTGAAACGTGACGAAGTCAAACTTATTGCTATTCATAGTCACTAAAGTACGACTTATTTGTCGAAATAAGCTAAACTTTATCAAGTCAAGGGTCTCCCTGACTACAGTGTTTGGCAGATGACAAGCCCTTTCTTCTTTCTCCTGCTTAGATACGCGGTCCAATCAGAGACGGCGGGACGGAGGGAAGACTCTTACTGCAAGCGTCAGTCCTTTAGCCCGTACACGTGATTGGCGGTGAAGGAAAAGGCTTCTCATATGAAAAATCCTGTAATTTCAGTGTAAACCAAAACCATCGACAGTGATTTTGAGGATTGGGGCGAGGTATTAGAAGAAAATCGCTCCCCAAAGCGTTATTTGCGAAACTTTATGAATCCATTTAAATTCTACAGTGACGTGAATTTATAAAGAGGTTCCGTCTGAAGAAAAACACAATTTTGGAAATATCGCTCTTTCATCGACATTTCTCTCTGCTGGCATTTCATATCGGCCTAAAGCTTCCTAAACTGTTTTGAATCTCTCTAATATCGAAATAAATACATAAGCGTACCGGTATTAATTCCGAACGGTGTCCAAGCTAATGTATACACAGAATAATCTCAAGAAACTATTGATCAGCTTACTAATACGCTGCATAATATGAATGGACGAATTATTGATTATTCTTTGTTTACAATGCACAGCGCCGTAGGCCTAATGTATTTTTTTATCACGACAGCGAAATACGTACACGAAATCTGAGAAAAAATCTTAATTCCGATTCTCTAATTCAATTTTCGCGGCAGTGAGCGCGCGATTTTTCATATTATCATGTTCGACTTTAATATATGTAGAACACGTAAAACTTTATGAAGTGAAACTTAACAAAGTACGACTTCAAAAAAGACATATAAGTCGATTTGTCCAATAAATTTAGCTTTATAAAGTCGTTCTTAAGTCGCCAACTATGAATACCGGCCTACAGGCTGTAGCCAATTAACATTAGTCGCCATTATTCTTTCATAATGGTATAGCATTACAGCCTTTTGAATTATGAAGAAAACCCTTTCTTCCATTTGTTGTTTAATATAAAATATTGACCATACAACTATTTTCAATATCCAAAATTAAATAAATAGAAAATAATATCAGGTAAACTGACACAACGAAGTCCACAGAAGGAGTTAATAGGCCATATTTAAGAAACTATTTAGTTTTATGCCACGGTTTCTTGAGAAAATTTGATAAGCATATGTGAAGAAATAAATGGAATAACTAGAATATTAACAGAACGAAATTACAACAAACGCCTCATATCTAAATCAAAACGTGATGTAATAAATTTAGAAACATCTGATTTCATTGTATTCAAGGCCTCAGTGATTAGCAACGCGGCTTTGTAGTATAGTGATGATTTCCCATTTAAAAAGCATGTGACCTTTAATTAGTCGGAACTCCGATTAGAGTTAGTCGTTAGAGGTCATCCGATTTGATTCTAATTCAATAGGCTTCTTCCCATGGACGTTATAGGCTATAGGCCTATGCGTATACCAAGTTTCATGAATTTCCGATAAAGCGTATTTGAGTTATCGCATGTATAGACACACGAACAGATAGACGGACAGACATTTTCCCGTCCCCCGCACAACTCATAAAGTACCATTCTGGCACTTAATACATAAATAAACATTTTAACTAAGCTATCCCCTATTACAAAAAAAATAATTTCTTTTATTGCACGGCATTAGCTAATTTGTAGCGAATTGTTAAAACAAATTAAATACTTTGAAATACGGTTTTTCAACTGATTGTAAGCTCTAAAGGCTGCAATAAGAAATAATTAAATACAAACTACATTACGATTGGTTAAAACACAGAGAAACAAAACCAAAGGGAGTCGAGTGGGAAATTTAACTTAGCCTGTAGGCCTATCGACAACTTCCTGATATTTCGGAACGCTTCCGAGTAAATAAGAATTGTCTGCCGTCTTGTTGATGTCAAAAGTGACTGCATTGGCAATATCTGTTACATTTCATTTTTGAGGAAACAAGAACAATAAAACTTTAACAAAACTTTTTTTTTCAGACTTGTATCTTGGTCGCCTATGGCCATCTGGCAACCGGAAATTTCGCGTTCTGACTTAGTGGCTCACTGTTACAATACATATTCTAGATCAGAACAATATATAACTGGGACGCTAGGACCTGAACCAGATAGCACATCGTCCGCCGGCAGCAATGGAGTAGGGGCAGAAGAGAATGCATATACTGTAGGCCTACTATTCATTCCAAACTATGCAATTCATAATAGCCCTATACCCTTAGCAACCAGGGAAGGCGGTTGAGGCCAGGTGGATTCCTTCACCCACAGGCACCCTCACATTTACAAGGGCCGGAGATTTAGGACCAACCGTAATTTCCTCCCCGTGAGTCACCTAGTCTACTTCAATCAATCAATCTTAGATTTTTTTAATACGTCATTTTATCTTAAAATGTTTGTTATATATCAATTCTACACATAATTACAAGAAAAATGACACCAAACAATGTATAATTTACTTTAATAGGAACATAGGACTTGAAAGCTGTTTTCTCGTAACTTTTATTTATGTATTTGTTATAGATGTTCCTGTTAAAGTAAATTATACACTGTTTGGTGTCATTTTTCTTGTAATTATGTGTAGAATTGATATAATAACAAACATTTTAAGATAAAATGACATATTAAAAAAATCCAAGATTGATTGATTGAAGTAGACTAGGTGACTCATGGGGAGGAAATTACGGTTGGTCCTAAATCTCCTGCCCGTGTAAATGTGAGGGTGCCTGTGGGTGAAGGAATCTACCTGGCCTCAACCGCCTTCCCTGGTTGCTAAGGGTATAAGACATCGTAAATATTTCAGACGTAAATCACGGATGTCCATTTTCTCAATTAATATCTTCCGGTTATTCACTGTTTTCCTCCACCTGAAATGCAAATCTTTCAACACTTGCCATAAAGCCCATTTACCTCCAGAAAAATTAATTTTGTTTTTAGGACAGGTAATAGTGTTTTTAAAGTTGACCTTTCCTCATTTGTTTTGTGAAATTCATTCACCGTCCTTCTAATTACACACTTATCAAAATCATCTAAGTCTGTTTTCACTTTTTTCTTGGTCGTTTTTGTGTGGAGTACTAAATCTCGTTCCATCTTGAACACATTTCTCACCTTCTTTTACTTATTCTCTTAATGCTGTTGAATGAAATTCCTGCAACCTACAGCACCTATAATGCCTGGAAGGTTATGAAAATTGTATAAATGTAGTATTGTTTCCTTATGACACTGTATTTAGTTGGCATTCTAATAAACCGAGGCCTTAAAGCATAATTTTATCTTGCCACATTATGAATGGTTCTCCTGGCTGTTCCTTTGTTCCTGGTAACTATTTGGAAGCATCCAATCACAATAATTCGTATGGAACCTCAGGGCTGACTCTTGAGTTTAGTGAACGTATCAGAATTAGCTTTGTTCTTGACTGCAATGGGAGACATAACCTCTGTCTAGTTCTTCTACTCAAATTTCGGAACATGACATTCAGTGCTAATAAAGGATTCCTACTCTTATGACATACATGAGATGCATGATGGATTTTTATTGCATCACCAGAGGAGGTACTGTATCAGAATAATCAGAAATCTAGAAATAAATGTTGCTATTTTGAACATAGAGCCACAATAATCAACAACGAAGCTAAGGTACCGGTATCTGTATTTTTAATGTCATTAGGCAAAATGAAAGCAAACTGAATCTAAATTATATGAAACTAATAATTAATAACTGACATTATACTTGTAAAATGGATTTCTAGTGTCTTTTCACTCTTTGAAAAGTATTTAAAATTTCCAAATCATCAGTTAATGTTTTAACTTGCAAAAATTTACCAGTTATATTAAACTGGTTGTTAGGATGAGATAAACTTGAATTAATGTTTATACAACAAAAAGACAGTTAAATGTAATTGAAAGTTAATTTTGCATGCTAACCACAGATTATATGAGAATATTATAGGAGAAAAATTCCTCCGACACTGGCGCTGTAAATTGAACTCCGGCTTAGCTCAGTTGGTAGAGCATTGGCGCGAATAGCCAAAGGTCCGGGGTTCAAGTCCCAGTGTCGGAGGAATTTTTCTCCAATAATATTCTCATGTAATGTCCAACAGAGACAATAATCTCTCGTTTTAATCCCCTTTCGACCTCACGAACGCATAACCAAAATCTACTGCTTATTCCCCGACATACAACATCTTTCTATTCTTCATCTTTTAGTGTATCAATTCCTCGCCTTTGGAATTCGTTGCCTTGTCATGAAAGAGACTGTCGAAATGTACCACAATTTAGAAATAAATTGGATATACATTTTATTAGTCATTAATTTTATTTTAGTTTAGTTTATCAAATTTGTAATTTTATTGTGTGTAGTATGTTTAGTTTTAATTTATAATTTATCAATTCTTGTATTGTTTGTAGTATGATTTACGATATGTATAGTTTTACTGGTGCAGTGGAAGAAAAGGCCATATGGCCTTAACTTCGCCAGTATAAATAAATAATAATAATAATCTGTGGTTCATGAATGCTTATATATATATATATATATAAACAGATTATATGTCTATACAACTGGCTCTAAATGTTTAAAAATTTGATATTTTAGATTCACTCAAACACGATGGTTAAAAATATTTTTAGAAATTGCATATATGGATCATACTGTAAAATGACACCGCCAACTTAGTAATAACACAGAATTATTGCTTAAATTTAATACAAATCATTTTCAGGGATCTCTTGAAGTAACTGTGTTTTGTTTGTGTGAGCAGAGATACCAGGACCTACCCGGAGGGTGATCCAGCAGCGGTTTGACGAGGAGGACTACGTGGACCAGTACGGATCTGCAGAGCGCGAAGATGACCACGAGCAGTCCGACCCTTTGCTTCAAGTGGACGTCCTCCCAACTATCGGCCTGCCTGCAATTGGAACTCAATTTACATATGTAGAGGATCAAGTCCCGGTGTCCCCACCGCGGGGAAATGGGTCTAGACAGCAAACAAACATGGCGTCTGTGTTGTGTGTGCGTTGCCACGTGTGGGTCTTAAGCATCGTCATGACGTTATGCCAAACATGACGTTCTCAGTACCCGTGTGAAATAGGCCTAACTTGTGTAGTCTACTGGAGGTTTTAAGGAACACCCGGTAGTCGCGTCGACATCAGAATGTTCCCTGTATCACTGACTTTCATTTCCATGCTTTGTATATTATAACTAATGCCGGATTTTTAGGCTTTTATAAAAGGAATTTTAGCCTTTTATTTTCGTGGAATAGGCCTTCTAGGCTTTAAACAAACGATTTTAGCCGTCTTGATAAAATATATGACTGACTGACTGACTGACTGACTGACTGGCTGACTGGCTGACTGACTGACTGACTCTGACCTATATCCCTAGTGTCGGGGCGAAGGGCCTCAAATTGGAGGTTTCTGATACCTATGTGAATTTTGTTACGCTTATTTTCCGAGAGAGGGCAGAGGGACAGGTGGTAAGCCCACCGCCTCACAACCCCCGAGGAAACTAAGGTATTACTTGGACGTGAGAGGCCGGGAAGTTTTGTTCAGGCGCTCTAATGTAGGCTTGAAGTTCTTTAAGGTGCCGTAAATCTACGACACTGGCCCCCAGCTTAAAATTCCCGGATTGCTACGTCCGGAAAAATCCATCGACCGCGGCCGGATTTGATCCCGCGACCTGCGGATCTAGAGGCGGGCACGCTACCCCTAGACCACCGACTGATAAAACATAATATAATGAACACTAATATTAGGCTAACACCGAAAAATGTATTATAATTTTGACAGAGTTATTCTAGTTTTCTTTACAAAATAAACACGTATCCATAAACATATCAACACTCGAAAAATAGCATAAACGATTGAGATATTTACCTTTAATGATATAATTATTCAATACACCAGGCAAAGTTGAAACGACAATGGATTGGTTGCAGATTGCAAAGTATTGCAGACTGCTCAAGTTTCATTTTCATTTCAATCGCCCGGTGCCGCAGAAACCCGCATGATTGGCCAACTCTTACGTGAAACACACTGTACCAATCCAATCGTATGACTCATCTTTCGCTTCACCCAAAGCCATGTACAGTTCAGTGCACGAAAACTTTCCGATGCTACTGGTATATTCTAGTGTTTTTCTTTATTTAAAGTTGGCATTGAATCTCCTTATCATATGTGTTCCACACCAGCCCTGGGTGAACCAATCTTTTACTGGTTCAAGTTCGACCACATGCATTGGGGTACTGGTTTAAATAATCAGATATCAGGACATAAGATTCACGGATTTTATTTAATTTGTATTTATACTTTATTTTTTTGAAGTGAAACTTCTTTAGCCGCGGTAGGGGTAAATCGAGAGCTTGTGTAACGCTCAAAATCGTCACGAAATTAGTGTTACGCTCAAAAACGTCACAAAATTAGTGAGGTGTGATGGGACGAACTGCACAGAAAACAATCAACTCAATGATTAGGCTTATCCAAAAATATAAGAATCCAAAATTAAAAAATTAAAAATCCAAAAAGTAAAAAAAAATCAAAGATCCAAAATTTAAAAAAATTAAAAATTAAAAAATTCAAAATTCCAAGGTTAAAAAATACAAAGATCCAAAATTAAAAGGTCCAAAAATCCAAAATTTAAAAAATAAAAATCCAAAATTAAAAAATCCAAGCATCCAAAATGTAAAAATCAAAACATTCAAAATTAAAAAAATTAAAAAATCTAAAATTCAAAATTAAAAAAATCAAAATAAAAAATTAAATAATAAAAAATTAAAAAATCCAAAAAATTCAAAGATCTAAAATTTAAAAAATCCAAAATTCCAAAACTAAAAAATTAAAAGATCACAATTTTAAAAAACCCATAATCCAAAATTTAAAAAGTCCGAAAACCCAATATAAAAACGTCCAACAATCCAAAATTGAACAAAATTAAAAAATTCAAACCCGTTTTACTTCTGTTGCGTGGCGTTCCACGCACACTTTTTTTTTATTGGGGTCGTTCTAGTTTTACGTAAGCATAATTATTTTTAGTTATTTTGTACCCCTCCCCTTGTAATAAAAAATAAGCAAAAGTTAAACCCCCTTTCGCTTACTTAAGATTTTATGACATTTTGTATATAAATACAATTTGGCAGAAAAAAGTTACCAATAATTACATAATCTTAAAAATTTATATAAACGGGCATATACAGACCGCAGGACGCTCTTTCCCCATCATGCTTTTCTTGCGGTATTGCACTGTAATCGTTTCATCATCTAATACTTACGTAAGAATTGTCGTGACTCTTCCCTGCCCCTTGTCATAAAAAATAAACCGACCCTGGATACCCCCTTCCTGCCTACGTAATACTTGAACGGCCCCATTATCCTATGAACAATGCTCAGGCCTAGATAAGCTGCGAAAGGGGTGGAGTATGTAAAACTCCATTTGAGTGGCCGGAAGGCGTGCATCAAAATGAAAGTCTAGACCAGCCCCTGAGTGAGTCCGACTCATATTGGTTTGATGTCGAAAGTCTGGTACCCAAACTTGAACCTGCGAAACAGGGCGGTTTCAGATTCAGGAGCGAAGGATTGGGGGGAATAAGACATGTATTAAGTGGAAGGTTTGATGAAATTGCCTTGTAAATAGTGTATTCTATATTATACATAATTCTGAAATGATTATATCCTCTCAACGAATCTAAAGGCTCTTAGCCTCCGCCATCGCGATAAAAGAGAGCGCAGGGGTGGGAATTGGGATGGCGGAACCAATTTAGAATTCCTTTACCAATTTGAACCAGTGGGGATTATTTCAGAAAGATTCCATGCACTCGAGCGTACATTACTAAATTCGCTCTCTTTATAAGAGAACATAGAGTAACCGGAAGATACCATCTGGAAGTATATCTAGTGGTAGTAGTCCAGGCCCTGAAAATATATATAACAACTTATAGGAATTAAGATAATTTTTATCTGTTTACAAGAAATTTTGAATTAACAGGTTCCTTTATATTTACTGTATAATATATATCACCATCTAGATATCAAAATATTGTGATGCAAAAATTGCAGACATAGATTTTAATATACAGGGTGTTAATGAATAAAATCTGATTATTTTACCTGTGTATAGGGGGACCTAGTCAAGCAATTTTATTACGAGAATTTTGTTCTATGGATTAAATTTTTCCCTTTGCAGCATAAAATCTCCCAGAGCATTGCCGACAATAACTTCTAACATTTGAAACAATGTAAAAACGCACTTCGTTGTTAATACTGGAGTTATTAATAAAAATATATAATATAGCTGATGATGAATGAATAGAATCAGGTTTTCATCGATTGTCAGGACGACATGAAGACAATGTAATGAAAATTTTAACCCTATTTCGCTTCATTATTGACTTATGAGCACCAAATTATGATTTTAGTGCCCTGTAGCATACACACTTTACGTCATACAGCAAAAATGTCCTAATGAAAGTTGCTCGTCTATGTGCCCTCTATACACAGGTAAAATATTTCGGTGTTATTCATTAACACCCTGTATTTTAAAATTTATAAAATGAACACGAACGGCGTCATCGTATTCCTATTCTCAGTGACTTCATTAATGGTGCCATTATGCATTAGTATTTACATTGTTTAAGAAATATAATTTGCCATGTTGTTATTATCATTATTATTATCATATTTTATGTGCGTGTTATTTATGTAAACGTTTTATTATCTGGTAATCACGTCACGTCTAACTTAAAACTTTCGGAAGCACAACGGTGCCACAGTTAATTTTGAACACTTAGACTGCTAATTCTGTCAACTGACGGGATCCAGAAACTTGCAAAAATTGGTAATCCCGTCATTTGATGGGATTATACTTTCCATGCATTTTATTCTCAAGTTACGTGTATTGAAGGGATTTTAACATTGTGCACATTCCTTTCGATATTTTAATTTCGTTACCTGCCGCTAGAATGCGTTTTTTTAGTTTATTTAGACGCTAATGTGATTTGTTCGCAGCGTATTTTTCAGCAAGGCTTGAAAGATAGTGAGATAGTAAAAGTGAATATGATATAAGTGATGATGAATAATAATTATGTTCAAGAAGAATTTTCAGAAAATTCAGGCTAATAATTTGTATACATCTGCTATAACAAGATACTAATTTTAGGTTAGGATACGCCTACCTTGTTGTCCTTACGCAAATATTTGCTAAAAAGTGCTATTAAATTTGATTATTCTAATGTTGTAGTGTATATCAGTTGGCCTAATGCAGTATGACAATTTGCATATCTTTGTAAATATAACTTTAAAATATGCTTCTAATCTGGAATTTAATTTTACAGTTTATTCGTTCAACTTTCTTCTATCACTAATTTGTCATGTTTCTATATTATCGGAGGTAAAGATTCCGTTCATATCATTATAATATCATTATACATCATTATACACCATACTTTAAAAGAGCAAATTTCAAAGTTCCAAATCATATCAATATTATTTTTTTATAGCTATAACTTTTTGTAAAAATTCAAGTTTTAAAATATTGTAAAATTTGCCAGCATTTGACGCTAGGTTACTACAGAATGACTCAGTAGCCAAAGTGTTAATACAATAAATTTCTTCCAACCAGGGTTGCCTTAACAAAGAATACCATATCAAATTAAATTCGATAAGATGTTAATTACTGACCAACTTTAATCATAAAAAGAATATAGGTGCTGATGGCCAATGCTTGTCATATTGTTTTGGTAGCTGGTATATTATACTCATTACAACATTTTCAAAAATTGACTTTTAATATGAATATATTCGTGAACATTCGTCTCTGATGGGCATTACATGAGAATATTATAGGAGAAAGTAATGAGTCAGAGGAATTTTTCTCCTATGAAATCCTATAATATTAATTTATTATTAATACTTAAATTGCTCTGACAACAGATCTCTACCAGTAGATCAACATTGTCGTTACTTGTTTCTTCATTAAATCGTTGCTGTATGCCCTGAAGGATATTATTTCCCACACGTGCATTAAAGTCGCCCATTATTATTATTTTACGATTGTTCTTGGGAATCTTATCTATTTCATTTTGCATAATATGTTCATAGAATTTCCTTCTTTCATTTTTTGGCTTCGTATTATCTGGTGCATACACATTCAGAACGTAGGCTACAATATTTTGTCATCAATATTCTCTCGAGTTTTATTGTTCCCGTGCCTGTATCTTGAAAGTAATAGAAACACATTTTTGTAATTCTGCGAATCACAGCAGCAACACAGAAATGGTTTGCTTGAACATCATCGTCTGCTAATTCACGCACGTTTATGTGAGCCAGACAGGTTCATTGTTGGACGGAGCCTCATGATGTCATTGTTGAGCGCTGAGAATAGGAAGACGCCTTTATGATAATTTATTAGTAGCTATCCGTAATAATTAGAACAAAATTTAAATTGGTGCGTGTTTTCTGCTATTTAAAGAGATGGGCTGGTTAAAATTTGATGAATTTTCATTTTTTTAAATACAAAAAAAGTTTTATATAGAAAATTCTAAAGTTCACAGTTTTAAACCATAACTTTTTACTCATCAAATGAGCGGTTATTTACATTAAATGATTAACGGGTCATTTTGACTACAAACATTTGTTTATTCAATTGGAGATTACGATGAGAAATAGAGTAAGGCAATGTATCTTTGTAAATAAAGCTTTTTGTCGATATCTTTCGTTATTACTTATATTTAGTTATGCCAAATTGTTTTTTACTTTCTGGACGACCCTCGTACATTCTAGTAAGATTTTTGTTTATAGTAAATCCTACCTATAGCGAGACTTATGAGGGTACTGCATGAGGATTAGGTAGTTCTGTAAATTTTGACAATTACTTATTCTTAATGCAAAACATGTGCACTCATATGACCAGCCTGTCCTCTTACATATGTATATATGCCAGTGATACAGGAACTACTGATGACGCAGCTACTGGGGCATTCGAAATGGACTTGTGCACTGACAATAAGGATCTTGTCCACTTTGATTAAAGGTGGCAACGAAACTGCCGAAACAATTTTATCTGTATCTGTAATTAACTGTAAATTTCAATTATTATGACGTACCAGACATTTTACAGTGTCTTCATTTCGCTGGAACTCTTATCTTGCCGGAACCTAACCGGAAACTCTGTCCGATTAGAGCCTTGGTAACTTGTGACGGTCACCGCACAGTCACTTTTATTATGATTGTCATCAATGCAAGTTGTATATATGTTACGGTCAATCTGATTATTCAGGGCAGTTTTCATAATGCTTGGTCATTATGAATAATGACCGATAAATTCGGGCAATTTAATAATTTTACGACAATCTAGGATAATTTCTTACACTACCCGGTCAATATTAATACTGCTACAATTTCTCTGGTCACTTTAATAAATTGACAGCAATTTGGCAACGTGCGTCTGGTGTGATTCTCCCTAACCTAACCTAACCTAACCTAACCTAACCTATGTAACTCGAAATGTCACCAAAGTGGAAGCTGCTCTAATAAATAAAAACTCTTGGATTTGACATTTTGCGTATATATATATATATATATATATATATATATATATATGTTTTTCTTTTGTTTTTGTTAGGCGTACGTATTTTTCATACTTATTTACTTTAATATAATATCCTCTTATTTTTGTATGTAGAGAAATATGAATAAGAATTCTCTCAAATTGCCCAATCAATTTCCAGCATTATTCATAATGCCCGGGCAATGTGTTAATTTCTATATAATTTACCATTTTGTCACGTCCCATTGGGCACTTTTTAAATTGCCCGGGCATTATAAATAATGCCCAATTGTTTAGATTGACCGTATCATATACATAATTCAGTTATATAATTGAGATCAGTGAAACCAGTTATCCAGCCATGAGTTTAGATTTGATTAATACTGAAGATTTTATAAGTGAAGCGGAATGTCCTCCTGCCATTTGGGATGTCACAAACGATTACAAATTGTTTTATCATTTAGCTAGTATTGGCAATACTGTACTAGCGGTGACCGTCACAAGTGACCCAGTGTAAAAAGGCCCTTACTGTTTGGTTTTTTCATGATGGCCGGTGTCAACAAGATTGCGTCCATGTAAGCTAACACAAACAAGGAAATGAAGGAATGCATGTTTTCGCGGTGTGTGTATGGTGCTAAGTAAAAACATAATGCAAACTAAGAATCAAATGTTTCAATTATTTTCATTTTCCTACTAAGCTGTTTATTTGTTAAAATATAATTTCCACCTATGCTCAGTAGGCTACATAAAATAACAGAAACCTTACCTACTCTAAAATTATAACTTATCTTTTGTAGTCTAATTTTAATGTGTTTCACGTACGAGTTGGCCAATCATGCGGGTTTCCGCGTCGCGGCGGCCACAGCTCTAACTACCGAGCGATCAGGTGAAATATCTACGCAAATAAAGCCACTGACGGGTAGTGGTTGAGGTTCTCACAGTTACAGTTGGAATTACAATGAAAATACTCACGTACCTCACTACAAGAGATGTTGGAAATTTCCTCCTCTTGCATCCACACAACACTGGCACATTTTAAGGAGATTTTTTTTCACGCGCATAAGTCCAGCTTCCGAGATAGAGTTAATTTACCTTGTGATATTGTCTTTAAGTTCTTCTGATGTATGGGGGTTCGGCCTATATATTTTATTTTTAAAGTTATTCCATAAATAATAATCACATACTGTTAGAAGAACTTAAAGACAATATCACGGAAGCTGCGCGTGGAAGAAAATTTCCTCAAAACGTGCTAATGTTGTGTGGATGCAAGAGGAGGACATTTCCAACATCTCTTGTGATGAGATACGTGGTTATTTTCGTTGTAATTTTAACTGTAAATGTGAGAACACGAATCATTACACCGTTAGCGGCTTTAGCCTATTAGCGTAAACATTTCACCCGATCGCTCGGGAGTTATAGCTGTGGCCGCCGTGACGTAGAAACCAGCATGATTGGCCAACTCTTACGTGAAACACACTGTATAAGTAGCATAAACTACTGGTCCAGAAAAATAAAACTTGTATACAAACAATTAGTTGGTTATAAATATGAGTAATATTTCTTTAAAACTTTTAAAAACGTGTTTAAATTTCATAAAAATATGTCTTATGTTAAAATGCAGCTGTTGTCTTCTTCCTATAATACGCGTTTCGAACATAATACGTCAACTTCAGGTAAAAGTTTTCATGAATTGTAGATAATCTGTTGAGCTGTGGGCTGCTTGGTCATCCTTCTGTCTAACGACAGAATTGCGAGGATTATAATTATTTATTTATTTAATCAGGTTATACAATGTCCTAGACATCTTCCTGTACCCATTTCAGGAGTTTATCATTTTTCTCCATAATTCTCGATTTGTCCATGCTTCGTCTTCTATTCTCCTTTCCTTTAGTGTTTGATTGATGCCTTGTGTCCATGTCAATTTGGGCCTGCCCCTCTCTCTTCGTCTTTTCGGAGTCCACTCATATATCTTCTTCGGTAGTCTATCGTCTGTCATTCTTTTCATGTGCCCATACCATCTTAGTTGTGCTGTTTTTACAGTATCTACCAGCGATCCTTGTACCTTCATTTTTCCTCTAATGATATTGTTCCTAACCTTGTCCCTCCTGGAGATTCTTGCAGACCGTCGCCAAAAGTCCATTTCTGTGGAGTGTAGTTTAGCTATTGTATTTGATTTCAAATTCCAAGTTTCTGCTCCATGCATAACTGTGCTCTTAATGATTGTATTGTATATGTTTGTTTTTGTTTCTCTGGTATGTCTTTATCCCACAAGACACTGTTTAATTTTGAAATTGCTGAACGTCCTTTGTTGATTCGTCCATTTATATCGTCTTCATGGTTTCCATTCTTTGTAATTTTTATTCCTAAATATCTATATTCATTGCAATGTCTGATTGTACCACTCCCGTTTGATAAGATGAGGTCCTTTGAGTCTGTTCCTAGTGCCACATAGTTCGTTTTCTTCAAATTGATGTTCAGGCCCCATTCCTTATACTCTTCTATAAGTTTTCTTGTCATATACTCCAGGTCTTCATAATCCTCTGCGATT
Source organism: Ectobius pallidus (assembly GCA_964059195.1). Classification (NCBI taxonomy): domain Eukaryota; kingdom Metazoa; phylum Arthropoda; class Insecta; order Blattodea; family Ectobiidae; genus Ectobius; species Ectobius pallidus. The sequence continues at coordinate 17,337,460 of CAXKWD010000001.1, forward strand.
ACCAATTGATCGCCAGCAAACAATAGTGAGTATATATTATCTTCTGTTAGTAACATTCCCATTTGTGAGCATTTCCTTTTCCAGGTCATTAGTGCCCTATGAAGATATATTTTGAATAATGTTGGTGATAGTGGGCATCCTTGTCTTAGCCCTTTTGTGACATAAAATCCAGGTGAGATCCTATTTTGTATTTTGATTTTTGTATACGATTTGTCATACAAATTGTTTATCGCCTGAATCATTTTATTATTAATTTTGAAATATTCTAACGATTCCCATAGTTTAGTCCATGGTACACTATCATAGGCTTTTTCTAGGTCAACAAACAATAAATGTAGGGGTTGTCCAAAAGCTTCTGTTTTCTCAATAAGTTATCTTATACTGAAAATATGATCAATGGTTGATCTCCCTGCTCTAAATCCTGCTTGTTCTTCTGTTTCTATTAATGCATATTCGTGTTCTAATAAGTAATTTAACACTCGTCCATAAATACGACTAAAAATGCTTGTTACTGTGATCCCTCGATAATTGTTGCATTCATTTTTGTTTCCCTTCTTATGTATAATTGATAGCAGCCCTATTTTCCAGTCTTTTGGAGTTGGTTCTCCACTTAGGCATCTTTCAAATATTTGTGCTAGTAGCTCCAAACGTTTTGGGGTACCATGTTTTATGAGTTCTGCCGACATTCCATCTTCACCACATGCTTTGTTATTTTTTAAGGATCTAATTATAGTTTCTATATTCATTTGATCTATTTTTATATTGTTATCTGGTGTGTCTGCATTTTCATTCTCTAAAATATCTAAATATTCCCCTCTCTGTTCAATAAAAAGTTCTTTAAAATATGTCTCCCATTTTCCATAGAGATACCGTTGATATTGTATGTTACACTTTCATTTTTCCGTAATTTTTTTTAAAATTCTTCAAGCTTCGTTACTTTTTCTGCTGCCCAAATATGTTTGTATCGTGTTGCATGTTTTTTCCCACCTCTTATTCTTTTCCTTTGTGACCTTTTTCCTAACTTGTGCTTGTACTTTTTTTTTATTCAATTTTGTCCTCTAGCCTTTTTGTATTGAACCATTTTTTATATTTATCTTTCTTAATTTTTACCATATCTTCAATTTCCTTAGTCCAAAAGTATAATTTTGAGTTTCTTGCTTTATGTTCTTGTTTTCCTAAAGCTTCCATAGCTGCTTCATGTATACTTTTTACTAAATGTTTTTGTAAATCTTCTGTGGTGTTAAAATTTTCTCTCTGCGACAACTTTTCATCTAGTCTTTTTTTATACAAATATATAAATATATAATAATAATAATAATAATAATTATTATTATTATTATTATTATTATTTTTATTATTATTATTATTATTATTATTATTATTATTATTATTATTATTATTATTATTATTATTATTATTAGAGCATGATCATGAAAATATATTAGTTGTTCTATGTTTGGAAAGCTCTATCTTGTAAATTCATGAAGAATTTTACCTGAAGATGACGAATAACTGTCGAAACGCGTAATATAGGAAGGGGACAACAGCTGCAGTTTAGTATAAGACTTTTTATGGACTTTAAACACATTTTTAACAGTTTTTCAGAAACCTTAGTAATATTTATGACTAACTTATTGCTTGTACACAAGTTTAATATTTCTGGACCAGTAAGTTATGCTACTTATATATGTTAGACTATAATAAGATGTTATGTTTTTAGAGTAGGGTAGTTTTCTATTATTTTGTATTCTGAGCATTGGTGGAAATTATATTTTAACAAATAAGAATGAATGAAATGTTTTCTAAGTAAACTGTAACCTCTACATAGACGCTCTACCCCACTCTGTCCCACTTCGCTTTGTTTAGACATCTGTTGGCGCAACCAACCGGCCACCAGGGAAAAAATTAACAGTACGGTATATCTAGTTTGCACCATAGAATTATAGAAACCTGCATTCCTAATGTTCCCAATACCAAAGAGAGCTTATAACTTTACAGTCAATCACAATTATAATCACAGGCACCGACTTGAAAATATTTGGGGGACAAGAAATTATTTTTAGTAGTTATACATATGTGATAAAAACTTAAAAGGTGGGGTGTGCAAAAAGTACCTTGCGCTTGCCCCCCTGAAGTCGGCCCCTATGATTATAAGTAGACTTCGGATATTAGGTAAAATCCTATCTTAATCCTTAAGATATACACACAAAAACTTGTATATATGCGTTTTACAGGTTTTATTTATTTATTTTTATTTATATTACTATTGTCGTTTAGCAATATTCAATTGCAATAGACTAACGGTCTTACTAATAATCCAGTTGTAACATTTATTCCAGGAATATACACAGCTGAGGAGAAAAGTGTACCAATAATTCTTGTATAAGGCTGAATGTGTGCAACGCTTTACACATCCTGACCCCCTTGTACAAGCTTGACGTAAATAATCAAGTTGGCCGTTATCCGTAACAGCCGGTCGTTTCGTAGATGTCTGAGATTGAATTTTGAGGCTATGCATATTCTGAGCTGCTTTTGCGGAATTATAAACATTGTTCCTTGTTTGCGGGACATATTTCCTTATTCGTACCCATGATTACAGCTTTCTGAAAACAATATGATGAAATACTGAAACTAGATTTTCTCTTGGCAGACACGCATTGCTGTTTGTTCACGGCTCCGACAGATGGCGTTCACCAGTCCTTCATAGCCAGGGGCTAGTAACGTCATGACCAGCGTGACGTGTTTGATGACGTTTCACGTACAAACCCGGTGTAGCCCTTGGCAGTTATACTGCGTTTTTTGGTAATACGGCTTATGTAGAACTTGCGCGGAGAACAACCAAACAAACGTTCAACGCAAATATAAGCAGCTTTTATTAGTAAGGCTGTTAGTCACAAAGTAAATCAAAGTAGGTAAAGTTTATAGTCAGTACATTGTAAATTACATACCATGTCAAAAATCATAAGACAAATTTATAAAAAGAGGAGTCTGGAGTTATTCATTGTTGTTATAGAAGGGGTTTTCAATCAACCACCTGCAAGTATTTTCTTTGAAAGCACACTGATTCATTTGGGATACGTATGCAGGTATGTTATTGTATAACTTGAAGGCCATTATATGATGGTTGTTGGCTTTTACTGTGAGTCTGCATTTAGGTAAGTACACCTTTTCATTATTCCTTGTTCTATGTTCATGGATTTCATTAACCTGAGTCATTGAATTTAAATTACGTTTTGCGTACATTAACAATTCTAGAATATACAGTCCTGTGACCGTCATAATTCCAAGTATGATAAAGAGAGGTTTACAATGGGCATTCCAAATGGCATTTGTCAGTAATCTGATGACTCTCATTTGGAGAATAAACACTTTGTCAGCATGAGTACAATTTCCCCAGAGCAATAATTCATATGAAATGATACTTTGAAAAAAAGAAAAGTATGCAACCTGAACATAAGTGCATGGTAAAAATGACGTTAAATTCCGTAAAAGATATAAAACACGAGACAATCTGGTACATACTTAATCAACATGATTTATTCAAGTCAGCCTATTATCAACATAATATATTATGCGAAGCAACCTAACAGCTTTGTTCACATTGAGATTTTTCAGTGTAAAAGTTATAGATACAGTCTTACTTTTATTTAAAAATAGATTATTAGCAGAAAACCATTTCTTTGCCTGAATGTGAAATATTCGAAAGCTCGTTTAGGGTTACTTTGGTTTTTTAGGAAAGTAAAATCTGCAAAAACAATGGTAAAAGCATCTATATTTTTGACAAGATCATTAATTATGATTATAAACAGGATGGGACCCAAAACGGAGCCCTGTGGATCTCGACATTTAACTAACCTTAGGTCTGACGTGTTATTACCTCTTTGAGACACATTGCTACCTGTTACTTAAATAACATTTGAAAAGCTGTAGCTCAATACCTTGGATTCCATAACATTCCATATGACAGTGCCTGAAACTGATGATGCTTTTAGGACCTAATACTGCCTACTTTGATGTTGGAATATAATGAAAACTCAGCCTATTCGGTTAACACTTCATTGGTCAGTTTTCTTGCTCTATGGCTGAGTTGACTTAAGCTTATAATGTGAAATATTGAAAAATGATAATTTATTAGAAGTCATTATTATGGACAAAAATATGAACAAATCAATTAATGCTACTCGTTAATGAATTTTGTTTTCTACAATTTACAGTGTGTTAATGAATAACACCGAAATATTTTAGCTGTGTACAGAGGGGACATAGACAAACAATTTTTATTACAAGATTTTTGCTCTATGACCTAACATGTATATACTACAGGGCATTCAAGTCATTACAATTTGGTGCTCATAAGTCAATAATTAAGCGAAATAGGGTTAAAATTTTAATTAAATTGACTTCATGCCTTCTTAGTGATTGATAACAATCTGATTCTTAATCATTCATCAACAGTTATATGATAATTTAGTGTTTTCATAATCTGCAAAACTTCCAGACTAATCACATGACTGGCCCCAACTTCATTAGTTGTTTTAATCATAATTACAGTGTTTACAACGAAGTTCCTTTGTTTTGCATTTTTTCGAATGTTAGAAGTCAGGGGCGGCCATGCCCTGGGAGATTTTATGCTTCAACAGGAAAGTTGAATCCATAGAAGAAAATCTTTTGTATAAAATGTTTATATAAAAATTAAACTCCGTGGTGCTATCTCTTGAAGGACTAGGCCTACCATCCGATCGCTGCATCATCTACCATAGGCAGATGGCAGGATTGTGGGGCATGTGGTAAGCATGCCGACACCCATGGCCGTTAATTATGACTTCCGTGGTCGGAGCCACTACTTCTTAATCAAGTAGCTCCTCAGCGTGTGTCACGAGGCTGAATGCATCCCGTTCAAAACCTCCCAAGCTCAGAAAACTCCGAGGAGGTACCGGGAATGTAGCGATGCCAACCAGGAGACCATGCAGACGGTCCCAAAAATTGTATATACGATAGGAAATTCTGATTAAAATAGTGTATTACATATTAGTGGACCGCCGGCGTGGTCTTGTGGTTAGCGTCGCTGACTACAGATCCGTCGGCCCGGGTTCGATCCCCGGTAGTTCCTCGGATTTTTCTGAGGTGGAGAGGTCTGGTAGGGGTGCACTCAGCCTCGTGATTCAAATTAAGGAGCTACTTGATAGAGAAGTAGCGGCTCCGGTCATGGAAACCATCATTAACGGCCATGGGTGTCGGCATGCTGACCACATGCCCCCATTCCTGCCATCTGCCTATGGTAGATGACGCAGCGGTCGGGTGGTAGGCCTTATCCCTTCTGGAATGTTAGAGCCACTGAGTTATAGAGTTCGGAGTTTCGTATTATAAATGTAATTAATTCTGATGTTAATTAATTCAACTGAAATCAAATTAACGATTTTATAATAGACCCTATTTTCCTATTTTAGAGTCTATTCCTTAAAATATAGACCATTTTAGGCACTTAAAATTGAACTTTAGCAAATAAAAATCTGAAGTCTAATTACAAGACTTTTGGTTACGGAATACGGAGATAGCTTTAAAATATTTCCGGTAAAATAATAAGAAATGACAAAACGGTTTTGTGGGATTGAAAACCCACTGAACAGGTCTGAGAACCTTGGCAGTGGTAAGGTAGCAATTTATAGGGTTTATGCTAAATAATAGCTTATGGAGAAAGTGATAATGCTATTGAGAACTTCAATATAAACATTTCATAAACTAATTAGATTTTTCAGGGCACCGTTATATGAATTAGGATGTAATGTGTAATGGCAACATATTTACTTATTTTCTTATGGTCTATCCACAATGTGCAGTCGGCAGTTGGTAGTTCGTAAGCGCCAGTTCGGCCGCTTGGGAGCAGCATTCGAGCCGTCCAGAATATGCAGTCGACATTGAGGTTAGGGATACATTTTGCAGTATAAAAAATGTGGAGAAATCGCTTTATAACTGCAAAATATATGTAATAAACACATCTTGCTTTCTCGTAGTATGCTAATCTGTTTATTTGGACTAGTAAATCATTTTCAATCTCGTAATATGTTACTTGCAGTCGTGCAGTCAGCAGTCGAAGATGAATTTCCCGACTGCCGACTACCGACTACCAACTGCCGACTGCCTGCTGTCGACTGCAACTGCACATTGTGAATGGCGACCATTACTCACCAAACGTTATACTTCGACTACCAACTACCGACTACCGACTGAACATTGTGGATGGAGCCTTACACTGTAAGTGGGTCAACAACCCGGTGGTAGTGTTGCAATTAATACCAGCCATACATATATACATACAATGGCACACTATACAAACAATTACAGACATTAAATATCACAACAAGCAATATACATACCAAACCCTATCAATATAAGTATTAATAATTTTAAAAAAAGAGTGCGTGGAACGCCACGCGACACAAGTATTTTCTTCAGTTTTCCTTTTCTTTGTCACTTTCATCCTCTCACGGTATCCTCTTGCTCTTTCTGCAATTGATTTCGGCTTTTTAAAGTCTGTGTGTGCCTTTTTATGAGAATTATAGTTTGTATAAGGCAAACTAGATTTTACCATTGGTTCACACGTATCAGTTCTATCATGCACTTCACTTACTGATGCTTCACGAGCATTTTCTAATGCTATTCTTCGTGATCGGCTTTCTCTCTTGCGTTCTGCTGCAGTTTTGGCCGTTACACTTCATGTATTTTCTTCAATTTTCCTTTTCTTTGTCACTTTCATCCTCTCACGGTATCCTCTTGCTCTTTCTGCAATTGATTTCGGTTTTTTAAAGTCTGTGTGTGCCTTTTTATGAGATTTATAGTTTGCATAAAGCCAAATAGATTTTAATATAGGTTCATACGTATCAGTTCTATCATGCACTTCATTTAAAATCGTATGCGTTTTCTGCTACGACTTTGTTGATTATAGTGCTGTTCAACTTTTTTCAAAATGTACACAGTCAAACGAAAAGAAAGATGCAGTGTAATTCTCGAGAAGGGCGGTGGCTAGTGCTGTTCAACTTTTTTCAAAATGTACACAGTCAAACGAAAAGAAAGATTCAGTGTAATTCTCGAGAAGGCGGTGGTTTTAACACACTTTACCAATGTCGGGTAATTTATTTAAATTTTGGATAAGCTTAATCATTGAGTTGAATCATTGAGTTTCTTGTTTTAATTTTTGGATGTTTTAATTTTTGGATGTTTTAATTTTTTTTAGTTTTTGAAATGTGTATTTGTTAATTTTGGATTTTTAATTTTGGATTTGCGCGGTAATCAACCTCCGGGTTCCATAAAATAGATAATATACCTTTAGATTGCTTAGGAATTGTCTATTGCCATTGAGGAAGTAATGTCTGAAAAATTTCCTTTGATTACTCCTAATCATTGAGTTGTTTTCTGTGCAGTCCGCTCCGAAACACGTAGTTTTGAGTGTGACTGATTTTGTGACTATTCCCATTGTTGAACAACACTTCCAAACTAAACATTCGTACATCCTTAACGATCTATAAAGCATTGGTTAGGAGCATCATAACATATGCTAGCCCAGTGTGGGGCCACGCCAGCAAAACTCATATGAGTAAACTGCAAAAACTACAAAACAGAGTATTATACACTATCACTAAACTTCCGCGAGTCACTCCAATCTGGACCCTCCATAAGGAAACTAACATGGACACCATCCAAGAATATATAGCGACAAGCGCGGCGACATTCTACGAAAGTTGCAACGGGCACGAAAATCCCCAAATCGCGGAGCTGGGCCGTTATGACATAACACACGACAAACACAAGAGGCCGAAGTCACTCCTTCCACAGGAGATGATTGAAGCACTAGGACTCTAACAGAACACACAAGACCTTATATAAGGCGGATAACTGGTAATTCGGACTGGCAATACTCTGAACACGAGCCAAATAGCAGGGGAAAATTTTTAATTTGGTTCCCCGAGTAGAAATTAATAAGCATTTTGTGTGATTTCAGGAAATGGATCTCCAGACTAGAAGTCACCATGCATTAAGCCTAAACTAAATAAAATCTGGTCCTATTGCTAAATCACTAAAGTCAAGCTATTCTGCCAAGGTTTTTTGCGGTTTTCTAAGGCCTCGCAACGAATGTTGGAATAGTTCCCTTGCAAAAGACGGGCCGCAACCCGCACAATAACACCCCCCCCCCCAACTTCAAAATTTTTAAATAAAAGGACCCTCTGACCGCGTAAAACAAAATTTTAGAGCAAGAAATTGGATATACAAAATTACAATAGACTGTCTTTTCGGCTACAACAATAGAATCGAACATTGCTAACCACCCCTACCTTACAGCTATGACACCACCTCCAAATCATACTCAAAATCATGGGGCAAATGGGCTTTGCCTAGGTACCCATTGCCTACTACATAGTAGTGGGCATAAAAGAGGAAGGAGCCACGTATCAAAAGTACGTTGCAGATATTCTCAATTCGATTCCGATTCCGATTTTGTGACTGATTTTGTGACTGATTTCGTGACTGATTTCGTGACTGATTTCGTGACTGATTTCGTGACTGATTTCGTTACGGTTTTAGTGTGACTGATTTTCCGATTTACCCCAACCGCGAGAAAAGAAGTTTTACTTCAAAAATCTCTCTCCATTCAAAAATATAACATATAAAAATATTTACAAACATAACTACACAATATTATACATTGTCATATACCCTATTCGATATATTTTTTAAAAATTCCGGCGTTAGCAGGAAACGTTTCGAAGGTTTCTACAGGTAAGTCATTCCAATCCTGAATCCCTGATTTTGTTTTTGTGATCCTTTTTGTAATTTGGTTCCTTAATTTTGCTGTGAAGCTCTTCCCATGCCGGTTGTTTCGTGTATAGGCTACATAATAGGCCTACATACATTTTAAGCTATTTATTTTCCTTCTAGATTATAAACATTTCCACCCTATTTTATGGAACCCGAAGGTTCATTGCCGCGCTTTCCTGAGCCCGCCATTCAACCCCATTCTGTGCTAACTCTATCCAATCATCCCTCGCAAATCCTACTTCTCTTAAATCTATCCTAATATTGTCCTCCCACCTACGTCTAGGTCTTCCAAGTGGTCTTTTCCCTTCGGGTCTCCCAGTCAATATATTTTTTTATATATTTCCTTCCTCCCCCATGAATGCAGCATGTCCAGCCCATTTCAACCTCCGTGATTTAATTACCCTTACTATATCCGGTGAAGAAAACAGGTCATGAAGCTCGTTGTTATGCAGTTTTCTCCAGTCCCCATTTCCATCTCTCTTAGGCCCAAATATTTTCATAAGCCCCCTGTTTTCGAACACTAATTTGTGCAAAATTACTGGATTTTTGTGTCTATAGAAAAGTGATACGGGTCTATGTAAATACATGTAGATATAGGTAGTGATGAGCAAATGCAAGACCAAGACCAAGACCAAGGCGGTCTTGGTCTTGGTCTTGGTATTGCACTCTCAGTCTTGGTCTTGGTCTTGGTCTTGCATTGGTAACCCTGGTCTTGGTCTTGGTCTCGGTCTTGCATTAGTGGTCTTGGTCTTGGTCTCGGTCTTGTATACTCGGTCTTGGTCTTGTTGCAAGAGTCTTGCAGTTTTCTTTTATGCATCGTACTGTGATCGATGGCGTTTACATGATTTAAAGTTACACCGTTTACATGTGTGCTATTGCTTGCGAAAGTAACGAAAGCTAATTGCTTTTAGTTGCTTTGACCATGTAGACAGTAATGTGATGTCACGCTGTTTGCCGAAACGTCCATGGTGATATAAGCTAGAACAGTACACTTTGAGTGTAAATTTGAATATGCCTGTTATCCTATTACAGAAATTTAAACCCCAAATCCACGTGATGCTATACACTATTTGAGAGTGTAAAATTATGAATGTTATATTGTAAAGTTTCAAATTGAACGGCTGTGGAGACAAGAAGTAATACTAACAGGATGTGTATGAAATGTTTAAAAGATTTCCCCATAGGAGAGAGGTTCTATCTGACCTGTTTAAAACTGTATAATATAGTAACAAAACATAACGGCATTGAAGCAGATGCTTTAGAAATTGTGCAATCTATAGAAAATCACACAATGTCCCTTCGAAACCCAAACTCATAGGCTGCAATAAATAATATTTATCTTTCCATATAGGCCTACCCTAGTTCTAATTTATAACACATTGTGAACAGATCATTTCTGCACTTAAAAGATTTCCGCTACCCCCCATAAATTACTTTCTACTTGCTTTCAAGTTTCGGGCCTTCAACTAAATGGGTCATAAATAATTATAACTATTCTTCATGCAAGAAAATATTTCTAGACCAGGCATTTTCTACTTTTTATCTTTTCCCATTCGATATGCATCCTCAATATGAATCAGCAGCAAGAACTTAAACACCGCCACCGTTATGTGTCAATAACAAAATTGTAGTATTAAAAAAGGGTTTTCAGTGGATGTCCTACCTATCATCAACAAAATGTAGGCCTGTATAGCTACAGTATAATCACATACATAACTGTAAAGTAATAACTAGAAAATATCTGTCAAATAAATTCCTTTTTTAATTAATGTACGGTTTAATTGCGTTTTATTGAATAATTATGAAGAATACCGGGCGTATAACCTGATTTTTTCAGACTTCGCTTTATTTTGAAATTTTCTGCAAGGAGAATGGAGTCAGCTGAATAGCTATGTTATATTTTGTGTAAGTAGACAGGAAAGATTCTATATGTGAGAGTAGGCTATTAATATTAGAGATAGGTGTAAAAAAGGATAGCATCGTTAATGAAATAGGCTACTGAGCATGTTAATAGGCGTTTTAAGTTACGGGGGGTACTGTTTAAAGTTTCAAATCCTTAGTCATAGGTCGCCCCATGGCTGAGTGCCTAGACCGCTCGCTTTCCACTGCTGGGACACGGGATGGGATCTCGATGGATCCATGTGGAATTTGTGGTGGACAAAGTGTGGTCGGGGCAGGCTTTCTCGGGGTACTCCGGTTTCCCCTGCCATATGTCATTCCATCGTTGCTCCATTCATCGTAGTATAACCATTTGGTTGTAATAAAGAATTATTATAAATCCTCAGTCATAGGTTTCGTTTAACCCAGGGAGAGGTTAGAGAAACTAGTTATTAAATAACTGTATGGCAGAAAGTTTTATTGATAAATTATGTGGTCAGTATTTATATTGTACGCAAAATGAAATTTCGTTTATGACTTAGGACCTTTGTTACATCTGTTTGTCTTTCGTACCATAATACTAGAAAACTATTGCAATTGAACATTTTAAAAATGAATATGGAGTGTTTATAATGAATTTAACTCCCACCAATTGAAGGAACTAGCTGTATGGAATGCTATTCAGGGAAATCCGTCAGATTAATTGTAAGTTTTCATTGCAGTAATTAGTCTTAACGTAGTGGTGACAGAGGTTGTATACGGAGTTCACATGTATTATTTGAAAGGTGCGCTCGTTTTTGGATACGGACAGCGTCACGCACCGGGTCTGCTCTCATTGGTTATCGCACGATGAGGCAACCTCTACGTACATTATAGGCCTACCAGCCTTGGGACTACCCCGGCTAGCGACTCTGCGGCGCCTTTGAGTAGTGGTCGCTGGCTCGCTGCATACACAACGGGATTTATAAAAAATTTTCAAGTGGCAAGACTGCAAGAGTCTTGCAGTTAGGTCTTGTTCTTGCCAGAGTCTTGCAGGGTTGGTCTTGGTCTTGGTCTCGGTCTTGCATGGTCGGTCTTGGTCTTGGTCTTGCTAACGCTGATGCGGTCTTGGTCTTGGTCTCGGTCTTGCATTTTCTGCAAGACCAAGACCAAGACTGCAAGACCAAGACTGGTCTCGCTCATCACTAGATATAGGCCAATGTATACTATAAATAATTATACTATTTTTTGAGTTGATGGTTTTGAGGTTTAAATTTAATTGTATCATAAGAGGGTGAATTTATTCCTTTTTATCTCTAATATTAACAATGTCACCTCTCACAAATTCCGGATAATGATAAAAGAAGCAACCGATGATGGCATAATAATTTTGTTGTCGAAATGCATCTTAATTTTTAAAACAACATCACAACACACTAGACACCAATACAGGAGGCTGAAACTGACCGCCAAAAACTATCAGTTCATCATAATTGAAGCAAAATCAAGAAACATACAGTTTGAAAACGGAAAGTCCTCCATAATTTAATTTTGAATCGCGCAAAATACAAAACCGACGATTTCGGACCTTTTAAGGGAGGACACACAGCTTTCGATGCTGAAAATAGGTGAAGTTTCATTTTTTTTTTCTGAGCAATGAATTGTTCTGTAGCCTTGCAATCTGGTATGCTCTATATGACTAGTTCTACAATTTCATACTATTTCCAGAATTCATTTGACTATTATAGTTAATGGGTAATTATCATTATAAAATATCAGCTTAATTTTGTGCATTGAAGTTCCTTTTCCCTGATAATTTTCATAAATACCAATATTTCTGAGTGATTCTTTTTTTTTATCTATTTCTAAATATCATATGAACAACATAATATAGCATATTTGGATTATCTGCAGTATAATTTTCTTTTTAATAATTCATCACACGTTAATTTTATTTAGAAACTTTTACATCAGAAATATAATTTTTACTTCCTCTGCCCGTACCATAGGTACTATAGGTAGAGGAAGTATTGTTTTCGACCCCAAAATTCGAAGTTGAGTTTTTAGCATATATACACGTTTCAAGGCCCCCTGAATCCAAAAATACTATTTTTGGAATCATGTCTGTGTGTCTGTCTGTCTGTCTGTCTGTGAACACTCTAGCTCCAAAACGGAAAATCGTATGAAAACGAAATTTCGTATTTGGATCAGGTACCTTCTGAAGATGTGAGGATAAGATTGGAATCATTAAACCACTCATAGGCTAATACAACTATTTTGTCAACAGTAATAAAGTTTTTAATTGTTTCACTTTCCTTTAGGAGTTCGTTAACCAATACTCCATTACGAGTTACGAGTATTTTTGGAAGTCGATTCTGATCTGTAGTGAACACTGCGTAGTAAAACATCTAAAGCCTGTCTGTTCAAGTCTTTTCATTTTACACTAGCCATCACTGCATGTCAACACTGTTATCTTCATAAATCAAAAGTGGCAGCTTAACTGTGGGGTGAAACCTGTTTTATTGCTTAAAAGAGAAAGTCAGGTAATGCCATCCCCTCGAACTGATCATCCTGTGAGCTGAGAACAGAATTGCTACCTCCAGTACAACACGATGCAGTTGAATTAGAAACGAAACCCTTAAAAACGATATATGGAAATAAAGCCGCAAAAAGGAAAATGTGATATCATAAACCGATTCTTTGATCACAATAAACGGCATTATTTCAATGCATGGCTATCCGATTGATAACATTATCCGCAAATACATTAAGCTGCGTTCACTGTATATAACTTCATCGGTTAGTAACAGAAACTTTCAATTTCTTGAACTCGGATTGGAAACCTTACAGAAATTCAATTAGCACCGCTATTGAAAAAACAAAATGCACTCGACCTCCGCAAGACTCAGCTAAAGTCGCGAAGTAGGCCTAAAAGTTCAATAAATGCCGCTGTTGTGGTGTCGCTACACACCGACTTCAATCTCTATATATACCCATATAAAAGGCTTTGTCCTGACTGACTGACTGACTGACTGAATGACAGGAATCAACGTACAGCCTAAACTATAACAGGTAGAGACTTGGAATTTTGACAGTACCTTCGTTTCATAATGTAGGTGCTCACTAAGAAAGGATTTTGAAAAATTATGATTTTAACTGCCAAAAATTAAATGTTTTTGAAAATACTTAACCCCTTTTTACACAGAATTATCCAAACAAATTCACAGAACATATTGTTTCCAGTTGTATCAGGTGGGTTTGGATTAAATCAAATGGATGTTTGACAAATTAGAGAAGGTATCATTATAATTCATATTATCTGTATTAATAAAAGGAATTGTCCTCGATGTCCAGCGAAATCTACTGAACGCAGAGATCTGAAATTTTAAACATAGGTGGGCTGAAGGGTCGGAAAATGCACCTCCAAGCCGGAATTTTAATTTTAGTTTTCGTTCGTGAGTTATGAGTGAAAAACGGGCAGAAAACGTGCATTTTGTGCGTTTTCAAAACATAAGTTTTCAGTTATACATTTCAATGTCAAATCAATTACAGTTGGCTTTGGCTATTTTTGTCATACCTTGAAAATAAAACTTTCGCGATCGCTTGAATGTTGTAAGCCCTAAATATGGTCAAACGTTGTTTTATTTGGACGAATCTCACTATACAGAGGTTTTCTGGGCCAAGAAACTCGAATCTGAGGTCGCTTTTACCAGACGATGCTATCTAATCGTGGTATGTAGTTCACGTGATTTAGGTGTTAATAAATATAATGATTTTACTATTATGCTCTTAATTTTTAATTTTTGAAATAATTATCGCGGGCGAAGCCGCGGGCACATGCTAGTAAAGAACAAAACGTTTTCAAGGCCCTGACACTTTATAATAATAATAATAATAATAATAATAATAATATTTATTTATCTGTCATTAAACTTCTACAAAGTAATAGACATCATCAGCATAACAATTCTAAAACAATAAAACACCAGGTCATCCAGATTGTCTCATCGAACTCCTGTATACTCTAAAGTGCCTTGCTTTTTAGCCATTGCTTAGTTACTATTTTGAATCGTTTCGAATTAACATTTCTGGCATTTGGTGGGAGTTTGTTAAAAAGTTTAATTCCAACATGCTTTTATTCCATCTTGTAAAATTAGGGACTAATTTATTTTTATTTCTTGTTTCGTACTGGTGTCTTTCTTTTTTTCTTTTCTTTATCGTAGTTTTACCTCTCCCTTTTAAGATTTAAGCGACCCAAGCCGCCCGGGCCTTACAGGGCCGCGATCTACCGGGAGAGGGATTATCTTTGGATCACATACATACTTTTTTGAACAGACAAGGACATGGAGGGCCTCCCCGGATGAGTGATCAGCCCAATGCCTGGTCCACCTCCGAGACAACACGAACACATAGGACGAGATACACCATTCACATACACACTCACTCCAAACAAGGCGAGGATGGGATGAAGATGATAATGACGGTCAGATGATATCTGGGGACCACAAGGGCTTAAAGTTACCCGACATTTGTCTCACATGTGAGGAAAAAACCCAGAAAAAACCCCCACTCGTATTGATGTATATCATGTAATATTAAAATTCTCACAATTATCTTATACATAGGCTCTACTGTAGCACAAGTAATATATAAAGACTAGTCATGGTCATATTGTTCAATGGGTTTGCAAGGGTTTGCAAGATTCAGTATTTTTTATGCCCTTTATTATTCTTATGGTCTTCTTTCCAGAGAAAATCTTTTCTGGCACCAGCAGAATTTCCCCATAGCAGCATACAATACTGCAAGTGAGTATGAACGAAGGCATAGTATGCCTTAATGACCAGGTCAATATTGGTGTATAATTTTAATTTCCTTATTAAGCAGGTAACCGTTGATGGTTCTATACATACAGCTTCTCTATGAGTGTCCCAATTAAATTTTTTATCAAATTAACTCCTAGTAGGTTTATATACTTGTCATTATTGCCATCATTATTATTCAAACTAAAAACAATTTGTTCAGTTTTATCATAATGAATAGAATGAGAAAGTGTGATGACTCGGCCGCTAATACAATGGTGGGTATAGGGAGAGTGGCGGTCCACCGAAACACTGGCAGCACCTGCGTTTGCGTTTCAACTTCTCAATGCTGCATCATGATAGTTTGGCATCTTATGATTAAACTCGCAATATTTAATTAACCCTTGGTCCTATTTCTGTGAAATTTGTGCAGTAATAATCTTCACAACACAGTCCTTCTGATGGTTAAAACAGAGACTTAAAAAATGCGGACATAAATGTTTTTATGTCATTATATAAACATCACCAATTACACAAAATTCATGGAGGGTGAAACGGAATTTGACTATGCGACAATTTTTTTTCATTTTTGTGTCCCGTAAAAACTTCAAGCGAGAAAGTTTTAGTGAAATATTTCTTCTTTATTTTAAATTCAGTACCACCTTTATATCTTGAATGGTTTACGAGTAATTGAGTGATAATTATTCTGAGCGCTACAGCTGTCTGAATGATGTGGGACGATCGTGAAATGTTGAGGGTGAAGCAAATTTGACTATGCGACACTTATTATTTTATTTTTGTGTCCAGAAAGAGATCAAGCGTGTAAGGTTTAGTGAAATATTTGGATCTTATTATAAATTGAGTACCACCTATATATCTATAATGGTTAACGAGTAATAGTAATTACTCTAAAGCTAAAGCTATCAGAATGGTATTGAGGTATTAGCAGGCATCTTTTCCATAAAATACCAGCAATAACGTAAAAATTTTTACATAATTTATTCGTGGACTCAATAATAATACTATATTAACTGACTACTTGTAACCATACTGCAAGATTGACCCGCTGGGGAAAAGGAGTGAATGAAGCTTTTTTTTAACTTAGTAAATCTGCACTACTTTTATTTATGCATTTATTGGATTATTTATCATATTTTCTGTTCACTTATGTTAGTAATTTTTATGTATAATTATCATAGCAAATGTCTTATTAGTTTAATATCTTGTTCCTTTTTCTAATAATATAATTTAACAACATAAGACGTACATCAGTTACAGCGAACGGCGAATGGTCGAGGGTTAGAGCAAATAGCGGGCTGTAGTTAAGGCAAGAGGATTTAATTTTGTTATGAAAAAATCAGGGAAAATGCTTTGAAATATTGTGTGATATATGTAGAATGCATTGCAAAACAGTTTTTGCGTATGTGCGTCTTTATCGGATGTTGAGACGCCAATTTTAAAGATCACGCGCCCTATTTTTGTAGTGCTGCTTATGAAATTTTCCGTGCCCTGCAATTCACAAACCATCCCTTAGTTTATATTATCTCTGTTCACATAATTTGTACACAGATCTACACTTTTGACCGTGTTTCACCTACGTAACTTACCCCATACAGCCAGGAGAAAATTAATAGCCTATTAATATAAATAATATTACTATTAATACAATATTAATACAAATTAATACTCAGTAATATTCTATACAATGTAATATTAATATTAATTTATAAAATATCCCTTAGCTGTTTTCTACCCTAATTATACGTTGTTATTTCTATACAAATGTACATTCTTTAACAAATTCTCATGAAATTATACTAACATACCCCCTACCCTATTTTTTAGGCAACAAAATATTAGATCAAATCATCCCTTAGCTGTTTCATACCTATATTATATAATTGTTCATTGCTTGTGAACATCTTCGATTTTTGGAAAGATGTGGAACGAAATGTTACGGTCAAGCTTCTTGCAATCTGAGAAATTACTGTTACACACGGCCATGTTTATTTATGGAGATGAGATCTTCCTAGACGTGTAAAGCAGCCCGAAAATTGTCAAAAGTATCTAACTATTCAATTTAGATAAGGTGAGTCATTTTGAAATAGATTAATGTATTATTTTGTTTAAGAATATTTGCAATTTTTCCTATACCGCCCGTAGTAATCTTGCTCCCGCGAATCTCAAGCAGAGTAACTGCTACCTAGCGGCGGAACCAGTGAACTACCTCAGTCATCACACTTTCTCCTCTATTCATTATGGTTTTATCTTTCTTTTAATAGTTAATATGTTAACTTCAAGCCATAGTTCAGAACTATGGCTTGCAGTCTCTTGCAGAAGTTCGGCTAGGAGGTGTTTAAACATTCACCCTAAAGCCCGGATCTCGCTCCCAGCGATTTCCATATTTTCCTACACCTCACGAAATGATAGAGAATGACAGAGAGGCGAAGGTGGTTGTCACACGGTGGTTCAAATCCCAGGCTGCACACTTCTACAACACAGGTATTCAAAAGTTGGTGCCACGGTAATACAAATGTTTCAATTCCGGTGGCAATATGTTGAAAAATAGCTTTATACTGGCTGTGTCTGTTGCAATAAGTATTTCCCTGAAATTGTGTTTTTTTTTCTTTAAACCGGCCCCAGTTAAACTTAATTTATGGACGCGCCTCGTACATACATACATAGGCCTATATAAGCAACGAAGAAATAATGGAGATTTTTCTCGATCAGTATCGATTGACCACAGTTTCTTTCTTAAAATGATTTATGCCCGGTTTCTACAAACTTGTGAATTACCTATGGGTAAATTACCCATGGACAAATTAGTTCCATTTAACCTACAATGGTATAATGAGCAAGGCCTTGGAGTCGTACAGTTAATTTAATTCAGAAGGCTTTGATTCTCATTGTTATTGATCCTATGAAAGGTTAAATTTTATCCAGCCATCCATGAAAGGACAAATTAACCCAAAGATTTACCCTTGGACAGATCTAGCCCGAGTTTGTAGGAACATTTTTTCTGTCATTTTCATATTTACCTAGAGGACATTTATCTAGAAACTCGCCACAAGTGTAAGTGATTGCTATCTTTAAATTATTTGTGTTTGTGTGGTGTTATTCTTGTGTAAATTGTGTAAATTCTGTGCATTAGATAATTTACCCATAGGTAATTCGCGAGTTTATAGAAACCGGCCATTAGTCGGATGAGGCCATGTTCAAGTTATCGAAACATGTAAACCGACATAACTGGATATGACCTCATCCAAATAACGTTAAGAAATGCATTGTGGTGAAATTTATAGTCTACTAATTGAGCATATCTCCATTATTTATTCAACGCTTAGCAACATTTCACATATAGTGAGCGTTCAAAATGGTAAGACATATTTTTGGTTTTATAAATTACTCTAATCTTTTGAAATTCCCTAAGAGCTGTCATTATAAATAAGGTTTAAACGATGAGCTAACTTAGGTTTAAACTTGAGTTTTATTCCGTATTATAAACCTTAATTTGCATTTAAACTAGAGTTTAAATTTACTGAAACTCATCTTCCGTTTAACTGGATATTACGGCAATGTTGCAAGATGACAGAGGTATTTCAGGAAATGTACCTGGGATTGAAAAACTTCGGAGACCCAGAATTTTGCGAGATAGATCTAAACATCTTCAGGTGTGGAATATTCTTGATGTTTATGAAATGTCATATTTTTATCCTGACCTCCATTCTAGCCGAAATCAAAAATTAAACATGAATTGCGCATTTGTTATCTTAATCGGGCTGTTTTTATTTTGCATATTCAAGCCTACATCATTTTATTTGCATATGAAGTCATATTTTAGTCATTTTCAAGGTGTTGGTCATATTTCGGTCAAATTCGTAATTTAACGTCATATTTCAGGTATAAATTTAGTAAAAGAGCACAATGATGCAGTATACACTAAATTGTCGACTTAACTTTTTCCAAAAAAGAGTCACGAATATTTTGGTTTTACTTTTTAACTGAAATGTGAAGGGACAATAACAAGTAATAGCACAATTACCTTTTCCTCCTTGTTGTTAACAACTTCCAATAGACATGTTCCTAAAATATTTTCAGTTCACAATTACAGTGGTAACTGGAAACATTAACAGATTAGAAATTATTTAGAAATAAACCTGTAAATCACGTGTAAAATTGTTAAAAAGTGATTATCTGATGGAATTAATGTGATATAATAATTTAGTGTTATAAAAGTTTTAAAGAGGAACATTTATTTTTAGATAATACGTCCTTTTATGAAGGGATATTTAGGACTTTTTAGTCATATTTTGTCATCTTAAGGTCATATTTAGTCATTTTAAGGCCATATTTACACTCATATTTTCCACTTTTTAGGTCATAAACATCCGAATTCTATTCATGAGGTTTTAAGTAGGTTCAGAGTCCTATATTTTTTCAAGCAACGAGAAGATTAGAAACCCAAAAAAACTCAAGTTTAAACGTAAGTTAAACCTTGTTTATAATACCGGCCCTATTATATTGTAACGTATTTATAAATCTGTTTAAACCTGACATATTTCCAATTCTTAATATCCCAAAAGTAAGTTCTGGCTCACATTAAAGTACACAGAACTTAAACTCGAATGCACTGCACTCATGATTCGGCCACTCTTCCACCCTTGTAAGCACACACAACTTCTCTGCAAGGTCCACTGCAGTATAATAGTCCCGGGGATGATAGCCATCACTTGGAAGACCTAGACGTAGGTGGGAAGGCAATGTTGGAATGGACTTAGGGGAAGTAGGATTTGCGAGAGATGGTTGGATTGGTATTAGCACAGAATAGGGTTGAATGGCAGGATCACGTAAGAGCGGGAATGTACCTCCGGGTTCCATAAAATAGATAATGTTCCTTTAGCTTGCTTAGGAATTGTCTATTGCCATTGAGTGGCGGTTAATGACGCTGCCTGTATCTCGTAAACATGAGGGGGGGGGGAGGTTGACTCGCTTTCAGTAACACACGTGCATTCAAGTTCCAGTGAAATGACTGACTCAATGTCACAGGATACATTGCATATTAGCAAACAAAATGAATTTTCGAGTAATATGAACATAAATATACACAACTAATATGCATTAATAACACAGACCAACAACCGTTTTGGTGCCTTAGAATTTATACATATTCTTGGGTATATTTAGGTCGCTGATGCCAAATGTGCAATTAGTTTTACCCTATCAGCTTTAGTTTTGCGACGTATGGTATTACCATTATGAATATTCCATTTTTCGTTTGATGTAAATAGAAAAACAGTGTCTATTTTTAGCTTCTAAATCATGTGAAGAAAAAAGCAACACACTACAGTGTTTTGCAGATGACAAGCCGTTTTGTCCTTCTCCTGCATAGATACGCGGTCCAATCAGAGACAGCGAGACTGAGGGAAGACTCTTATTGCTAGCGGCGCTCCTTTAGCCCGTACACGTGATTGGCGGTGAAGGAAATGGCTTCTCATTTGAAAAGTACTGTAACATTACATTAACATTACAATAACAATATAACATGGGGTCTTTCAAAAAATTGTACGGTCGTTTATGAGCTGTTTTATGAGCTGTCAATTTTAGGACCAAAAAATAATCCAGCTTTTAGTTTTTCTGTACTTCGTACAGTTTTCGTCCTGCGTGTTCAAAGTATTGCGTGTTCAAAGCCTTCACTAGCTATATTATCAAGAAAGATTTTGTTTCGCTAGACTAAGAGTTCACGAATAGAATCTATGTAAAAGTAGAGCTTGTAGACAAAAACTGTTTACATATTTGGAATAAGCACACTAAGTAAAGCCAAAATCCGATAAAACATCTGAGACACCAAACAAAAAGTTATTTTTTGTTGGACTGTGTAGGCCTAATATGTAAATGCACAGTAATGTGACCATATTTTACATTATGCCTGTGCATACGCTTTGTTACAACGAATTTGTTGTTTTCAAACGAAAAATATCTTCTAGTTGACTCTACGTCACATGATGGGGAAAATTTAAACCAAGAGGAAATATTAGCGTTTCCTTCATGTGGTTTAACATTTTGGTCTCCTCTAGAACCTTGTAGTTCATCTCGAATGGTACAAAGAGTAGAAAGTATTACATTTTTCTGGAGAATGCTTTTAGTTTCTGCTGCACCTGTATTCCTTCTTCAGACTAACTCTAGTGTCGGACTCTGTGTTTCTAATATCGTGAAGTACTTTTTTCGTAGCACAGTTTCAACTATTCCTTGCATAATGTTGTTTCAGATGGCAATATTTTATTAATGTATTTTTCTAAACTGTTTGTAATAGTAATTTTCTAGTTTTATGTTTCCAGAAGAGGATGTCTGCCCCCCCCCCTCCATCGTGCCTGTCTGAACTCAAGTTAGAATTTTTTGCATACTTTCCTCCCTCCCTCCCTCCCCCTCTCTCTTTCTCTCTATTTCTCACACACACACACACACACAAACACAGACACTCTCACTGTTTACTTAATGCAACATGTTTCTATATTTCTTCGTTGCGATATGTTCTAACTTATATAGATATAGATAAACAAATTTCCGACCATGAGAGGAAAAATACTCAGTGCCATAATACACCATAATAATTGTATATGTTGTGACTGTTTTTGGACGTCCTCGTTTAAGACGGGACATACAGCTTTGGGTGAAATCCATTTCTCTTTTCTCAGCAATGAATTGCTCTACGACCTTGCAATCTGACATACTCGTTATTGACTACTTCTACAATTGCATACTGTTTTCAAAATTAATTAAAGTATTATAGTTAGGGTAATTATCATAGGTAATCCCACGAGAGTTGATGAGTTTACCGATAGATTCGCGACTGCGAAGCAGGGGCGAATTTATCTGATGCAACTCGTCAACTCGAGTTGGATTTATTAAGACTATTCCATGAATAAAATGTAACGGATTATATAAATAATAATTACTTTCGTCCTTTGTTGTATACAAACAAAACTAACAGTTGTGAGAACACGGCATACTGTGAATCAACAATCCATGATTCGATTCGAGCTACCGTGGTATAAATAGTGCTACCAACTGTGCATATAAGACATAGTTAACTTCGTTCAGGTAAGCTAACAGCAGAACAGAATAAAATCACATGAACTGCCTTGCACTGAATCGAAATTGTGTTCTTCATCAATGTACATTTCTATTTTTTCAATTTCCAAACAAATTATGTTGTATAAAATAATCTGATTTCGTGCTCCTTGTGGCAGCAGTGACTATTAATCATTGGTCTATATCCGAGGAATAGCTAAACGTTATTGGTCAATATCAAACACGCGGCGTATGAGTGGAATAGTCGTTACAAAATGGCATCCATGTTTCGTGCAGTGAAATGCCGTTTCCTTGATAACTTCATCAAAGATAAATATTTCTGTGTGATTATTTTTCTATGCATTTCTTAATATCATATGAACAGCACCCACAACAATAATTTATTTTACACTAATAGTTATTTTTTAAATATAAATATTTTAATGAAGAAAATAAAAAATATATTTTCACAAATTTTTATACTGTAGATTTCCAAAGATGGTAGATGATGATGATGTTCATATGATGTTTGCAAACAGATAGAAAAAAAGAATCACTAAAATATATTTACATTTTTGGAAAATATCACGGAAACGACATTTCATTGTATGAAACATGGCCGCCATTTTGTACCGATAACTACCCATAACTGCAACAGTTTAATCAATTATGAAGATAGTATGAATTGTAGAAGTAGTCAGTAAAGTGTATGTCAGATTGCAAGGTTGAAGAGCAATTCAATGCCGAGAAAAAAAATGGATTTCACCTATTTGTCACCTATGAATTTCCCCTTGTGTATGTTCCCCTTAAGCTCTATCCACGATGTGCAGTCGGTAGTCGAAGCAAAACGTGTGGTGAGTAATGGACGCCATTCACAAAGAGAAGTTGCAGTCGGCAGTTGGGAAATTCATCTACGACTACCGACTGCATGACTGCAAGTTACATATTATGAAATTGAAAATTATTTACTAGTGCAAATAAATAGATTAGCTTACTACGGAAAACGCAAGATGTGTTTGTTACATATATTACACTACATAGCGTCAGCCCAGAGTCCGAGGAATCCTCCTGTAATATTCTCATTTAATGTCCAACAGAGACAATAATTAGTGGTTCATGAATATATATATATATATATATATATATATATATATATATATATATATATATATATAACTTATATATGTATATAAGACAATATATATAGATATATATGACAATATATATGACAGATGACATATGACATAACTTGTCTGTCAGTGAGGTAGACTATAAACGGCAATCAGTCATAGGAGAGGGGTTCCATCTGGTGCTGTGAAGTGAACTCTGGCTTAGCTCAGTTGGTGGAGCAGTGGCACGGGTAGCCAAAGGTCTTGGGTTCATATCCCAATGTCAGAGGGATTTTTCTCCAATAATATTATCATGTAATGTCCTACAAAGACAATGATCTGTGGTTCATGAATGCATATATATCCATCTTGAATGTTAACTGTACAATAACAGTGGAAGCCCGGTCACAAAAATCACTAATAATAATTAGTGTGCCTCACAGTACTGCCTATGACATAACTTGTCTCAGTGAGGTAGACCCTTAAGAGTAATCAGTCATAGGAGAGTGGTTCCATCTGGCGCTCTGAAGTGAACTCTGGCTTAGCTCAGTTGGTAGAGCAGTGGCACGGGTAGCCAAAGGTCCTGGGTTCAATTCCCAGTGTCAGAGGAATTTTTCTCCTATAATATTTTTGCATTTACTCCTGCTAGAGGCCATCATAAAAAATAGGCCGATTGGAAAATCCCAATAACCACATTGGGGATCGAACCCAAAATCTGCCTGCTTGTGCCTCAGTGCCCGACAATGCACAACATTGCAACAAAAACAATGAGAATAATAACAGCAAATTACGATCCTGTGTAGACCATCCTGTGTATTGGAAACAACAGAAAAAACTTTATCATTCACAATTAAATATAAAATTCCTAAATCTAAAATTACGAATGGGAAACATCGCGCCTTGGGAATAAAGAATCAAATAGGCTAACATATTTGCAATATTCGCAGGGATTATCAAAAAAAAATTCAAGCCTTGTTGATTTTCATTCCATTAACGTTTTTATGTTTGAAGTGACGCTTAGAGCATTGCTCTACTGGAAAGGCTCCTCAACTGTTTAGAGCGTTGCTTTACTGGAAAGGCTACTCAACTGTTTTAGGTTCTTAGGGTCCATCGGGCGGCTAGTTTCCGGTGAGAGCACTATCTCCTTTACGTTGCGATTTTGCTTTCTGGAACTGAACGCTTGATTTAACGTATTTTCCTTTGTTAAAGGATTTGATTAAGGGGTGTAATTAGTAGTTTTTAGAAATTGATCTTGTATTTTTACCCATTTCAATCAGTTCATTTTTATTACGCATAAAACACACAGCCATATTATGGTTCTGAGCAAAGCAAGATGAGCAACTGCAAAGCAGGATACCAACTGTCCTCCTTGCATTAAGGTAAGTAGTGGCAGGTAGATTCTATTTTAGTGGCGGTTAGGTGAGGTTATGAGCAGTGATAGGCCTATTAGTTTAGTAGGACATACCGAACTCACGCTTTTCGAAAATCTACCATATTTTATCTCCTGCGAGGTTTGTCGTGTTGGTCAACCTGTTTACCCACACAAGATGGCCGTCAGTTATATGTTATTATCATGAATTACGTATTTTACGATAAGAGGATTACAGGATGTATTCTTATATATGAACAATTTCTGACCTACTTATAAGCCTTGCACCTAGGAAAAAAAAAATTTAACGTTGTTCGTTTAGGGAAAATTAAAACTGTTATGTTAAGGAGATAGGGCTAAACCCCTAGTTTCCTGCTGTTAACATAAAAATATAAATTTAGGAAACAAAAATAAACCTGACACTTTTGTAAACTTTTCTTTCCTTGTCTAACGGTCTTGCTAATAATCCCTTTATCACATTTACACTAGGAATGTACACAGCTGAGGAGAAAAATGTACTAATAATCCTTGCATAAGGCTGAAAGGGTGCAACGCTTTACACAGCCTGGCCCCCTTGTATAAACTTGACGTAAATAATCAAGATGGCCTATATCCGCAACAGCCGGTCGTTTCGTAGATGTCTGAGATTGAATTTTGAGGCTATGCATCCATTCTTAAGGTAATTTGTTAGGAAACATTCGGAGCTACTTTTGCGGAATTATAAAGATGGTGCCTTGTTTGCGGGACATATTTCCATAATTTTACCCATGATTACAGCTTTCTGAAAACAATATAATGAAATATTGAAACTAGATTTTCTCTTGGCAGACGACACATTGCTGTTTGTTCACTGCTCGGACAGATGGCGACATTGGGTTCTGGAGTCTTTCATAGCCGGGGCTAGTAACGTCATCAGCAGCGTGAGTGTTTGATGACGTTTCACATTCAGACCCGGTGTAACCTTTGGCAGTTATGCTGGGTTTATTAGTAATACGGCTTATAATAAGGTAGAACTCTCGCGGTGAACACCCAACCGTTCAACGCAAATATAAGCAGCTTTTATTAGTAAGGCTGTTAATGTTTAATACGGTCTTCAACCCGTGGCTCGTGGTTTAATTTTTGGCCGCCCGCAACCAAATAGGTCTACTAATTTTAACTACCAAGCCAATATTAGGCTAATAATTTAATGACGAAGAAACAGTGTCAGGTCTCAAAGTCAATTCAAGAATGTTACTGTGTTTTGTGTTATTCCTTAAGATTGTAAAGTGGAAGGCAAAATATACAACACGTTCACGTGTGTGTTTTATTTAAACATGTATAATGTTAAGTAATCCCTATAGATATTGTAATATAATTATTGACATACGAGAACCGTCCACAAAGTAAGTTTCCCTGGGGTCGTTTAAAGAAACAAAACACAATTTCATGGACATAGGGTAATTGTCCCCGGTACCGGTCAGGCCTCGTTACCGGACAACAAGGTTTCGTCTAAAATAGCGAGAGATACACGGACTCTATGAGAAGAATAAAGTTCCTTTTGTTCCTGTCTACCATTTATAACTGTTTTCTGCTTCTATCTCTCGCCATTTTAGAGGAAACTTTGTTGACCGGTACCGGGGCAATCTACCATATATATATTCCAAAAGATACATCAACTGCTCAGCTATTTTTCAACATATCGCCACCGGAACTGAAACATTTGTCATACTGTGGAACCAACTTTTGAACACTTGTGTCGTAGAAGTCTGCCGCCAGAGATTTGAACCACTGTGTGACAAACATATCCGCCTCTCTGATGTTCTCTGTCATTTCTTTAGGTGTAGGAAAAGATGAAAATCACTGGGAGTGAAATCCG
This sequence comes from Ectobius pallidus, assembly GCA_964059195.1. Lineage (NCBI taxonomy): Eukaryota > Metazoa > Arthropoda > Insecta > Blattodea > Ectobiidae > Ectobius > Ectobius pallidus. Next base: position 17,364,328 of record CAXKWD010000001.1, read on the forward strand.
AGCTGTAGGGTGGATGTTTAAACACCTCCTAGGAAGTTTCCTGCAGAAGTTCGGCTGGGAAGTGTTTAATCTTTCACCCTAAAGCCCGGACCTCGCTCCCAGTGATTTACATCTTTTCCTACACCTCACGAAATGACAAAGAATGACAGTGAATCACAGAAAGGCGAAGGTGGTTGTCACACGGTGGTTCAAATCCCAGCCGGTACACTTCTATGACACAGGTATTCAGAAGTTGGTGCCACGGTAAGACAATGTTTCATTTAAGGTGGCGAATATGTTGAAAAATAGCTGAACACTGGCTGTGTCTGTTACAATACATATCTCCTTGAAATTTTGTTTTGTTTCTGTAAACGGCCCCAGAGAAACTTACTTTGTGGACGCACCTCGTATTTTGTCGTGTATCGTATTATTAATAAATTAGTCTTTTAGGCTACTATAAAGATAATGATCCTTTAGTTTAAAAAAAGTTAAAGGTCACTGGTATAATAAATCTCTCTGTAGTAACAGGCTGATCTCGATGCCCATGCAATGTCAAGAACGTTTTGAACAGTCTGAGGATATTTTATTGCTTTTTCATTGTATAACCGGCTGCAAAAAGGACGGATCGCCTGGTCTCGTCTGCATACACAAGATAACACATGACCATTGAAACATACTTTTTGTTTGACCATACTATAATACGTCTTTTGTGATGTAACGGTACCATATGGATATCCATTTCTATACAGATCTTCATTAAAACACAGGTGTGATAATGATTAGCCCTACACGGAACGGTCTTGAAATCTTGAGAGCAACAAATGGAAATTCGTAAAAAAGCCTGCATTGAAAATAATGTTCGTGTTAATAATGTCACAGTCTACTTAATTTAATTTACTTCGTTTTGTAAAATCCGTTCGTTTCAACAAAATGTTCAAGAATAGCTTCGATTTTACCGTACGCCATCAGCTGAATTCTAGCGCAGAAGGCAAGATGTACGAGAACTTGCTAAAAGCTTACTGCCACGGTCAGTCGATTCGTTTTGTTTTCTCTTTCTTTCTTTACCTGAGTTTCACCTCTCCCTTTTAGGGACATTTAAGCAACCCATGCCACCCGGGCCTAACAGGGTCGCGACCTGTCGGGAGAGGGACATGTATGGATCACATACATACTTTTTTCACCAAACAAGGATATGGAGGGCCTCCTAGGATGAGAGATCAACCCAATGCCGGGGCCACCTCCAAGACAACACGAACACATAGGACGAGTCACACCATTCACATACACACTCACTCCAAACAAGGCGAGGATGGGATGAAGATGATAATGACGGCCAGATTATATCTGGGGACCACAAGGGCCTAAAGTTACCCGACATTCGTCTCAAATGTGAGGAAAACCCCGGAAAAAACACCACCTTTCTAAGTTGTCCCGAACAGGATTTGAACCGAGGCCTGCTGCGTGCGAGGAGCGAACGCATGCCCTTACGCTACAGCCGTGGACTTGTTTTGTTTTCATGAATCTAAAATCACAAAACTTAAAATTCAATATGGCCGGACAAGAACAGTCTTTTCATCGTGCAGATAAGATAATATTTTGTAATTAAGATACTCGTATGGAAATTATGCTCGTTTCTCAAACATATTCGTATCTTAATTAATACCACTACAGACTCGCTGCATAACGGATTATTTTTACCAAAGAAGGAATGGAGGGTCTTCTTTCAGGGGCGTATTCAGAGGGGGGCTGAGGGGGTTGCAGCCCCCCCCCCAAAACGTTAAATAATGCCAATATGTTGCATATAAGGACATTTTAATTTGACAAATAGTAGGCAGTTTTATTGCACACCCGAGTCATAAAATAGAAATGTCGTTACTGCTTTGTCCAAGTATTTACAAAATTCAGCCTGAAATCGAAATTTGTAAAATATGCTCCGGAAAAATGAGGTATGCTCTTTCATTCAAGTAATTTCAATAATAAACGTTCTTTTGTTGGCAGAATTAAATAACGAATTAAAAAAAAAAAGGAAACCGGTAAGTTGTATAAATAACATAATCCAGGGGTGCCCACAGGGGGGGGGGTTAAGACGCAGACTGCGTCATTGAAATTTCTGGGGGGGGGGCAAAATATTATCATTTATGAATTTTCTGGGGGGGGGGGTTGAAAATTGTTGCAAAATTAGAGTTTTATATGTTAAAAATAATCACAGTCAAGTTCTGTAACTTCAAAAGGTCTCTTCTAATTCTTTATAAAGATAAAGAATTCCCACAGCCACGGGCGCCCATACGCAGGGGGGGGGGCGGAAGGAAAAAATGTATATTAACAATTATTATAGTCAGGTGTTTTTCTTTTAAGACAATTATTTGAATTGCAGAAGTTTTACCAAATCAACAACATGGAAGCAAAATCCACAGTGGATTAGAAAAGGGGGGTTCAGGGGGTTTGGACCCCCAAAAGTCAAAACCTAAAATTCTAAATTTGTATTTTAAAAAAAATTATTTAATTAAACAAGATTTGTTGATGTGTCAAATGTGATAAAGCAGTTATTTTCTTTTCATAACATAATGAGTACATACGCGTACCGAAGGGGGGGTTGGGGGTTTGAACCACCCCATTGATTAAAAAAAGGAAAATTGTATAATTTTTTAAAATCTGCCCATAAATTACTTAATACAAGTATAAAGCGTGGGAAGCTTAAAACTCGTTATTTTGTGTCTTAATTTTTAAAATTTTCCGGGGATCGACCCCCGGAAGCTTATAACTCGTTATTTTGCATCTTAATTTTTTAAATTTCCCGGGGGAGGACCCCCGGACCCCCCTCTCCCTGGGGGGTATTCCATACCCCCCAGACCCCGTGGATGTTATAACCCCCCCATATGGTCGGCCTGGTTACGCCTATGAATTAGTAGGCCTATTATGTCCACTGTTCCATGTGTTATTCAACTTTTCTTATAAATAGTAATAAGTATTATAACTTAGGTAACAATTTCTTGTTTAAGTTGCCATGTCTTAGAGTACCGGTATAGTAAACAAATTTGCTAACTAGTTTTTCAGTGCTAAAATAGCGTAAAATGTGATTTTCGTTGATTCAATATTTAAAAATTTTCCGCGGATGGACCCCCACTTATGTAATGATTTCTTATGTACATTGGCATGTCTTAGAATATGGTAAACAAATTTCGTAACTAGTTTTTCAGTGCTAAAATAGTGTAAAATGAGATTTTCATTAGTTCAATATTTAAAAATTTCCCGGGGGTGGACATCCGACTTAGGTAACATTTTATTGTTTATATTGGCATGTCTTAGAGTATGGTAAACAAATTTCCTAACTAGTTTTTTAGTCCTAAAATAGCGTAAAATGTGATTTTCATTAGTTCAGTACTTAAAAATTTTCCGGGGGTGGACCCCCACTTAGGTAATGATTTCTTATTTACATTGGCATGTCTTCGAGTATGGTAAACAAATTTCCTAACTAGTTTTTCTGTGCTAAAATAGCGTAAAATGTGATTTTCATTAGTTCAATATTTAAAAGTTTTCTGGGGATGGACCCCGACCCCTTTTTTGGGGGTATTCCAAACCCCCCGGCACTTCCGACCCTCCCCTGGCTACGTCATTGTTGCACTTATTATATTATTAATATAACGTTACAAAGTGGCCCAAGAAGTTAAAGCGACAAAAAATTAATTTAAAAAAATTGCCCCCCCCCTAGAAAATATCATATGGGCGCCCTTGTCGACAGCCAATTGGGTTGTGGATGAGCAATGAAGTTTGGGGGGGGGGGGTGAGCAGTGAAGTTTTGGGGGGGAGGTGAGTCATGACGTTTGGGGGGGTGGGCACCCCTGCATAATCAAAATTAAAAATAAAACAAGGTTATTGCAATACATATTTGTGAATTGAAAACTAATGAATAAAACGTTGTTTTAATATTATATAATCGGTTACAAAAAATTAGGCTATGTACTATCAACAAATTGTATAGTCTGTTCCCAAAACATTCACTTAGCCAAATAGCTGAAAATGTTTGAATTAACAGAGATGTCCACAATATTTAAAATCGGACATAATATGCCGTTAAATACGCACAAGTATTTTAATATCGAGAGAATATTGCGAAACTAACAAAATATGCAAAATTACACCATCAATTTCTTATTATTTCTTCGATACCTTGTACATTTCAACACTAGCATGTAATAGTTTGAATTATTAAAAATATGACTTTCATAAACTTCCGGGCCCTAGTGATAATAGTGTTAGACTTATAGCCCCTCCCGAAAAAATATATTGGATACGCCCCTGTCTTCTTTCATGAGTGATCAGTTTCAATGCCGCAGGCCACCTCCGAGACATCAACACATTGGACGGAACACAGCAGTCACATACATTCACGGCGAACAAGGCACGAATGGGATGAAGATATAATGACGGAGAGATTTTATTCAGGGACCACAAGGGCCTGAAGTTACCCGGCATTTTACTTACAGGTGATAAAAAATGAAAACCCCACACCTATACCCGAGACGAGCTAAAAAAGAAACCTGAAGTAGAGTTGGATTATTCCCACAAAGTCTCTGGCCTTGAAGACAAACCCAGCCAGCGAGCTTCTCGTTATGTCTCGTTACCAAGATGCGCGAATTCGGTGCGCGTAAGATCAGTAAGCTACCGCTGGGCAGAGAGTGAACATCATGCCAGTCGTAGAAAATACTATAATAGTTGAGTGGAGGGATAATGCCCTTGCGAGAAAGACAGACAACACGTGGAGTGGGATAGGAGAGCTGAGCCAATCAGGGTGCAGCTACCTCCCCTAGCCAGGAACTCTACGAGCGGTGAGACTCGCTCCTAAGGTATATACGTAAAAACCCAGAGACGTTGTGGAGGTAATCCAACTCTAAACAAAACTCAGTATGCGTGTCTCACTCTTAAGTCATTCGAGTAATGTGCTAGAGCGAGACAGATGTACTGGATTTTGTTTAGTTCAGGTTTCCTTCTTAGAACGGCCAGACTTTAGGTAAATTGCCTGTCCGGGAATCTAACCCAGGCCCACTGTGTGAGAGGAGTGAATTCTTAATTATATTGTTTAACGTTAAAATATAACTAATTAAAAGAGCAAAGCTAATCTTATGCTGCCTTATGGGCATACAGATTCGAAATGAAACATTTAAAACATACCACAGATTCATGAACCTTACCCAGATCATGCATAAGCAATTAAAACTGCCCGATTGAAGATTAAAAGGCTAAAAATCCCTTTATGCAGACATACAGGCTGAGGTAGATTGCAAAGTGCTTTTAACCTTGTAGTCCCAATGTTCTTTGAGGACAACACTCTATTTTCATTGAGCCGTAACTTTCATATTAAAACTCCTTTTTCCTAGAATTATTTTATCACAGCAATATCAAAGTATACAATGCACCGTATGAAATCTAAATAAATCTGAAATCGTTTTTATGAAAATTTATTGTGTATTAAATTGATATTATATTTTATTATGTATTTTTTATTTTGCCATGTATTATTGTTCTAAAGGTGTGTAACTATTATTTTTAATATTTCAAACTCTATTACATTGGTAATTTTATCCTTAGTCGGTCCTCACACATTCCTTTCGGAAGGCCTTCGGGCTGAGGTATATTTTTAAGTGTTATTGTTTTTCGAACGTTCAAATCTCGCTTATATGAGAGCTATCGAGAAACTAGTTATTGGTTTGTAGAGTACTCATCAAGAGCTTTTCAACGATACCCCACAAGACGTGGTTTCAAAAAGGTCTAATTTCATCCCCCACTCGTACCCCTAAAACCCCCGAATTGTTGGTGTCACTGTGAACGCCATAGGGAGTACTCTAATTTATTCAAACAAAGTTTCCCTCTACATTTCAAAATTTCAACCCCCTCCCCCGACTCCCCTTGGGCCAATTTTGCTCATAAACGAACTTGTCCGAACTATTGGGCCTAGAAATAACATAATAACATTTGGTTCAAATATCTTCAAAATTACGGCCGCTAGCATGTAAAGATATATATATATATATACAAATATATAAAATATATATATACATATATATATGTATATATGATGATTTTCGAAAAATTCTTTCATAGCTATCTTTACAAAGAATTTTTCGAAAATCATAACATGATTCCGATCCCAATAGGTAGATTTTTCTTCGAAATCTACCTAAAAATCCAGCTTCAAGGTGTATTTCACGATTAAAGTGTGCCGCCTGAGGGGAAATAGATCTCAGATTCGAGTTCCCTAACAAACAAAAAAAAAAAAAAAACAAACAAACAAACAAACAAACAAACAAAACCGCATGCTGATGTTAGTCCAAATCATTTTCCTATCTAGGCGTGCATTTATGATCCCCTTCTGTAAATCAGTTCTCTGCGAATCGTAAACAAATGAATCAAGATAGCAACCGAACATGGTCATCTTGAATTAATTTCACAATTGAATACTGTCTTGCTAATAGGAACGTTTTCCACAACAATCTAATTGCTCGTATGTTTCTTATGGAAGGTATTTCGTCCCCTCGAAAACATTTTTTTTTTTTTTGCCATTTAAAATAAAAATTTTGTAAAATCATTTCTCAGCGTGCATTTACATTATAAAACGAAGGTACTGTCAAAATTCCAAGTTTATACCTATTATAGTTTAGGCTATACGTTGATTCTGTCAGTCAGGACAACGCGAGCAATTCAAAATGACCCAACATTACTAATACATCAGTGTTCCCAACCTAACAAAACCTGTCACAATAATATCACTATTACTATTCCTATCCTATCCTAGCCTAACCTAATCTAACCTAAGATAAAATGCAAATTGTACTTATTCCGTGATACGCGATGCAAGAAAACACAGCTGATCTTCCTGTTTCGGTGAAAAACATAAAAAACATCACATCACCGTGTTAAACCTGCATATCGCGTAAGGGGTCCCGACATTGCGACTTGCCGAAATTGGTACTTTCAATTCAGTTTTAATTGATGGTTTGAACAGATAAAAATACAAATGTACTGGGGTGCAACCACCTAAACAGAAGGCCTTGGCATAAAAACAATATGGTGGACATCTCAGTGTTGGGATGGCGAATTTTTCAATTCAAATAACTATTTGGTTCTATGGTAGAAAAAAAATAATTAGTCTAAGCTAATCTGATCCAACCCCAGCCCTGATACTGAAACAGACATGTATTCTGTGTTAGTGGATGAGGGATAATGCCATATCAATTACTCCTGTAATAAGTTATTCATGTGTAATAATTATTACAACATTGTAGGCCTAGGACTAAACATGTAATAATGAACATGCACTTTACTTAATAAAATTGAAGTGAGAAAATCAGAAAATCCCTATAATATAAAGCCACACGGCTGACTGACTGACTCACTCACTCAACTCGCTCCCTCACTCATTGACAATAATGTCTGCACACTTCCAGATGAGACAGAAACTTGAAATTTGGTACACATATAGCTTTTAGGCTGTAAACCACAGGAAAATTCCAAAAAAGATTGTTGTTTTAATTTTTAGCCCTAAATATCCCCGAAAAAGGGCTTGGTTTCCATGGCAACAGTATTATCAAAGTGTTCACATAGGGCTCTGAAAGATAGTAGCCAATACAGCAGACTAAATACACGCACTCTATCTCCCATAGATCTTTTAAAAAAACCTTTCACGAGAACCTCAGTGGGGGTTTGGGGGTGGAGCCCCCAATGAGCGAAGCGAGTATTAAGTACAGTGGTATTAATCAGAGGTGGCAGTCAGATGCGCGTGAGAGAGGTGACGCATGTAGGAGGAATCATGGGGAGGGGTAAGAATGTTTAACTGCTCTAGTGGGAGAGGAGAAGCGATTGTAACAAGGTCTCTTGTTTCTTCACTGCATTATAAACGATCTTACCGCTCTGAAAGCAACGACACAACTAACCCATACACCCCTCCATGCAGTACGAATGTTTATTGGACTCGTCTGCATCTACTGAGCATCCATGCTTGGACTGCCACGTCTGATTAATACCACTGTATATGAACAGACTCGCTTCGCTCATTGGGGGCTCCGCCCCCAAACCCTTGCTGAGGTTCTCGGTAAAGGTTCTTTTTAAAAGATCAATGGATATAGAATGCGTGTATTTAGTCTGCTGTACCTTTTTTTTGCCATAATAAACTTGAAAAAATAAATGTGGGAAGACTTTGGGTTTTTTTTTCGGAATTTTCCCGTCGGTTGCAAGCTAAAAGGTATGAGTTTGCTAAGTCTAGTTTTCTAGATCAACTGGCAGTGTACATACATTTATGGTGTATTTTATGGAGTAAATTCCAACTGAAATGGACATGATACAAGATGAAATAGCGACTAAGATTCATGGTATGTAAATATTCAATTTGGCATTTGCCTTAAAGACCACGGAAATCATAGAAAGATACAAATAAAATTGGTTGTAATATGTTGTAATGAATGCGGGACTTCATCTCCGAGTTATTATTAAAGAATATAAATTATGAAATTTCTTTAACAGATAGAAGAAAATTTTGTTGGTTCTGGACAAAAATATGTTAATTGGATTTAATTATGATGAACCTGAGACTTCAGAACGCAAGTCCAAGACGTTACTATCTCGACCACCCCGTTAGGTTTACGGAAATAATTATTTCTAAACTTTCAGAGCCATACTTGAATACAGTTTGATAATACCGTTGCCATGGAAACCGAGCCCTTTTTCGGGGGTTTTAGGGCTAAAAATTTAAAAAATCTTACTTTTTGGAATTTTCCTGTGGTTTACAGCCTAAAAGCTATGTGTGTACCAAATTTCAAGTTTCTGGCTTATCTGGAAGTGGACAAACATTAATGTCAGTGAGCCGAACCGAGCCCTTTTTGGGAGTGTTTAGGGCTAAAAATTTAAAAAAATAAACTTTTTGGAATTTTCCGATGTTTTACAGCCTAAAATCTATATGTGTACCAAATTTCAAGTTTCTAGCTCATCTGGAAGTGGGCAAACATTAATGTCGGTGAGCGGAGCTGAGCCCTTTTTCGGAGGTTTTTAGGGCTAAAAATTGGAAAAAATAAACTTTTTGGAATTTTCCTGTGGTTTTCAGCCTAAAAGCTATATGTGTACCAAATTTCAAGTTTCTAGCTTATCTGGAAGTGGACAAACATTAATGTCAGTGTGCCAAACCGAGCCTTTTTTCGAGAGTGTTTAGGGCTAGAAATTAAAAAGAAATAAACTTTTTGGAATTTTCCTGTGGTTTACAGCCTAAAAGCTATATGTGTACCAAATTTCAAGTTTCTAGGCCATCTGGAAGTGGGCAGACATTAATGTCGGTGAGCCGAGCCGAGCCCTTTTTCGGGGGTTTTTAGAGCTAAAAATTGAAAAAATAAACTTTTTGGAATTTTCCTGTGGTTTACAGCCTATAAGCTATATCTGTACAAAATTTCAAGTTTCTAGCTCATCTGGAAGTGGGCAAACATTTTTGTCGGTGAGCCGAGCCGAACCCTTTTTCGGGAGGTTTTTAGGGCTAATAATTAAAATAATAAACTTTTTGGAATTTTCCTGTGTTTCACAGCCTAAGAGCTATACGTGTACCAAATTTCAAGTTCCTAGCTCATCTGAAAGTGGACAAACATTAATGTCGGTGTGCCGAGCCGAGCCCTTTCTCGGGGGGTTTTTAGGGCTAAAAAATAAAAAAATAAACTTTTTGGAATTTTCCTGTGGTTTACAGCCTAAAAGCTATACGTGTACCAAATTTCAAGTTTCTAGCTCATCTGGAAGTGGGCAAACATTAATGTCAGTGAGTGAGTGAGTGAGTGAGTGAGTGAGTGAGTGAGTCAGCCATGTGGCTTTATATTATAGGGATTGCAAGGAATTCACAATACCTTTCCTTCCTCTTCATTCCATATTTTGAGATGGAAATAATAAAATAAATAAAAAACAGGCTTCAACAAGTAGTCTTAATTGTAATTATTAAACGATAGAAAACCAGAAATTTACACACCTTATTTCACGAGGAATAAAATGTAATTCATCAACCTCGAATTAAAAATGCGTAACACATTAACCTAACCTAACGTACATGCATATCGTAGTAGTAACTATTCCCATCTCTGAGGTTATTTGCATGTAGACCTAACTCTAAAGCATATGTATTCACTTCTAATAATTATACATATGAGACTAAACTTCTATGGGAAATATAGAACCAAGTACTTACGATTGAACTCTTGTTTGCTCCCATTATATCCAGGATTAACAGGAAATCAGGATTTCATCCTGACGAAACCTAAAAGTTTGCACTTTATTTCTTGCATCACAATTCTCCCTACAGGTATGCACACAACACTTATAAACCACAAGTAAATGTTTCGCTGAACTGGAGAACACGACAGCCGCTGACTCCGCCGGGCCGCACTGATTGGGAGCAAGTGAAAAATGTTGCCACATCACAAACATGACTACGTCCTGATTGTACTCGGAAGATGGCAGAGTAGTCGAATACTAATACTAATAATGTTGCATTCCATGGATCAAAGCTTTGGATGTGGAACAAGTCAAGATAACACACATTCACACACACTCATACAGTCATGAAATACACAATACATAAATATAAACATAATATAAGGGTTTACAAAATTGTGGTCTTCTCTGCAGATTTATTAATGTTGATGAATTCCTCAACAGTATAGAAAAACTCTTTTTGTTTCTTTCTCACTTATTATTAATATACATTTTAATGTCTTGAGGACAATGTTTAAATATTTGTATTGCTGAATATAAAGATCCTTTCTGGTACAATGTAAGATGTGTTGTTCGCTTGTGAACATTGAGTTTAATCCTTGTGTTGACTTCATGTACACTGGAGTTTGTTAACAATGTGCTCAAAATTATGCACAGAGTAAGTATTCAGTGCTAGGATGTATACACATGCTAAGGGAAGTATGTTATTAGTTTTGAATAATATTCTTTTTTGCATGACTCTGTTTTCTTTTAACATATGCTATTATTCTAAGAAATCTTAAGAATGTATTTTTTCTTTCGCAGGAATTGCCCCAGAATATTATACCATAAGACAAACTTGAGTGGAAGTATGCAAAATATACATATTTCAAAACATGAATGCTTTTGATAAATTTTAAAGCTCTTATTGCAAAGTAATTTGATCTTAGTTTAGGTATAATGTGTTGGATATGATGCTTCAATTTAAGGTACTGTCAATTTGTAAACTAAATAATTTAGTGCAATTTGTCTCATTAATATAATAAATTGTAGCCGATTTGTAAATGTTGTGTTGATGTCTGCTACCGATGAAGTTTAATAAAAATGTTTTATCAAATTTCAGAGTTAGTTTATTCACTACAAACCACCTGTTCTTTTTTCAAATGCTTCATGCGTTAGGACAGAGGAGGACAAAAGGTTTCTCTATGACGTCACTGAAGCCTGCTCTTCCTTCACACGTTAATGCCGGTTGGCGGGATTTCATATGTAGTTGTTCCGACAAAACTACATATGAAATCCCTCACAGTATGTGAGCTGCGAGGAGTTTGTGAAACGTAGGCACCATTCATCAGGTGAGAAGAGATGGGCGTTAGTATTACGGCAGGGAAGCGCTCTTGCCTGACATCACACACAGTGATTTCCCGTTCACTTCCTTCACAAACGTCATCAGTGGACTAAGCTGTCTTCCACTGTGTTAGGATATCCAAGTGTTGCATTGAGTGGCTCGCTATTAGTACCTATCTCGATTATAAACTCTTACTAAACTAAAAAAACTCCGTGGCGCTACATCCCTGGAGGGATTTGGCCTACCACCCGACCACTGCGTCATCTCCCGTAGGCAGATGGCAGGATTGGGGGCATGTGGTCAGCATGCCGACACCCACGGCCGTTAATGGTGGTTTTCTTGACAATTTTAAATCACGAGGCTGAGTGCACCCCTACTAGACCTCCCTACCTCAGAAAAATCCGAGGAGGTACCGGGAATCGAACCCGGGCCGACGGATCTGTAGTCAGCGACGCTAGCCACAAGACCACGCCGGTATAAACTCTTACTGCCTAGCTCTTACAGGGTATAGTGGTGTAATTTGTGCAGTGAAGCTACATTAGAGTGATTTATAGGGAGTGCTTCTGATTTTCTTTCTACTTCACTTCATACATCCGCCCGCCCCTCTCTATATACAGTATCAGGGTAATATTCATTTAAGTTCTCCCCGCGAGGTCAGGAAGTTCTATCCATTTCCTTGGTCTCACTTCCAACCCAATACTTCTAACCTAACGTACATAATGGAAGATTTAGGAAATCAAGTTATTCAAGATTCAGTGATGCTTGTAATAATCAAACGGAAGAGCCTATAAACACTCACCCAGTTACTCCTACTGCATCTAATAACTCCAAGTACATTTCCCTGATTTTTCATACTAACTCTAGACCAACAGACGCACACAGATATTATGGTCGTACTCCGGGCCGTACTTTGTTTGCATCAGAAATGAAACTGCAGACTTGGGTAAGATGTATCCAATGAAAATTGGAAAATGGCTATATAGAGCCAACCACTAAGTTCAATACATAAATAGGGTTAATAATGCGCAGGTACACTTTAAAAACTCGCATGCGACTAACTCATTTCTCGATTGACTTTGATAGTGTCCACGCCACACATTCCCACTTACAGCCTATTTATGGTTGGAATTATTGAAGGAGTTGAAATTAGTACCTCTCCTGAAGAATCGTGGCAGACACATTAGTTCCGGAAGGTTTCCTTATGGTTAATGTGTATGGTTTCAACAGAAGAGTGACTGGGGAAGACGAAAAGGTCCAATACAAACCCACACAAACATTGAAAGTGAGATTCCCTAGCCAGGTTCTGCCAAAAACCATTAGACTGGACCACCAATAATGTCAGAAGGCAGAGAGCATTCAATTCAACATTAGCGGGACACAGTAGTCAGCTCCACGCGAGAGACAGCAGCGTCGATAAAGAAGAAGAAGAAGAAGAAGAAGAAGACGAAGAGAAATTACAAAAGTAAACGCCATGCCGGTGTGTGTAAATTCTAGATGATGAGCAACATTATGACGGTAAATACAGAATGAGGAATAAAATCACTGTTAAGGAAATAACGTCACGTCGGTGTGTTTAAATACATGTTGAATAAAATCAGGTGAACTGATGAAACAAAGTGCCAGTATGTTTTTGTTTAATCAGTTATTATTGCAATTATGATTTGCAGAATACAAAAAAAAAGTCAAATTGGCCGGTTTCAGGATTTGAACCATGGAACTCCAGGATGTGAGGCCAAGACGTTACCATCTCAGCCACCTGGGTCAGTTTAACGGTCTAGTTTGATAAGCGCATGTAAAGCAATAATGTTGTCATAGCTAACTGTATTTTAATTGCCAAAGCCTTATAAGATCACAGTAAAACAATTGACTATGTTTTCATGATAACTGATTTGCATTTCATAAATTCTTTCGAAAACGTATATTACCATAAAATAGGCACTACATTGAGCATTACTCCGAAACAGGTCAACCGATTTTATCCAAAATCAATAGACGTCTTCCCATGGACATTATAAATGCGTATACGAAGTTTCATAAAAAACCGATAAAGCGTATTTGAGTTATTGCGCCTTTAAAATATACAATAAATTGGGTTTTACTCCGGTACCGGTCAACAGATTAGGTTCAAATTCAATACGGTACTTCTCACGGACGTCATAAATGCGTATACCAAGTTTCATGGAAATCCGATACAGCGTATTTGAGTCATGGGGCCTTTCTTTTAGAAAGGCGCCATAATCTATTAAAATAGGCACTAAATTGGGCATCACTCCGGTACCGGTGAAGCGATTTGGTTCAATATCAATAGGGTTCTTCCCATGGACATTATAAATGTGTTTTCCAAGTTTCATGAAAATCCGAAAAAGCGTATTTGAGTTATGGCGCGTACAGACACACGGACGGACGGACATTTATCGTCCCCACACACAGTCTCATAAAGTACCATACTGGCACTTAATGACATTGCGATGATATAGTATATTGCGATACAAGTGCCGTAAGCGGTGCATACGGATCGAGGAGGAAAGAGATCCGTTATGCGCTTACGGCACGAGTATTGCATGCTATTTTTTGCACGATGATTATTTATATCAATTTATTTAGCCTATATTAATTGAGATATTAACTGAAAATATTATGTATATACACTATTGAAGATGGATGTTATATTTCAGAAAGTGATTCGCATGTGTTTGTTGTTATGAGAACCGAATATTTTTCCTGTTAAAGTCGCCATAAACTAGGGGTCCTTGGTCCATAAAGGCTTGTATTAGGCTGATGATTTTACTTATGGCACTTGTGCTTTTTGTAATTTTTACCGCACGGAAATTTATTTTGTTTCCATAGCAACAAGATTGCGTGCGGGAATGTCAAGTTACGATCCACGGCAACAATATTCGTAAGTACCACTAATTATTAATAAACTTCACCTTATATATGAGGGTAATTTATAAATAGGAGTTATAAGACAAATTTTTTAGCCTAAACCCTCAGTAAAAGTTAATCAACCAATGAAGCGAAAGACTAATAAAAATCGTTTATTATTTATAACATATGTGAAAAATGATATAATTATGATACTATGAACAGAAAAATAGAAAATTGAAGTGAACCATTAATCACCGTGTATTTTGTTATATTGTCAAGTACTAATAAAGATGGTTAGGTTAGAAAAACCTGTTGGCATATAGGAATATAAAATATAATTTAATTGCGTATGAACGTTAATATGTCAGATTAAACGTATGTCATAACATAATAAAATAGACCTAATATTTATTAGTAACACACCAAGTATATTATAGATCACCAGTTAGACAGATTAAAAATGGCTTAAGCCAATGATAAAAAACAGTTGATATTGATTAATTTATTCATAGATTGGTGGTCTATATCATTACAAAAAAGCCATGAGTTCATTAAAAATCACCATAAAATACCAATTCATTAAAATATATTTACAACATCAGTAGAAAAAATTAAGCTTTAAGACTTGTTAAAAGAAGCTATGTATAAAACTTGTTTTTACAGATATCTACAAATATACAATGTTGAAAAGTCTTATGTTATATATTAATTTAACACATATGTGTGTGGTACCATTATGTAAAAAATGATGAGAAATTCACTCCTCAAATGCCTAATTTTTGTTCTAAAAGGCTGATAGTAGCTAATAGTGACAAGTGGTAGATTATATGTATAGTCCAGTTATTCATTGCATGGCCAGGCGGCTTCCTTTCGTTAGGAGGAAAAGTTTGCCGACAGCTCAACCCGTGTTCTTTGTTTATACCGCACCAATCAGCTAGTTACCCCAGCCAATCAAAACCTAAGAATGTCCTGTGGCGATTATGACAGCTACTCGTCAACTCCGCGTGGAGTGAAATGCACGGTTGCAAGATCAAGTTACAGTAAACAATAACACGTGTGAATTGAATAAAGCGAAGGAAGAACTGAGGTCAGTGATAACAATGAGATAATATTGCAACGTTGCTTTTGTTTTGGATAGCGGAAGCCCAAGACCGATTTAGTCAGATCAATTAACATAAAGAAACACCGAAACCTTTGAAGCCGACTGGCCATCCAATGAATAACTGCACTATACCATATATTACTCATATCATACAATTGATGATATATGTCAAACACATTTTTTAGATAATTCTAACCTAACTTGCATGAGCGGTGAAGTATAATTAGATCGTATATATCTCATTAAAAGTAGAGAAATATGAGCAAGTTATGTATTTTTTTTTAAATCAACTTTACAAACTAAGAAGCGACTGACTAATTCTGCACATCTACACTCGTTAGTGTTTTCTATAGGAATTAAACGATAATAACTGGCATTATCCATCAGATAAGAAGTGCAAAAATAGATAACTTGCTCATATTTCTCTACTTTTAATGAGATATATACGATCTAATTATACATCACCGCTCATGCCAGTTAGGTTAGAATTATCTAAAAAATGTGTTTGACACATATCATCTATTGTATGATATGAGTAATATATGGTACATATAATCTACCACTTGTCACTATTAGCTACTATCAGCCTTTTAGAACAAAAATTAGTCATTTGAGGAGTGAATTTCTCATCATTTTTTACATAATGGTACCACACACATATGTGTTAAATTAATATATAACATAAGACTTTTCAACATTGTATATTTGTAGATATCTGTAAAAACAAGTTTTATACATAGCTTCTTTTAACAAGTCTTAAAGCTTAATTTTTTCTACTGATGTTGTAAATATATTTTAATGAATTGGTATTTTATGGTGATTTTTAATGAACTCATGACTTATTTGTAATGATATAGACCACCAATCTATGAATAAATTAATCAATATCAACTGTTTTTTATCATTGGCTTAAGACATTTTTAATCTGTCTAACTGGTGATCTATAATATACTTGGTGTGTTACTAATAAATATTAGGTCTATTTTATTATGTTATTACATACGTTTAATCTGACACATTAACGTTCATACGTAATTAAATTATATTTTTTATTCCTATATGCCAACAGGTTTTTGTAACCTAACCATCTTTATTAGTACTTGACAATATAACAAAATACACGGTGATTAATAGTTCACTTCAATTTTCTATTTTTCTGTTCATAGTATCATAATTATATCATTTTTCACATATCTTATAAATAATAAACGATTTTTATTAGTCTTTCGCTTCATTGGTTGATTAACTTTTACTGAGGGTTTTGGCTAAAAGAAATTGTCTTATAACTCCTATTTACCACTAATTAGTTACGTCGTGCAAAAAATAAGTTAAAAGTGGCAGCTGGGTTCTAAGTCAGTTAAATGCACTGCCAATTGTAGGTTATGTTAGGTTAAGAACAATTATATTAATCTAGCAAGAACTTACTCAATAACGCGCGTTTCGTTATGTGACATATTGAATCTCTTCATGCGCAGGGAAATTTCGTCACTGCAACAATGTTTTCCGTGGCTCATAGCGGTAGGCCTACGGGCATTAGTGGTGAAGCATGCCTCACTGTTGTCCAGTAGTTCCAAGCTCTTATTGGTAAAATCGCAATGTAAGGGGGCCCACTTTTAAAACCAACTTTCTTTTCATAAAGCACCTAACATCACACGTATTTTGTTATAGATAGTTATCTGGAGGGAAAATGTTGTCTCGATGAATAATTTATCCGACCCACCCACATAAACGATATACTTTCTTTTATAACACGATCTATCGAAAATTAGCGTCAATTCCGCCATATTTTTATCTCCGTAAGATGAAGAAATTCGTGATTGGACGTTAGAGGACGTGAACACGTAGAATTCTGGGAAATAGGTTCACAAACACAACCAACCTCGCGGGAGATACAATATGGCACATTTACGAAACGGGAGAATTCAGAATGTCCTACTAAATTAATATCACTGTTCATAACCTAACAGAACCTGTCACTAATAAGTTACTAATATCACCGTTCCTAACCAAATTGCCACTAAACTGGAATTTCGGGAAAATTCAGAATGCCCTACTGAATTAATATCACTGTTCATAACCTAACAGAACCTGTCATAAATGGTAAGATCACTGTTCCTATCACTGTTCCTACCCAAATAGTCACTAAACTAGCATTTCGGGAGAATTTAGAATGCCCTACTGAATTAATATCACTGTTCATAACCTAACAGAACCTGTCACTAATACTAATATCACCGTTCCTAACCAAATTGCCACTAAACTGGAATTTCGGGAAAATTCAGAATGCCCTACTGAATTAATATCACTGTTCATAACCTAACAGAACCTGTCATAAATGGTAATATCACTGTTCCAACCCAAATAGTCACTAAACTAGAATTTCGGGAGAATTTAGAATGCCCTACTGAATTAATATCACTGTTCATAAGCTAACAGAACCTGTCACTAACACTAATATCACCGTTCCTAACCTAACTGCCACGTGTTGTTCAACCTGCTTCGCTGAAAAACAAAAACAAAATCACCCGTCCGTTGAAGCTTGCTCATATCGCGAGAAGGGTCCTCCTACATTGCGACTTTAGCCTCTTATTTTATGCAACACACTGATTTAAAAATATCTTGTGTATTGCATCGAAAGCCATCAATTTGCGTTTAATCTCGAACCCTGCCTGTTGAGTAAGTAGGTATTGTTCCTACACTAATTAAAACAATAATTAATGAAGTCAAGACTTAAATATAATATTCTGCGTAAATTAATAACTGCAGTAGCACGTGGTTAAACTTCCTGCACTTAGGATGCCTTTAAGAATGTGGGAAACTAAACCGTCATAAAGTTCAGGACAACTCAATTACCTGTGTATATATTTACGATCACCAGAGGACGCATCTATTCACTGCCTCAAGCCTCGAGACGGCAGAGACCCCTGCCGAGTAAGCATTGATTTACAGTTTCACATGTTTAGTACCGTCGCCATGTCACATCTCCCACCCCCAGAGAGCCGTTTCCTCTTCTCAATCTGTGGAACGCGTACCAAAATCCTACTTTCCCTCAAAACTGAGATTTCCAAACCACTTTTCCAAAAGGTGTCACACTTCTTGCCCCAGAAATGCATTATTCTTCCGTGTATACATCTTTTATTTCACTGGGACATTTCATCAATGGCGCCAACTTTTGAAAAACATTGGGTGGGCTCAATGATTAAAAATTTTCATACTCCCGCCCCTTCATTCATGAAATAGACTTATACAAAATTGATATTACTATGATATAAATATGTAGACCTACTGTGGGCCTACATGAAATGATTTCATTGTTTCTGATGACAAATTTTGTAATAATTGTCTTTTACCCCACACTCTTGTCACAATTCCTTGCTTTGCCCATTAAATTGCAATGTGATTAAGTTTTTTATTCTTGATGCATAAAAAGGATACAAATAAGGAGGTGGATGTAGAAACTGCGTTAACTTTTGAAAAACATTGGGTGGGCTCAATGATTTAAAATTTTCATACTCCCGCCCCTTCGTTCATGAAATAGACGTATACAATATTGGTATTACTATGATATAAATATGTAGACCTACTGTAGGCCTACATGAAATGATTTCATTGTTTCTGATGACAAATTTTGTAATAATTGTCTTTTACCCCACACTCTTGTCACAATTCCTTGCTTTGCCCATTAAATTGCAATGTGATTAAGTTTTTTATTCTTGATGCATAAAAAGGATACAAATAAGGAGGTGGATGTGGAAACTGCGTTAACATATTAAGACATAAAAATTTAGGGAACTGAGAAACGACTTCAAAATTAACAATAGCCTAATTTTAGCTTTCCAGCGATTCAAAAACGAAACTTATTTTAGTAATGATAATAAATAATTTAACAAAATAGGCCTACGGAAAATTATTGGGTGGCCTTCAGCCCCACGGGCCCATATAAGTTGGCGCCTCTGCATTTCATTGTCTTCCCAAATCTATCTCTGTTTTTTATTTTTTATTTTTACTTCAGCTGTGTTTATATTCCTTTTAGCTTCGAGGCTATGTCAGGAGTTCGGGATCTGTGTCTGTGCAGTAGGGTAGGCCATGGAACTATTGCTTGTCAATTGATTCTATTGCCGGTGTATTTAATGGAGTAAATTACAACTGATACAGGATGAAATGGGGAGGATGATTCATGGTATGTAAATACCCATTTCGGCATTTGCCTTTACGACTGGCGAAACCACGAAAAAGAAACCCTTGTCAAATTAGCCGGCCACGGGATTTGAACCTGGGACCACCCGAATGCGAGTCCAAGATGTTACCATCTCGGCCACCTCGCTCGGTTATCTCTGTTTTTATAACTTTGTAAAATTCGTTTTCTCGCCCAAATGTCGTTTATAAAGTGCCAGAATGATACTTTTTGGAGACTGTGTGGTGGACAGGAAAATGCCTGTCTGTCTGTCTGTCCGTGTGTCTGTAGCCGCGATAATTCGAATACGCTTCATCAGATTTCCATGCAACTTGGTATACGCAATTATAACGTCCATGGGGCGAATCCTATTGATTTTGGACCATATCGGTTGACCGGTACCGGAGTAACGACTGTTTAACGGTCACATGCTTTTTAAATGGTAAATCATCACTAGTCTACACTACAAAGCCGCGATGCATTGCCTTCTTTTGCTAACCATAACCACGGTCTCCCACCTCAGTTACGACGTCATAAAAAAGACGTGGGTTTGCTAGCGAAATTGCATGAGTTAAATGCGTTATGTTGGATGAAAACTGTATTTTTATACAGAAATAGGGAAAATGCCTAGTAAATTTTGTGTTTCTGGCTGTACTATAGCAATAATAATGCCAACAGAGAGTCTGTCCGAGTGTCTAAATTTCCCAGAAAATGAACCCACGAGGTTTAAATGGATATCTGCAGAGAATAATCTATATTAATAAAAGGAAGTGTCTGTCCTCCGTCTGTCTTCCGTCTGTCCTCCGTCTGTCCGCGATGCCCAGCGAAATCTACTCAACGCAGAGATCTGAAATTTTAAACATAGGTGGACTGAAGGGTCGGAAAATGCACCTCGAAGCCGGAATTTTAATTTTCGCTTTCGTTCGTGAGTTATGAGTGAAAAACGGGCAGAAAACGTGTATTTTTTGCTATTTCGAAGCATCGGTTTCAGTAATATATTTCAATGTTAAATCAATTACAGCTGGCTTTGGCTATTTTTGTCATCATACCTCATAGCCTACCTTGGAAATCAAAGCATCGCGATCGCTTCATTTTGTAAGTCCATCGTGGACGATTCATTTGTTTAGAGTGTCAAGGCCCGCAGATATATGAAATTTTCAACCTACACGTAAGAAGGATATCAACATAGGCTTAATATTATGGTCATTACATATTTCGAATTTAACGAAACTCACTATACAGGGGTTTTCTGGGCCAAGGAACTGGAACCTGAGGTCGCTTTTTCTACCAGGGGACGCTACCTAATCGTGGAATACACTCCACGAGTTTTAGGTGTTAATAAATATAATGATTTAACTATTATGCACTTAAGTTAATAAATATAATGATTTAACTATTATGCACTTAAGTTTTGAAATAATTATCGCGGGGGAAGCCGCGGGCACATGTTATCTTATAATAATAAAAGGACGTGTTTGTCTGTCTGTCCGCGATGCCCAGCGAAATCTACTGAACGCAGAGATCTGAAATTTTAAACATAGATGGACTGAAAGGTGGGCAAATGCACCACGAAGCCTAATTTTTAATTTTAGCTTTTGTTCGCGAGGTATGAGTGAAAAACTGGCAGAAAACGTGATTTTAGCGCTGTCGAAGCATCAGATTTCAGTAATAGGTACATTTCAATGTCAAATCAATTGCAGTTGGCTTTGACTATTTTTGTCATTCCGTGGAAATAAAAGCATCGCGATCGCTTGAATGTTGTAAGCCCACGCTGGTCGAATCATTTGTTTAGAATGTCAAGGCCCGTAGACATATGAAATTTTCAACCTACACGGAAGAGGGATAATCAACATAGACCTAAATATAGTTAAACATCGTTCGATTTGGACGAAACTCACTATACAGGGATTTTCTGGGCCAAGGAACTCGAATCTGAGATCGCTTTTACCAGACGACGCTATCTAATCGTGGTATGTAGTCCACGTGATTTAGGTGTTAATAAATATAATGATTTAACTATTATGCTCTTAATTTTTAATTTTTGAAATAATTATCGCGGGCGAAGCCGCGGGCACATGCTAGTTATAAATATTTGTCAGTATTTTGTTATTAAGCCCATACGGTGGTATTAATCGTGATTATAGGTGGCATTGTGATTATAGTTTGTTAAGGGTATCTACTCTGTACAATTCAACGGCACTAAATATTGGGCTCACTCCCTCGCTCACTTCGTGAGACATCGGGTATACTCGGCGATGTTCGTCTCTCGCAGTCTAAACTTTCACGAAGAGTACAAAATTAGGATAACCGTTTCTTTATTATATAAGGCCTAAGTGAAATGAACACAATGAACAAATATTCTAATTTTATTTTTACTTACAATTTTCATAGCTCTGAACCACAAACATTTTTAATAAGCTGCCAGTGCAAATTTCTTAAAAATCCTGGAGTCAATTAATAATGGCGGGCGAAGCCGTGGGCCCCAGCTATAATATTATTGATAGTTTAACCAAGGGAGTATCGCGGACAATAAAATCCAAACAAACCATTCCTTCCTTGAAAAATTATATAATTTCTGAAAATTTCACTGCATATATCAAATAAAATTCACATCATATTCATCTGTCAACAAACAGTTGAGACACAATACGTATTATGTGTTCACAGGTTCCTATGAATCTGCATAATCGAATCTGAGATCGTTTTCCCAGGCGGCGCTTTCTAATCGTGGAATGTACTCTGAAGCCGGAATTTTAGCTGTTTCATTAATTATTAATGGTTTAGTTTATGAATGATTCGCGTCCAAGTGTTAATAAATATAATGCTTTATTAATTATTATTAAACTCTTAATTTTTAATTTTTTAATTAATTATCGTGGGCGAAGCCGCGGGCACCTGCTAGTTTATTTACATAACTGCGAAGGAATTGCTTACTAAACATGTTATTAAGTGCCAGAATGGTACTTTATGAGATTGTGTGGGGGACGGAAAAATGCCTGTCCGGTCTATCTGCCTTTCTTTCTGTTCGTGTGTATACGCACAATAACTTAGACATATTATGCTTTATCGTATTTTCATGAAACTTGGTATACGCATTTATAATGTTAGTGGGAAAAACTCAATTGATATTGGACCCAATCGGTTGACCGATACCGGAATAATGTCCAATTTAGTGCCATTTATGATAATATATTAGAAAGAATTTATCAAATGCAAATCACTTATCATGGCAATATAGGCCTATTGTTTTATAGTGTTCATATAAGGCTTTGGAAGTTGCAATGCAGTTAGCTTTGACAAATAACACTACCCACATATTCAATCACATATGTTTATCAAACTTAAGACCTTTGTTCTTGTGACTACATATTGCTTTGCAGTGTTCATATAAGGCTTTGGAAGTTGCAATACAGTTGGCTTTGACAAATAACACTACCCACATATTCCTTTACACACGCTTATCAAACTTTAGACCTTTGTTCCTCCGTAAGCCCTGCTTAATGAATCGATCTGGAGCTTATCTCGGAAATAAATTACAAAAATAACTTATTTTCTGCGTATCATAATTGCAATTATCACTGATTAAACAAAAACATTCTGGCACTTTGTTACATCAGTTTATCTGATTCTATTTATTATTAAAATATCTCTGATATGTTTAGAGTGAGTATTCTGCATTTGAAATGAGCCAAATAGTTTTCTGAAATGACAATTGTGTAGAGTAAATTAATTTTTGATGTCAAAAATATTTACTTTAACTAGCCTATATAGTTACGATATCTGTTTTGTTAACCTTGTTCGTTGTATATTGAGTAAAATAACCTGTCCATTAGACAAGTGCCTGGGAGGATTTAAATAAGTTATTACTTCAATAACATTACATTGTACAACTTAAAACGTTATCAATGAGTTTTAAGTACCCACACAAAGCTAATTCGTGACAGAAAATTATAACCACTTTAATTTTTTGGAACTCGCTTGCGTTCTTTTCATAAACGGGATAGGCCTACTGTGTCTTAACAAATGCATACGACTTTTTTGTTTGACCATAATTAAATGTGCAAATTTTGAGTTTTTAGATTATATTGGGTCCACCGCTGTGGCGTAGGGGAGGCTTGAGAGAAGCGGGCCCAGGTTGAAATCCTGGTCGGGACAGTTTACGTAGGTGGGGTTTTTCCGGGGTTTTTCCTCACCTGTGTGACATATGTCGGGTAACTTTAGGCCCTTATGGTCCCCGGGTATCATCTGGGCTTCTTTTTCTATTTTTTAATAGCCATAGGCCAATCTTTCTGAACTTTTTTGTTGTCTCGTTTTCCCGTTTGTTGATCTTGTTTTACCGTTTGTTTTACTTATTTTCCGTACCACACACAAACACCCATGCCCGAGGCGGGACTCGAACCCACAGTCTCCTTCACTGTGGCTCCAAAGCAGCATGCTTTAACTACCACGGCTAAGGAGACCGGCATCTTCATCCCATCCTCGCCTTGTTTGGAATGAGTTTGTGTGTGAATTGATTTTATTTTAACCCGGAATCACTAACGTATTTGACTGTCACGCCATCACTCTAATGAGCAATTTTGTTCTTTTACAAATACATGTTCTTTCAAATGCATGGATTAAACTTACAATAAAGTTATATGCTATAGGTGTAATTTCCTGGCACAGTCACATATTAAGCTCTCACAAAGCAATTACCCGTATTCATTTTATTTTTATTAAAAAAAAAGCAGTACAATACATTATGATATCTCCTACCTATACTAGTGGAAACAAACTGTTCAGATTTGCAAATTGGTTCATTTCTCTTGCAGCTAATGCAGTCGTCAATTGTATTTATTTTTCGGTGCTGAAAATGGATAGAGCTAATAGGTTAGTGTATAAAGGGATAGCTTGATTATTTTAGACACTTGTCTTGTACACGAACTACCAACAATTGGACATTATATCATTACATATCCTATCATACAAACGCTTGATTTCTTTGGACACTTGTTTTTCAAATGCACTAACAACAATTGAATAAATGTATGCACTATCATAGAAACGTTTGATTTCTTTAGATACGTCTTTTAAGGCAGTAACAACAACTGGATAAATGTATGCACTATTATAGAAACGCTTGATTTCTTTAGACATGCCTTCTAAAGGCACTAACAACAACTGGATAAATGTATGCACTATTATAGAAACGCTTGATTTCTTTAGACACGCCTTCTAAAGGCACTAACAACAACTAGATAAATGAATGCACTGTTATAGAAACGCTTTATTTCTTTAGACACGCCTTCTAAGGGCATTAACAACATTTGGATAAATGTATGCACTATTATAGAAACGCTTGATTTCTTTAGACACGCCTTCTAAAGGCATTAACAACAATTGGATAAATATATGCACTATTATAGAAAAGTTTGATTTCTTTAGACACGTTTTTTAAGGCAGTAACAACAACTGGATAAATGTATGCCTTATTATAGAAACGCTTGATTTCTTTAGACACGCCTTCTAAAGGCACTAACAACAACTAGATAAATGTATGCACTATTATAGAAACGCTTGATTCCTTTAGACACGCCTTCTAAGGGCATTAACAACATTTGGATAAATGTATGCACTATTATAGACACGCTTGATTTCTTTAGACACGTCTTCTAAAGGCACTAACAATAATTGGATGAATGAATGCACTATTATAGAAACATTTGTTTTTTATGAACTTGTCTTTTAAAGGCACTAACAACAATTGGACAAATTTACGTGCTATCATAGAAACGCTTGATTTCTTTAGACACTTGCCTTTTAAAGGCACTAACAACAAATGGATGTATTTATGCACTATTATAAAAACGTTTGATTTTTTGACGTACTTGTCTTTTAAAGGCAATAACAACAATTTGACAAATATAAGCACTATTATAGAAACGCTTTTAGACAGCATAGAACCTGTTTTGCCAGTGGATTTTGAATATATTTTATACGATCTGTGCCGTGTTTTCTCTATTCTCTACAGCTGACATTAGTGAACCATACTAATTAGTGATTCTGGGAAATATTTGAAGAAACAACGACTTGTTCATTCAGTTTGCTGCATTGTTCGAATTGGCTTTTGTAGTTTTCCTGACTTACAGACTGTATTGTGTAGTTTGACAATGCATCAGTTTGATTGAATTCTCTAATACACAGAGTGAAGCACAGATCATATCGATCTTGCTAGTATATTTTCTTTACATACTATGTAACAGAAAAGCTCAGGTCTTGTGTACTATGCCTACTTGTATTATACACGGCATAGCCATACTTACATCATTATTATGTTATGCAATTCGTATAGGAAATTCAAACAAATTCGTTAGAGCAGTTTTGGAGAAAGTCGACAAAAATTAAATTATCTTCAAGTAACTAACTCCGTTGCGCTAACATCCCAGAAGGGACAAGGCCTACCACCCGACCGCTGCGTCATCTACCATAGGCAGATGGCAGGATTGGGGGCATGTGGTCAGCATGCCGACACTTCTCTATCAAGTAGCTTCTCAATTTGAATCACAAGGCTGAGTTCACCCCTACCAGACCTCCCTAACTCAGAAAAATCCGAGAATGTACCGGGGATCGAACCCGGGCCGACGGATCTATAGTTAACCACAAGACCACGCCGGCGGACTCTCTTCAAGTAAAGTGGTTGTTAAAAATTACAATAAAGCAGTTGCCACGCTTCGTGTCGCATCCCCGAAGGACACACAACTTAAATAAAATCTGATATAACGCACTCACATAATTTTCATTTGCTAAGAATGAACTATACACCTCTCTCACTTCACATTTTGATATGGAACGAGAAGCTGTATTGCAAGTAGTGTGTTTCAACCTGATGCAAACATTTATTGTTCACAAGGTAATACTGGGTTTCTATGATCTGTCGCCGTTTTATAACTACCTCTCACGCCCCAGTGCACCATTATCAGCTGCTTCAAAACCGGGGTAAAAGTAAACTCGGGGAATTGCAAGAAAACCTGTGCACCATTGCTACAGTACCGCGGTTTCCAAACGATCGAATATATCGCGGTTACTCTACTACGAAGCCATTCCCATGGAGCAATTTGTGTTGGTTTCTTTCTTGGACGCTAGTTTGTCTCTACCTCTTCTCGGCTGCCAGTCACAGAGACTCAGTTGCCAGCTCTTGGGAGCAACAATCCTCTCTAACAATCGGTATCTATCTATATTAATAAAAATGAATTTACAAAAGGGGTGTTGCCGCATCACTTGAGAACGGCTCGACCGATTTGGCTGATTTTTGTTTTGTTGTGATCGTAATTGTCTGGAGAAGGTTTGTATGAAAGAAATTTTTCGGAAAATCCACGGGGAAAGTCGGAAATGTGATGAAATGAGGCAAAGTTAGACAAAGTTAGAGTTCTGCTGTCAATTGTTTACATAAAAAAAATTGAAGTGTGACAAAAGAAGTGTGACATTCATAGTTTGAGAGTTCCACTTTCACATGTTTTCATAACAAAACATACCTCCAACTGTGGATAAACTTCTTTGTGCTGCCAATGAGGACTCCGACCTACCTAATTTTAAAAGAACAACAATTTATAAGTTATTGTTGGACATTGTAATGAAATATGTGAAAAGAAGTGAGGTTAATGTTATAGTAGATCGTGATGATATTGTACTTTGGAGAAGACGATATCTTAGAGCTGTACGGCAATACCGAGCAGAGGGTCGAAAGTTTTATTATTTAGGCGAGACATGGGTAAATGCAGGACACACCACCCCTAAAATTTGGCATGACACTACTGTTGAATCAGGCAGGATTAAGTCAAGGTTTAAAAAATCCTATGGGTAAGGGGAAACGCCTAATAGTTACGCATATAGGTAGTGAAACAGGCTTCGTAGATGGGGTTGCTCATTTTTGAGTCAAAGAAAACAGGTGAGTACCACGAAGACATGAATGGAGAGGTATTCCGTAACTGGTTTGCTAATGTTTTGCCGAAACTTGAACCCAACAGTTTAATAGTTATGGACAATGCATCATACCACAGCGTGAAACTCTATCGGCGTCCAAATACTTCTTGGCATAAACAAGATATTGTGGAATGTCTACAAGAAAAGAATGTAACATTTAATGATAAAAGTGTTAAGGCAGAGTTAGTGATCTTAGCACAGGAATTCGCGGACAAAGATGAAAATAAATATGTGGTTGATGATATGGTAAATAAAGCGGGCCATCAAATACTGAGGTTGCCCCCTTATCATAGCAATTTGAATCCAATTGAACTGGTATGGAGTTTATCAAAGGGTTTGTGGCCAGAAATAACAAAACTTTTAAATTATGCGATGTTAGGAAACGGTTTGACAGAGCAGTATTGATGGTGACGCCAGAAATGTGACAAAAGGAAATCAAGCATGTAATGGTTATATCTAGCGTTTTCTGAGGAAATAGTTTAAGTGTGATAAGTCGTTCTTCCTCATTTCAAGTTCTATGTAGGCCTACAAATTGAAAGTCCTTCATAAGTTAATTTCAAATTACAAAATAAAAACCCGGGCGACGCCGGGCCTTTTAAGCTAGTAGTTAAATAAAATAAAATCAGGTAAACTGATATAACGAAGTGCCAGAATGCTTTTATTGAATCAATTATAATTTCAATTATGATGTGCAGAAAATAAGTTTTTTAATCAGATTAAAATCGACCAGCGTCAGCAGAACTACAGATTTGTGATATCTTGACAATCGAGCACTCACATAAAAATAAAAAATAAAATTAAAAAGTCCATGTCAAATAAGCCGGCTCCGCGATTTCATCCAGGGATCTCCAGAATACGAGTCCAAGACGTTACCATTCGGCCAACTCAGGCAGTATGACGGAATTGTTTGATAAGCATAAGTAAAGGAATAGTGTTATTTGTCAAACTAAATGTATTCCAACTTAAAATTCTTAAAATAAGTCAACATTTCAAAAAATTCAGTGGCAAATATCTCTGCTAATTATTTCACAGCAATGTACCTTCTGTATATAACAGTATTCATGTAGTAGGCCTACTCAATTTCAACTAGATCAACGAAGTAAACAAACATCTGACTGCATTGCAGACAAAATCCTCCTTTATTAAAAATGTGGCATTGTAGTATAGACATGATTAAAAAAAAAAGTGACTTTAATTAGTTGTTACTCTGGTACCGGTCAACCGATTTGGTCCAAATTAATTAGGCTTCTTTCCATGGACGTTATAAATGCGTATACCACGTTTCAAGAAAATCCGATAAAGCGCATTTGAGTTATCACGCCTTTTGTTATATGATACCATAAAAAGGCACTAAATTGGGCATTATTCCGGTACCGGCCAACCGATTTGGTTCAGTATCAACAGACGTCTTCCCATGGACATTATAAATGCGTATACCAAGTTTTAGGAAAGTCTGATAAAGCGTATTTGAGTTATGGCGTCTTTAAAGTAAACACTAAATTGGGTTTTACTCCGGTACCGGTCAACCGATTTGGTTCAATATTAACAAACGTCTTTTTATGGACATTATAAAAGCGTATACCAAGTTTCATTAAAATCCGATGAAGCGTAATTTAGTTATTCCGGGTACAGGCACACGGACGGACAGACGGACGGACGGAGAGACGGACAGACATTTTCCGGTCCCCCACACAATCTCATAAAGTGCCATACTGGCACTTAATAACATTTATGTTTTAAATATTAATTCTCACACGTGTGCAATCAAATAAAGCCAATGCAACACGGAATCTCTGTTCTGAGTTTATACAACCTCGCTTTTGTTCCCGTTTGACTAGTGGAAATGTTAGATGAAAGTGATGCACATACCCATAAAAGGGCTGTTTATTATTTTCATGTAGGCCCACATTTGGTTATACACCCTATATATCGGCACATAGGCTATATCGTTATACATGCAGCCCTTCACTTTAACCATTTTAAATTAGGCCTAGGACCAGGGGTTTTTTCATATTTTATTTCTTTGTTGCCTTATTGTTCTGTAATAATTTTTCTTAAGAATAAAATTGAATATTATATTGGATATATTATGCCTGATTTTAATTTCAAATACCATCGATACTGTACCAAGCGTGATAATGAGTTGGTTACGCCTACTACTGGATGAACCTGGTTTGGTTAAGATAAGAAAGATCATTTCAGACGATGTTACAGTACAGTTTTTGGAAATAATTGCGTTGCATCATTCATTCTTCATATAGAGCCCACCTGTCTCTCGTTATGCATTATGTTCAATTAGCTTTAGGCCCAGATATCGAAAATATGATATATTACATATAATTGCTGACCATCTTGGAAAGAAAACCGCCGGTTTCTCACTTTACAGGTCCTTCACAGCCGGTAAACATTCTACAGCATTAAAAGTCGAAACCGACCATGGTGCAACAAAAATATGAATTTACCGGGGCAAACTAAGCAACTTTACCTCCGAATTGTGATTACCGAGCTTAAGGCGCTCGGGCAATGGGAAATATTTCCAAAAGAGTTTCAAATAAAAGTATTTGCTCTTAATATAAGAATCTTGTGTACAAAACTTATGCAAAATAGTTAGAGCCATTTTAGAGTCAATTGCAAAAAATGAAAAGTCTTCATGTAAAATGACAGTAAAAGTCGTCGACAATCTTCGTTTCACATCCCCATGAGACTTACTTCCTTACTCGATGGCAAAAGACAATTTCTAAGTAAGCTAAAGAAATATTATCTATTTTATGGAACCCGAAGGTTCATTGCCGCGCTTACCTGAGCCCGCCATTCAACCCTATTCTGTGCTAACTCAATCCAATCATCCCTCGAAAATCCTACTTCCCTTAAATCTATCCTAATATTGTCCTCCCACCTACGACTAGGCCTTCCAAGTGGTCTTTTCCCTTCGGGTCTCCCATTCAATATTTTTAGATATGTCCCCACAGACACCTAACCCAAATGTAAAATTTAGTATTTACGGCATTTTTCGTTCTCAATCACACACACACGTTTCTGAAAATAGGTTTTGTGTATTCAGAGAAACGTGTATTTTTGTTAAAAATTGGCTTTGAATTTCGTGGTCGAACACAATTCTTATTTTACCTATAGGCCTAGTACCTTTAGTATGGAAAGAGAAAGTAAAAGCATTACATAACTATTTATATTTAAAATAACTATGGCCTCGCTGATGGAGAGGTAAAAAGGAAGAAACTGTTCCTTCTCGCTTTTCGATTACTAAGACCAATAAAATGACAATGACATGTAATTAAAACGAGCAGGTGCCCGCGGTTTCACCCGCGATTATTTACCCAACTGCTAGATGTGTTATCGTCGCTTAAGAAACAATACCGCGTAACTGACACTTTTGGTGAAAATGACATTTTTATACAGTTGGCATCACTGAAACAGCGCGCTTATGATGAAATATATTTCAAGATGAAATTTTGTGTCATGGCCTTGCAAAAGAGGCATACACAATACCGCATATCTGAAGCAACATAGAAAATTCAGAAATACTGCGTAACTGAACCAGTGTACAACACCGCGTATCTGATTTCATTGAAAACTTTAGGCTATATAATACCGCCTATCTGTCGTATACGGCGCACGGTTCAACTTAGTTTACTAATGCAACATAAGGTGACATATAACCCTCGGATTTTTATTTGGGCTCACCCATTTCCGTTTCTGCACCTGTGGATTAAACATTATTAGGCTGCTGTCAGTTTACTTTTACATCAAGATGAGAGAAGATATATTTCATAGTATGAGTTAAGATCTATTCTGACGATACAAGGTACATTACATGGTAAGTGCTATTTAAGATGTTTGTATGAATCGATTTTACATATTCTCTTGTAATTAACACGAAAAAATTATTTAAAAAAAAATTATATCTTGTATTGAAACAGATTGCCTGAAACCGTGCCGAACACACAGGTACAGTTCTGTACATGACGTGGATTTGCTTGAAGAAGTTGTAGATGGATTATTTACTGAAGAAGAAATAATTGCAAAATTATTCAGTAATTTTAGAAATTCTACCAGGATAAAACGAAGTAAGTACCCTATATGAGTACAATATTAGTTTTCGACATTTTTATTCAAAATAGTTTTCTCGATAATCTTCTGGCTCAAAAAGTCATGAATATTAATTAACATTGGTATATTTTTTAAACGCTATATTTCAAAATAAAGTATTTCATTAGTAGAAGAAACTGCCGGGGATATCTTCACCGGTTGGTGCACCAGAAGAAAGCATAAATAAGACAATTTGTGTAAATGAAGGTGAGGAAGGGGAATCGAACATATCGATATCTGAAGACAGTGTATTTTGTAATTTATTTTAGTACGCCCTAATAACATGCCGACAATACCGGGACTTTAAAACAAGCACAGCTACCGGAAATTGTAATATGAGATATAACTTGCGATTCATATGAAAAAATATTAAAACCTGTATCTATAGTTCATGCTTTTGTATTACAAGGCCTGTTTTAATTTAAAATTAGATCTATTGCTATCCACGATTATGCAATTAGCATTTTTATATATTCATCGCAGATTAATCTCTGTGTACCAGAGGGAAGCAAGGCAGAGACCCTACCTATGATTGAAGAAAATATTTTTGAAGGACCTTCTGTGAGTGGTTTGACTGATATAAAAGGAAAAATAATAATTTTAAAGCAATAATGACAAAAGAAAAGTTAACGTATTTTGAATTAAATTTATTATTATTATTATTATTATTATTATTATTATTATTATTATTATTATTATTATTATTATTATTATTATTATTATTATTATTATTATTGCTTTTTTCTTTTGCACACACATCCACTATTCTTCCGACTATAACGTAGATGACAGATGACCTAAGTTATGAGCATCATTTTTCAGGGACTTCTTCGGGAAATCATACAGAAAGTGAGGAACAGATGAAAGTGAATTTTTTGGGGACTAAATAAGACATTTGTTAGGGAATTTCTAGAAAACTTCCCGAAATTGTCATCGCATTACTTTAGGAAAATGTCTACTAACTCTATCTGGAGCCAGGAATAAATTCTATAAGCCAACTGTATCACCTATACAAAGAAAAAGTTAAAGAAATGAACAAGGGGAAAATAAGTAGACACACACTTGATGATATTTTATCAGACATGAATATAGGACGAATATAGGCCCAAAATGGACGACTGCGACTTATGTGTTGGATATCCAACCGGCAATGTAAATGAGTATGATTATCAAAAAGGAAAGGATCGGGAGGGGAATACAAAAGATAAGGCAGCGGACGAATCAGGCACATGTAGAGTTTTTACGATGGACTCGCAGGCTGTAAAGGTAGCTCCCTTTTTGCAAGCCAGTGCAATATATTACAAAACTAAATTGGCAGTCCATAATGTTACAATGTGTGAATTGGCTAATCATGATGTATTATCGCCGCACTCATAACGTTGACGGGCGGCTCGCTTTGTTCTCATATTACAATGCTTGTTGTTACTGTAAAAGGTTTTCTCAAAAGAAACCGCTGACTGAATTCGTGTTGCCAATTCTCTCATTGCTCAATGTCATTGCCACGTAAGTGTTTTGCTGCATCTACATCTTCCCGCTCTGTTTACTAACACTGTGCAGTATGGCAACTACTCCAAGCGGCGGCGACTTCTTTGATGTTGACTGTCAACGAATTGAGTGCGGCGATAATAATCTGCTACGGGTTCGATGAAAGTGAAGCTGAGCGAGTAGCATCAACATTTTCCACTTGTGTGTTACTGACACATTGAAGAAAGTAATGTGCCCATCATTTTATATTCCAACGGCTGCACATATCAAAATAGGAATGCAGTATTGTCGAAAGCTTTGCTGAAATTCACAATGAAAACAAACATTACTGTTTTCCAGAAGTTTTTGGAAAATGGTCACATCCAAATGAAGTGTGATTCAGTGATCAGTGTCACAGAATGCAGGCCAAAATCTAAAGAAACATTCCTCCCTAGTCAATATCCAACTGTGACAAGAGAAGCAAGAATAAAGTCATTTCCAAACAAGGCTACTTATCGTGATCAGTGATCACACATTCTTCATAGACTACAGTGTCAATAAGCTCTGGATTTATTATTCCATTCGTCCTGAACGGAAACCAAATGACCCTACGGCATTTTATTTAAGAGTAATAAAATATGAACCTAAGGGTGTCATACATTATAATCTGGACTACACTGAAGATTTTCAGGAGTTGCCTAAGCGGCCTAAGACTCTCAAGGAAGGAGAATTCTCCAGGCTCTACATGGAGAGGCTGAAGATCAAGAAGTCTAAGTGGGATCACTTACAGCAACTAAAGAAATTCTTTCCTCGTGATTTCCATCTATTCTATGACAACATTCCTCATTTGTAAATCATAGCATCAAAATTGTTATTGTTTATTTATTTAATCTATTGCTCAGGCTATTGAACAATTTTCATTAGGCTTCTTGCTTTCCAGTATGTTATTATTTTGCTTGCTCAGATTTCCCGGGCTTGTAGGCCTTGGTCCTGGACCACGGCCTACAAGCCCGGGAAATCTGAGCAATCATGATGTAGCCGGCCGCGAAAACCACACTGTTATATTATTATTTTGCCATCAGTAGTATGATAAAATTCTTTATCTCCAAATTGTAACTTCAATACAAAAATTGTATCAGGAAACTGTATTTGTACCATGTATAGGGCCTACTTGATTTATTTATATTAGAGCACAATTATTTCAATATAAAATATATAAAGAAAAATAATTTGGTCAACAATTATAGTACTATAATACACTCAAATAAAATATTTTTTCTTAAAAAAAATGCTTCTTTTATTGTGAAATAAAAATATTTAATTCCGCGTAACTGACATTTTCGTAAAATAATTAAGAGTTCAATACCGCGTAACTAGCGCCACGGTGCCAAAAAACTAAAATTCGACTCAATGTTGCCAACATATAATTAGAAATACGTTTTGTTTATTTTCCTGTAAATGTAAACATTGTACGACGCCTAATAGCAAAAATAAACAGTTTTTTGCTTCTCCTGTAAAATTTGTGTTTTGTTAGTTACGCGGTATTGTTTCTTAAGCGACGTTATTTAAATCATTTATTAAACAGAAAAATAATTAAGACATTATATTTATGTAAAAACGATTGATTTCTTAATTATATTGTTTTATAGTATATTATAGTATATAGGCCTATCAATAACACTGGTCTACAACAAAAATAAAGTTGTCTCTATCTTGAACAAAAATAGTCAATTCCAATCAATTAGAGATCGGAGAACAAGAATATGTCAGCAGAAATTATTTGTTAGCTCTTGGTCCAAAGATATTTACATATATACATGTATGTATGGAACTTCTCCGTTTGGTTCTTTACCTGTCTAGTTATTCACTCTGAGCGTTTCGGTTTTTTTGCCTTTCGTTTGTAATCTACTTCTGGGGCATCTCTCATGACATTCCAGCAATAGTCTGCAAGCATAGATGAGTTTCACTTGCCCTGATACCTTTTTTCCATTCCTGAAATGTCTTGATGGAAGCGCTCCCCGTGCTCGTCACTCACAGAGCCACAATTGTTTGGAAAGAAGTCGATATGTGAGTCCAGAAAGTGTATTTTGAGCGACATATTACAACCTAGCTCTTGGTATGTCCTCAGAAGTTCATTTACAGCTAATTTGTAATTTTCAGCTCTTTGATTTCCCAAGAAATTGTGAACAACATTTTTGAAGGCTTCCCACGCTGCTTTCTCTTTCCCTTCAATGACCCTATTAAATGTTCCATCCTCCAACAGCTGTCGAATTTGTGGTCCAACGAAGATTCCCTCTTTGATCTTTGCATCACTGAGATTTGGGAATTTTGTCTTTAAATACATGAAAGCTTCTCCTTCTCGATTCATCGCTTTCACTAAGTTCTTCATACGTCCGAGCTTTATGTGTAAAGGTGGCAATAAGATTTTATCACGGGAAACCAAGGGAGTGTACTGTATATTCTTTTTTCCAGGTTCCATCATTTTCCTTTCAGGCCAGTTTTTTCGTATGTAGTGTAATTTCCTGTCGCGACTATCCCACTCGCATAGGAAGCAGCAATACTTTGTATATCCTAACTGCATTCCGAGTATGAAAGCAATAACCTTCAGATCGCCACATATCTGCCATTGATAGACTTCATAATTTATTTTTTTAAGAAGCAATTTTACATTTTCATAGCTCTCCTTCATATGTACAGCGTGACCTACAGGAACAGATGGTAATGCGTTTCCGTTGTGTAGCAAAACAGCTTTCAAGCTTAACTTAGAGGAGTCAATGAAAAGTCTCCAGTGTTCAGGATTATGCTCCATTCTCAAAGATGCCATTAGACAATTTACATCATTGCAGGCAACAAGGTTGTTTTCCATTTCAAAGAATGGCGTTAAGTCTCTTTCTCGATTGTCTATCTACACACACTTTCACATTTTTCTCCAGGAGATTCCACTGCTGAAGCCTGGAGGCTAGAAGTTCGGCCTTGCTTTTTGGTAACTCCAGATCACGAATTAAGTCATTAAGTTCTTCTTGAGCAATTTTATGTGGCCTACTGGGCGAGATTGATTCTGGAGTATAATCTGGGTCTTGCTGTAAAGACTCAGGCTGTTGTTTGTATTCTCCCTCCATGTCTTCATCAGATTCTAGGACATAATGTTCCGGAGGGATAGGAACTGGCAGACCTTCTCCATGTGGTACCGGTCGTGTAGCCGAAGTCGAAGTTGGATATGTGATGGTCCGTTTTTTCTTTCTTGACATTCCATGTTTAAGAGGAGGCACCATACAGAAATAACAATCACTGACATGATTTGTAGGTTCTCGCCATGTCATGGGAACTGCGAATGGCATTGACTTCACTGTCTTGTTTAACCAACAACGGAGGTTTACTGCACATGAATTGCAGCAAATACTTGGTGCCCAAGGTTTATCCTCATCTATTTTGCAGTCAAAGTAATGGTAATATGCTGTATTTATTAATGGAGTCAATTCACGTTTCTGAGAAGCAAAAGTCACTTCTCCGCACACATAGCAAAAGTTATTCACACTGCTAACACATTTACGTGGCATCTTGAAGTAGAATTAATCTGAAATAAAGCTGAAAATTTAGATTATGATTATGTATTTTTCACCCAAGAAGATAAATAAAGGTTTGCACTTGATTTCTTATTTACCTTTGAAAATTTAACTTCAAACACAGAAAATTACTGACGGTGAGAATTAAGAGCACAATGGTTCAATAAGCACAACAATGGACATTTATGTATACAAAATGGCTTGTCTAGAATCAAAATGTGGCACACTGGACAGTGTTGACAACCGTCATTTGTAAAAAAAAATATTACCAACATTGCAAAATTTCCCTCTATCATAAAATTAATTCCTGTTTATCAAGGAAATAAGAGCTAAGTAAACATTTTAAACGTCATATTCGTTTTATGTCACATCGAAATGAGTAGGAATTAACTATTTTTAACTCGGATAGATTTTTTTGTAGACCAGTGTAATTAAACGAATAAAACGAATATTGTCCTTCATATGGGCATACTGTTCGAAATGAAAGATTAAAATAAACCTCACCCAAATTATACAAAAACAATTAAAATGTTTGTTAATTAA
Organism: Ectobius pallidus; assembly: GCA_964059195.1. Taxonomy (NCBI): domain Eukaryota; kingdom Metazoa; phylum Arthropoda; class Insecta; order Blattodea; family Ectobiidae; genus Ectobius; species Ectobius pallidus. The sequence goes on from CAXKWD010000001.1 coordinate 17,401,638, forward strand.
ATAACTAAAATCCCGGCTTCGAGGTGCATTTCACGGTTAAAGTACGCCGTCCGGGGAAAAATACCTCAGATTCGAGTTCCGTACCCTAAAAAACCCCAGCATAGTGAGTTCCATCCAAATCAATCAACGTTTTCCCATTTAGTCGTGCATTCATGATCCCCTTTTGTCCACCTATGTAAAAAAATCAGAACATTGCATGTCGTATTGTTATAAACAAATGAATCAAATACAAAGGGTTCACAAAATCAAAGCAATCGAAAAAGTGATGTTTTTATTGCAAAAAATCTATTTTAACGAGCGCTGTTCTTTTTCCCCCGGTTGCTATGGCAAATAGAGCAAGGCCACCTTCAGTTAATCTCACGATTGAATACAATCTTGTTAATAGGTGGCGCTGGATGTACATAAAAACACGAGTTCAAATATTATACTAAGTAACATGCAAATGAAGTTCTGGTATAAAAATGCGAGAGATAATTTCCTAAGTAACGGTATCTAGATAATAAAATGCCACGTATTGTGCTATTTGTCTACAGTGTTGGTAAGGACTTGATCCATTGCATTGGTGTGAGTTGGAGTGTATCCAGATGTGTAAATCTGTCAGTTCCAACGCGGGGAAGCTTTGGCACCTTCACAATCAAACTCATCACTTCAGGTTACCTGGGTATAGAATAACACTTTCATCTTTATACTTGTCTGAGCAAGGCACACATCATTGTTTGAAATACAGATGTGGAAAGTGTGTTTTAACAAAATCAAGCAAAAAGCTAGAAAAAAGCTTCACACACATATATCGCATATTATTTTTTCTACACATCATGCAATGTTAGCGGATAGTAAAAATTTTACTTATGTGATAATAATTAATCGCTTAAAACAGCCGTGAACTTACAAGTAGTATTTTAATATGGGTGGTGATCGAGACATTGATAACCAGAGCGCATGCGCGAGCAGCAATCGCTACCAAGACAAGGTAACTATGCTCAAGATCAGTAAACTATACAGGTTGCGTATTCCGGGATAGACCAATCGCAGCACTTGAGTGTGTGACGTCACAAGATTCCAGATCTCGCAATTTTCAGATTTTACTCAGTCTAGAAAATCTTACACCGCGTGATTAAACTCGTAACCTTTAATTAACCCGTGGTCGGATTCCTGTCAAATTTATACAGAAATAATCTACACACATCAGCCCTACTGATGGTTAAAACAGAGCCTTAAAAAAGCGGATACAAATGTTTTTATTTCATTTTATAAACATCACCCGTTACACAAAATTCATGGAGGGAGAAGCAAATTTCACTATGCGACAATTTTTTGTATTTTTGTGTCCCGAAAAAACTTCAAGCGAGAAAGTTTTAGTGAAATAATTGAATTTTAATACAAATGAAGTTCCAGCCCCATATCTCGAATGGTTTACGAGTAATTGAGTGGTAATTATTCCAGGCGCTTCTGTGTCGGAGTGATTTGTGACGACCGTGAAATGTTCAGGAAGAAGCATATTTGACTATGCGACAATTTTTTTATTTCTGTGACCAGAAAATGATTCAAGCATGTGAGCTTTAGGGAAATATTTGAATTTTATTATACATCAAGTACCACGTTTATATTTTGAATGGTTTACGAGTAATAGAGTGGTAATTACTCAAGGCGATAAAGCTACCGGAACGGTACAGAGGTCTTTTTTATTCTATAAAATAGGCCTACTAGCAATTACATAAAAATCCTTAAATATTTTAATCGTGGACTCAATAATAAAGGATATTAACTGGCTACTTGTACCCATACTGAAAGATTGACCCGCTGGGGAAAAAGAATGAATTAAACTTTTTCCTAATCTTGTAAATCTGCACTACTGTTATTTATATATTTGTTGAATTATTTTTTTTTTTTTTTTTTATCCTTTGTGCTAGTAACTTTTATTTCTAATTACCTTATCAAATGCCTTATTAGTTTAATACCTTGTTACGCCTTTTTCATATTTTAATATAATTTATCAACATGAAAACGTATTACAGTTAAAATTGAATTGCCGAGGCTTTAAGAGCATGCTATCGGGTTATAGTTAGGGCAAGACGATGCTACTTTTTAATGAAAACTTCATGGAAAAATCCTTTGAAATATTGTGTGATTTATGTAGAATGCATTGCGAAGCAATTTGTGTCCTTTTTTTTATGTTGAGACGTCGATTTTAAAGATCCTGCGCCTCTTTTCGTTGTGCTGCTCATGAAAGTTTCCCTGCCCTGCAATTCACAAACCATCCCTTCGTTTATTAGGTCTATATTATATCTGTCGTCACATAATTTGTATACAGATGTACATTTTTGGCCGTGTTTCACCAATCATTACCTACATAACTTACCCCATATAACCCGGAGAAAATTATTATTAATATAAATGTATTGCTTTGATTACAATATTAACACAAATTAATACTCTACAATAGTCTACGCAATGTAATAATAACATTAGTACTGTACATGTTAATATTGATACATAAAAATTCCCGTAGTTGTTTTCTACCCTTATTATAAGGTACAATTTCTATACAAATATAGGATACATTCTTTAACAAATTTTCATCAAATTATACTAACATAACCTCTAGAATGAGGAATATTTTCTAGGCAACAAAATATTAGAACAAATCACCCTTTAGCTGTTATATAGGCCTACCTGTATTATATAATTTCTATTCAAATCTAGATCCTTTGGGAGATTTTTACAAGATTTTAAAGACAAATGCTGTAGAATCAGATGAACATTTAAGTAACTTGAATAACAGAACAGTTCACATCTTAGCTGTTTTCTACAATCTACAAAATTACTGTTACACACTGCCACAGCACATATCTGGCCCGGCATAATGGTTCAGTTAATTGCACTTTCTAAAGCACCTTCCATTTGTATTATTAAAAACAGTATGTACTGGTAATATCTATCCTAAAAGACTGCGTTCAAGCGGCCGAGATCAGTAGGTAGAAGCTTTGTCAGCGGCACCATGCTTGAAGCGCCAAATCATTCTGACACCTTGAAGCGCCCGAATAATTACCACTCAATTACTCGTAAACCATTCGAGATATGGGGCTGGAACTTCATTTGTATTAAAATTCAATTATTTCACTAAAACTTTCTCGCTTGAAGTTTTTTCGGGACACAAAAATACAAAAAATTGTCGCATAGTGAAATTTGCTTCTCCCTCCATGAATTTTGTGTAACGGGTGATGTTTATAAAATGAAATAAAAACATTTGTGTCCGCTTTTTTACGGCTCTGTTTTAACCATCAGTAGGGCTGATGTGTGTAGATTATTTCTGTATAAATTTCACAGGAATCCGACCACGGGTTGATTAAAGGTTACGAGTTTAATCACGCGGTGTAAGATTTTCTAGACTGAGTAAAAACTGAAAATTGCGAGATCTGGAATCTTGTGACGTCACACACTCGCCTGCTCGCCGCAACCCCCTGTCCTATAAACTCGCCGGAATACGCTACCTCTGTAGTTTACAAGCCTTGAACTATGCTTTCTGTGATGAATTTCAGTAAGTAAATATTAATAAATAAAATCAGGTAAACTGATATAACAAAGTGCCAGTATGTTTTTGTTGAATCAATTATAATTGCAATTATGATATGCAGAAAATAAGTTTTTCTAATCAGATTAAAATCGACCAGCGTCAGCAGAACTACAGATTTGTGATACCTTGACAATCGCGCACTCACATAAAAATAAAAAAATAAAATAAAAAAGTCCATGTCAAATCGGCCGGCTCCGGGATTTGATTCGGGGACCTCCAGATTACGAGTCCAAGGCGTTACCTTTGGCCAACTCAGTCAGTTTGACGGTGTCACTTGATAAGCATAAGTGAAGGAATAGTGTTAACTGTCATATTATACCGGTAGACACACATTAAAAAACATGTGACCTTTAATTAGTCCTTACTCTAGTACCGGTCAACCGATTAGATCCAAAATTAATAGGCTTCTTGCCATTGACGTTATAAATGCGTATACCAAGTTTCATGAAAATCCGATAAAGCATATTTGAGTTATGGGGCCTTTTGTTATATAATACCATAAAAATGCACTAAATCGGGCATTATTCCGGTACCGGCCGACCGATTGGGTCCAATATCAACAGACGTCTTCCCATGGACATTGTAAATGTGTATACCAAGTTTCATGAAAATCCGATAAAGCGTATTTGAGTTATGGCGCTTTTAAATAAAAACACTAAATTGGGTTTGACGCCGGTACCAGTGAACCGATTTGGTTCAATAACAATAGAGTTCTTCTCATGGACATTATAAATGCGTATACCAAGTTTCATGAAAATCCGGACGGACAGACGGACAGACATTTTTCGTTTCCCACACACAATCTCATAAAGTACCATACTGACACTTAATAAAGTAAAGCCGATGTCCCATGATCCAACGCTTTATCAGATTTTCATGAAACTTCGTATACAGATTTATATTGACCATGAGAAGAAGCCTGTTGATATTGGACCGAATCGGTTGACTGGTACTGGAGTAATGCCCAATTGAGTGCTTATTTTATGGTAAGAAAGAATTTATCAAATGCAAATCAGTTCTCATGAAAAAATATTGTTTTACAGTGTTCATATACGGCTTTGGAAGTTGCAATACAGTTAGCTTTCACAAAGAACACTTCACACATATTCTTTCACATATGCTTATCAACCTTTGTTCTTTCGTAAGCCCTGCTTAATGAATCGATCTGGAGCTTAACTCGAAAATCGATTACAAAAATTACTCATTTTCTGCATAAATCATGATTGCAATTATCACTGATTAAACAAAACATTCTGGCACTTTGTTACTTTAGTTTACCTGATTTTAGGTCTATTAAGTTCCAGTTTGGTACTTTATAAGATTGTATGGGAAAATGTCTGTCCGTCTGTCCGTCCGTCCGTCCGCCTGTCTGTCCGTCCGTCTGTCTGTCTGTCCGTCCGTCTGTCCGTCCGTCTGTCCGTGTGTCTGTACGCGCGATAACTCAAATACGCTTTATCGGATTTCCATGAACCTTGATATATACAGTTATAACGTCCTGGGGAAGAAGCCTATTGATATTGGACCACATCGGTTGACTGGTACCAGGAGTAATTCCCAATTTAGTGCCTATTTTATGGGAACATATTAGAAAGAATTTATAAAATGCAAATCAGTTCTCATGACAACATACTGTTTTACAGTATTCATATACAGCTTTGGAAGTTGAAATACAGTTAGCTATAACAAATAACACTATTTTTTCATGCTTATCAGACTTAATCGTTAAACTGAGTGAGGTGGCCGAAATGGTAACATATTGGACTCGCATACTGCAGGTCCCTGGTTCAAATCTCGTAGCTGGGCAATTTGACTTTTTTTATGTGATTGTCAAGATATCATAAATCTGTAAAATTCTGCTGATGCTGGACGATGTTAATCTGATTTTTTAAACTAGATATTTGTTCTTCCGTAAGTTGTGCTTAATGTATCAATCTGGAGCTTCACTCGAAATCGATTTAAAGAAATAATTTTCTGCATATCACACTTGAAATTAGCACTGATTAAACAAAACAATCTGGCACTTTGTTACATTAGTTTACCTGATTTTATTTCTGTGGAATTTGAGATGTTACTGGACACTGTAAATAGCTGCCAGTCATTCTTGCACAATGTTAATTATGTGTAGCCTAAGGCCTATGGATGTGACGTGGGTAATTATTCCATTGTAATTGTTCATAGCTTTTATGACATGAAGAGCTGGCGTAAAATAGAGCGTTTGGAAACAGCAAAGACATTTTCTGGTGAGAAAAATAGTTGATGACTACAGCATGGGGGTTGTTCCGAAATAATTGAGAAAAATGATTGTTTTCCTAAATATTTTCGCGATATCAAAGGTATAAACAAAAAGTAGAAGTGGTGATTGCAACCGTAGAGAAAAAATTCTTCTCTGAATAAAATGAATCACTGTTTTTGTGAAATAGTTAGAGGACGCATTTAAAATATGCTGAAGAAAGAATTTATAAAATGCAAATCAGTTCTAATGACAACATATTGTTTTACAGTGTTCATATACGGCTTTGGAAGTTGCAATACAGTTAGCTTTCACAAATAACACTACACACATATTCTTTCTCATATGCTTATCAACTTTAGACCTTTGTTCTTCCGTAAGCTCTGCTTAATGAATCGATCTGGAGCTTAACTCAAAAATCGATTACAAAAATTACTCATTTTCTGCATAAATCATGATCGCAAAATTATCACTTATTAAACAAAACATTCTGGCACTTTGTTATCAGTTTACCTGATTTTATTAAGTTCCAGTATGGTACTTTATAAGATTGTGTGGGGAAATGTCTGTCCATCTGTCCGTGTGTCCGACAATATGCTGACCTACAAAAGGTCCACCACTGTGGCGTAGGAGATGCTCCCCTCAGGCAGTGGGACCGGGTTCAAATCCTGGTCGGGACAAGTTACCTAGGTGGGTTTCTTCAAGGGTTTTTCCTCACTTTGAGACAAATGTCGGGTAACTTTAGGCCCTTGTGGTCCCCGGACATCATTTTGCCGTCATTATCATCTTCATCCCATCCTCGCCTTGTACAGAGTGAATGTGTGTGTGAATGGTGTGTCTCGTCCTATGTGTTCGTGTTGTCTCGGAGGTGGCCCCGGCATTGGGCTGATCACTCATCCGGGGAGACCTCCAAGTCATTGTCTGGTCAAAAAAAGCATGTATGTGATCCATAGGTAATCCCTCTCCCGACAGGTCGCGGCCCTGTAAGGCCCGGGCGTCATGGGTCGCTTAAATGTCCCTAAAAGGGAGAGGTGAAACTAAGGTAAAGAAGAAGAAGAAGAAGAAGATGATGATGATGATGATGATTATTATTATTATTATTATTATTATTATTATTATTATTATTATTATTATTATGACGACGACCTACAAAAGTCACTACACAAGAGAACTTTTCCGAAATGGAATTTAGGAAGTGATTTGAATATCCAAGGTGCGAACGCTAAGTTCAGGAATGCAAAAAAATGATACTTGACAAAATATCTATAGAAAAACTTTCTGTGTAGATAAGATTACAGATTTCTTTTTGCTACAAATTACATTATAAGTGTATACAAATGTGGTTTCGAACGCCATCCGAAGATGCAAAGGTTGTGCTCAGGGGCGGTTCAGTTCAATACAATAAAGTAACTTAAACTAAAATAATTATTTACACTAATTCAAAAAATTGATTTACAAAACATAGAAAAGTATGAGTTAATATTATTTTTGCACTCCTTAACTAATTAGTGGTACTTACGAACGTTGTTGCCGTTGATCGTAAGTTGACATTCCCACACAATCTTGTTGCTAAGGGCGTTGCGATGCGGTTAAATTACTTACGGTCCTTGCGCCACGTCATAATTCATTACGATACACTTCATAATACAAGCCTTTATGAACAAGGCCCCCAGGACAAATATTCGGTTCCCATAACAACAAACACATGCGAATCACTTTCTGAAATAAACATCTCTCTTCAAGAATGTATACACATAATATTTTCAGGTAATATCACAATTAATATAATTAAATTGATATAAATAATCATCGTGCAAAAAATAGCGTGCAATACACGTGCCGTAAGCGCATTACGGATCTCGGAAAATTGAAAACACTCGTCGCAAGCGCCTCGTGTTTTCAAACTATTTCCTCGATCCGTAATCATGCCTTACGGCACTTGTATCGCAATATACTATAACAGCACGGAAAGAACATGTTATATTTACATCAATAGAAATGTACGAATAAATACAATAATCTATTTTTGTTAAACAGATTTTAAGATAAGACAAAGCAATTATATTAATATTTTTAAGTTTAATATTGGAAATGTTGTAGTAATAACAGAAATGAGGAAAAAAAAGTAATTGAATCTAGGATTTCACCAGTTTGGTTGCGATGGATTTCACGAGATTTAAGCAAGTTAGAACTGAAAGAGGAAGATCTACCATAATTCAACAATTTTAAGAAGTATGCTAGTATCAGATTGAAGAAAGACGGCAAATTAGCAGCTCCGAAAGACAAAAATAATTTTATCTGTGAACTTGCAAAATTGTCTCGCCACCCCGTAATTGACCAATGCTGTTCATTTTACTTAATAAAACATCAAACTCTATCTATGACTGTTCCATGAAACGAAGGATTGCCATTGCAATTCAGGAACGAAAAATCAGGACATCATTCGAAAAATAGATAATGAATATTACTGCTATGGCATTTTGAACTTAATTTAAATACAGAATCTGAAACTATACTAGAATTTTCACTACCAGATTCAATAGGTGTATTATTTTTATTTGGGAATCCTTTCTTAAAGTCAAAAGACTAGACTAGTACTATTTTGACATACTAATGGCTAGGAGCAATTTATGTTGGTCGATATTTTCAACTTCGACACAGAATCGAGGATTATTAGTCTATTTGACATGGGTAAGTTCTTTCACTACAAATTTGCAAATGTACCGCAAAATCCCTAACATATGATAAACCTAATGAAATGGGATTTTATGTCTGATGTTATAAAATAAAAGTTGGGAGTGGAGTGAATAAAATCGCTCCTAGAAAGGGATTCATATAAAATCACAGTTTAGACTGATTATTCCACTAATATGCAGCGTGTTTAATATTGACCATAAACGTCTAGCAATACCTTGGATATACACTAATCACGATCATTTATATTACAAAATGCCTGCTATTAATATGAGGATGATGTTTTATCTGATAAAACGTCAGATCTTTACTGGACACGTAAGGCATCAACGTGCATTGATTAACACGTCACACGTTGCCATTAACTAGCACGAAAACACATTATTTTATGCAACATAACTTGTTTGGAAATTGAAATAATATAAATATGCATTGATTAAAAACACAATTTCGATTCGGTGCAAGCCAGTTCGTGTGCTCTTATTCTGTTCTGCTATTAGCTTACCGGAATTAGGTTAAGTATGTCTTAAATACGCCATTAGTAGCATTGGTTACAACATGGTAACTCGGATGGATTCATGGATGGTTGATTCATAGTATGCCATGATCTCGCAGCTGTTAGTTTTGTTTTTATATAACAAAGTACGAAAGTAATTACTATTTGTATAATCCGTTATATTTTTATTCATGGAATAGTCTTAAGTCCACCGCTGTGGCTCAGGGGATGCGTCCAATCCTCTCACGCAGCGGGCCCGGGTTCGATTCCTGGTCGGGACAAGTTACCTAGGTGAGGTTTTTTCTGGGGTTTTTCCTCACCTTTGAGACAAATGTCGGGTAACTTTAGGCCCTTGTGGTCCCCAGATATCATCTTCATCCCATCCTCGCCTTGTTTGGAGTGAGTGTGTGTGTGAATGGTGTGTCTCGTCCTATGTGTTCGTGTTGTCTCGGAGGTGGCCCCGGCATTGGGCTGATCACTCATCCGGGGAGGCCCTCCATGTCCTTGTCTGGTCAAAAAAGTATGTGATCCAAAGATAATCCCTCTCCCGACAGGTCGCGGCCCTGTAAGGCCCGGGCGGCTTGGGTTGCTTAAATCCTAAAAGGGAGAGGTAAAACTACGATAAAGAAAGAAAGAATAGTCTTAATAAATTCGAGTTTATGAGTTTCATCAGATAATTTCGCTCCCCCTGCACAGTCACGAATCTATCGATAACTTCGTAAACTCTCGTGGAATTACCTATGGTAACTGCTTAACTGAGTTCTAATGTTTACTCTTTTATTAAAACAAGCTTACTGTAATATATCACAGGTATTTACTGAAAGAGCAAAACAAATATGCCACGTATGTCTATTGTGACGTAAACAGGAACTTATACTTTGAACTTTTCCGAAAAATTTACTCAGTGTGTGGTAGTTTTTAATTAGGGCTTAAATAATATGTTATGTAGAATATAGTAACGAATATAATTAATATGCATTCATTGCTTATTCAAAACTGGATTCGCAATAGTACTGTAGGGAGATTTTTCAAGGTGCAGGTAAAGACTCCTTTCCCACAGAAAGAGGCTTTTACCTGGGCTAATAAATTCGGAGCCTGTCATAACACAGGACTCAGCTCTTTGAAAGAAGATTTTAGAACACAAAAGAGCATCAATAAAATAAAATGATACTTTAGTATTTGGTCGTAAAACCTAAGTTTGCGAAAGTGTAGTTTAAGCTTATAGATGTAAGATAAAGCACGCTTATTTGGTATGAGAGGAAGCAATGAAGTAATTTCACGTAATCTCTAAATTACGAATTAAATGCACGAGCATGACATCAGGAAGGCTTTAGCGAGAGAAAAGTAATTTATGTGTGAACTGTCGGTATTTTGCTAGTTCAAAGGACAGCGATATTATTGGCTAAGCCATGATTATGACAATAGCCACTAATATCGTTTAATATATAAGTAACCAATCACAGTTCAGTAAGGGCGTGTATTTTCATGTCAAAATACTCAGATAGTTTTGATTTTCATGGAGTGAAGATATCACTCTGTTACTTGATTTCGATCGAGAGGGATGTAGGGACTTTGTTACTTGAAGGATCATGTATTAGGAGAGTAATAGTTATCAACGTAAAGTAATTAAGTGTAGGAAACGGGAGCATATGACTGCCCCGTATAGCACGTCAGTAAAATATATAGAGTATAGAAGTATGTCACAAGATATACAGTGTGGTAGGCTCGATGTGGCCTAAGTTCAGCTAGACACATGATCCAGTAAACTAATCGTCATTTACATCGTAACTTGGGGTCACCATGGGAGCGATTTCCAGGATGGATTTAACAGTGTATTGTGACTCAGTGTAATTTTATCTGGTGAACAAATAAACCACGAGTATTTTGGTTATGGTAAAATATAAAACCTGTGCATTAATTCATGTTAGAACCTTATCCAAGCCAAGTGTCGTCTGTCTGCTCTGAGAGAAGGATGCCCTGTGTTCGATGACCGGCTGGCAGCTTGGGATAGCGGTAAGACAAATAAATTCGCTATGTAATTGCATGGCTGGCGCCCAGATAAAGCTTAACCCCAATAAAACTGCTACGAAATGAGGCTCAACAGTGAGGTGTTAAGAAAACCGCTATAAAATGGTGCCCAACAGTGAGGCCGAAATAACTACTATAAAATCGCACGTCAACGGGGGTAAATCCGAGGATAATACGAGCACCAGATATAAAATGGTTTCCCAAGGCCTGGGGCTCGATTTGCAATAAAATAATCCAACAGTGAGGCGACGACAAATTACTACGAAAAAAATGGAAGAGGATCGACGAAATTTAAGCACCATGCTTGAAGTGAACCACAGTTGAGAAACAATCTTCACAGCAAAGAAGAAAGCCCCAGAAGACAGCGACAGCGGCGGATAAGAACAAAATACCAGGGGAATTTAAGAAGAATGAAGACATCAGGGAAATTGACGAAGAATGAAGAGGAACGTGGTACAAATGGATGCACCGAGGGATGACACAAATCAAAGATAAGATCCTAAATACTTATGTGTGTTGATATCTCTTAAAATCAATAGCAATTGAAAAAAAATAATAATAACAGTCTTTTAACGTTTTTAGAAAGTTTTTTTTTATTGCAGATAAAGTTATTCAATAAAGAATCAGTTATTGAAATTTAAAATCAAAGTACATTAAATTAAAATAAATTTAGACAGGCTGAAAATTTAAGACAGCTCTGTAGATATCAACACTCAAAATTATTTGGCGAGAACATTATAGGGAAAATTGTAAAGATTGTATTTGTATGTTGTGTTGCATGATTTTTTTGTGTTGTGTTGTTTGTTATAAACAAGGCTGAGTAAGTACAGGTATATGAAACTTAGAAGCGGGCATTGTACACAAGTGAATATGGAGCAGGATTCAGATCTCGGGAGAGGGCAGAATTTTTTCAGCCAGGAGCTGGATAGTAATATTGAAAATATGGATAGGGTTCCAGGAACCGATTCTTCAGAAAGTAGGACACCTGACGGGGGTGAGTTTGTTGAACAGGCAATTAGGACAGCTGGGGAAGTTATTGAAAGCGAGATTAGTGCTAGCAATGACCTAGAAAGAGGTTCTGGAGACCCTGTAATAAATACAAATGATATCATGCCAACAGATGTAAAGTCTATGTTTGCTCGCCTTTTAGATAAAATTGAAGCTGCTAATGAGGGGATTAATAATAAAATTGAAGCGAGTAGTGAACAGGCTAAGAGTAATTATGAGAAACTAGAGCAGAAAATTACGCAGGCTAGTAGGGAAACAGAGCAGAGAATTACGCCGGCTAGTAGGGAAACAGAGCAGAAAATTACGCAGGCTAGTAGGGAAACAGAGCAGAAAATTATGCAGGCTAGTAGGGAAACAGATGAGAAATTTCAGAGAATGTTAGAGAAATTAGATGACAAAATAGGCATTCAAGACAAGAAATGTAAAGAGAGAGTCAGACATGAAATTAAAATAGTTGAGGAAGAGATAAATAAAACTGAGGCCAGGGTGAATAAAAATGTAGAAACGAAAGTAGATAACCTTAAGGGAGAGATTATGAATAAATTAAGTGAGGTAGGTTCAGGCATCGAGAAGGTCAAGGATAAAACAGCTGAGCTAACTAAAAAGGTACTAGAGGCGGAAAAGGCCATAAAAGGATCTAGACAGGAAATGCAGGCAGAAGTAATGATAAAAGTTAAGCAGATTGAGGATAAATTGAATAAGGATGTTGCAGGAATAAGTAAGGAGATATCATGTATATCGAGGGAGGCGTGTAGTGTAAGGTCAAGGGAAAGTAGTGTACAGAATGACGTCATATCGGGTGATCATGCTGTAATTCAGAGTGAGGAAAATAACGTCACGAGAGGGTCAAATGAAAATATGACCAACGGGGACATGTTTATGGCAGGCCCAAGTTCTGACGTCATGCAGGTTACTGCTGGACCAAATGAGAGTTTAGGGATGTTTGCAGGCGGTATTGATAAGACTCACGTGAATAGTGTATTGTTCAACGAAGTCACTTTACCTTTCTACGCGGAAAATGCTAGTCAGACACCACAAGCATTTTTGAGGAGTATGGACGAGTATTTTTTCCTAAAACACGTACCAGAGCAATATAAAATGCTTATGATTTCGCGGGCATTACGTCACAAGGCGAAAGATTGGTTCGACTTGACAATAGGCCCAAGCTGCACGTACGAAAGATTCAAGGAATTGTTTTTAGACCGGTATTGGGGAGAGAACAAGAAAGCAGAAGTCAGGATTGAACTGTATAATGGACGTTATAAGCATACGGGAAATACTTCATTAGTAGATTACTTTGTAACCATGGTCGGACGGGCGAGATTGCTCGAGCCTTGTTTAAACGAGAAATCGATTATACAGTTAATTCAAAGGCATTTTGAGCCGGAGATTCACAATGTCCTTGCTGTAGCAAATCTAACGACATATAGTCGAGCCATTGAAGTCTTGTCTAGTTTCGATGCGAGTGCAAGGCGTGACAGTGGGGAGAATAGATTCAACAGGCCGAGGGATGCGAACCCAGGACCTAGGAACAGGACGGATGGAGACGGTAGAAATAATGGTCCGTATTACTCATCACGAAATATGGACAGGAACCGGGGGGTGAATCATGGTAACCAATTTAGGGGGCCGAATCGTGGACAGAATGAAAACAATAACAATAACACTAGAGAAAGACAAGTGAATAATATTGAGTTTTCAGACGGCGTACCCTATGTCAGGAGAAATAATGGAAGTTTTCGTGGAAGAGGGGGAAGATTTCGTGGAAACAACAGAAATGCAAGTCAACATGACCAAGAAAACGCATTGTCTGAAAATAACCAGTTGGACGAGGGGGATTTAAACCCGCAGGCAGTAGCACGCGAATCCGGAAATGTAAACACAGATGGAAGCAGGCAGACGGGAAGGGTTAGCGACCCGTTAAACTGTTAAGTGGCTTACCTGCGAGTCCATGTAATGTCACGGAAGAGACCTATAGAGAATTAGGCCTTGAGGACTCATATGTTGGGAGAGGGGATGAGGCGCAATGCACTGAGGATAAAAATCAGGAGATGAAAGAAAATTTTAAGGAAAATAATGACAAAATTAGTGTTCAAAGACCACCAATGGTTAAAGCAAGAATAGGATGTGTAGAGATAGACATTATGGTCGACACAGGGTCAACGTATTCCGTAATGGGAGAAAGATTCTATGAACTGTTAAAGGAGAATAAAGTAAGATTGCAGGAGCTGCCTATGCAAAATGTGTACTGCAGGACCGCTATCGGAGCGCGCAGGCATAAAATTGATCGTCAGGTTATGATAGCAGTAAAACTAAGTGACCATATGTTCGAGCTGTATTTTTTAACTGTGAAGAATCTGACAAATAGTTTGATTATGGGTTGTGACTCTTTGACGGACCTCAGAAGTAAAATTGATTTTGAAAACAATTACATTGAAATTGTGACTGAAGCTGATAAACTTGTGCGCGTGCCATTTGTTGAAGAGGAAACGGTAGTAAGAGGGGAACCAGGCCTCGCAGGGGTAACGGACCTGTTAGAAGAGCCATTTATTATTGAGAGCGTCGAAGTGTCAGAACACACTCGCGCCTACGAGTATGATGAGGGCAGCGTGACTGTAATGCACGACTGTGAAAACGATGAGTTTAATGATAGTAGTGCAGAGGACACGTATCATATAATGGGGAGTGGAGAATGCAGCGGCATTTCCGAAAATATAGTTTCCGACAACAATGCATCAGAACAATACGAGGCGCGCATACAAGTGATAGATGTGGAGGAAGATGTGAGTATCGAGGAAGTATTATGGAAAAATGTAGCGGAGGTACCATCACTGACTCACGATCAGAGGGAAGAATTATATGCAGTACTAATTAAGAATAAACCGGTATACAGCCGAACAGCTGGGCTCTGTAATATTTACCAACACAGTTTGAAAATAAAGGAGAAGGTCCCCGACTTTAAATATAAAAGCCGCCAGGTGCCCCTGCAGATGCAGAAGAGTGCAGATGAATTAATAAACGGAATGCTTAGAGACGGGATAATAGAAATATCTAGCTCTACACATATCAGTCCTATATGTTGGGTTCAGAAACGGTGTGGGAAGCTACGCTTAACTTTGGATAGTCGGCGGATAAATTCTTATATCGAGCCGGACCAGTTCCGTGCCGAGCCGATAGATGACTTATTAGCCAGGATGGGCGATTCTAAATATTTTACCAGTCTAGATCTTACTAGCGGATATTGGCAAATCAGTTTAAGGGAAGAAGATAGGAAGTATTGTGCTTTCTTGCATGGGGGCGTCTGCTATAATTTCGTACGCTGTGCATTTGGAATTAAGACGTCTGGCAGTGCATTGTTGCGTGCTCTCCGACATATGTTTCCAGAAGGGGTAGGCTCTAACGTGACCATGTTCGTCGACGATTTTTTATGTCACACAAGGACCTTCGAGGGACATTTAGCACAATTGGATATGGTGCTTAGCACATTCAGAAAATACGGGATGACAATAAACCCAGGAAAAATGAATTTGATGAAAAGCGAAGTGCGCTTTCTCGGTTACATAATTACAGAGAAAGGTGTCAAAGCTGATCCTGAGCGGGTGGCGGCGATACAGGAGTTGCCCAGACCACGCAGTCAGAAACAAGTGAGAAAGATTTTAGGGATATTCAACTACCAAGCCAGGTTTATTCCGGCTTATTCAGAGTTAGTGACACCTCTAAGAGACCTTTTAAGCAGTAAGCGGGGAAAGTTTAAATGGGGAGAAAGAGAAGAGAAATCATTCTGTGAAATAAAAGAGGCGTTTGAAAATTCGATACTGTTGGAGCGTCCAAGAGATGACGGCCAATATATAATTTTCACGGACTCGTCAGCGAGGGCCATAGGGGCTGTGTTAATGCAAGAACACCCTGATGGAACTAGGCATATCTTGGCGGTGGCATCTAGAGCCTTGAGCGAAGTAGAATCGAGAGGCAGTGCTACGCTGATAGAGATTTTAGGCCTATATTTCGGTCTGATGAAGTTCCATAGATACATATTTAACCGGCACGTCATAGCGTACACCGATCATGTGAGCTTGACTTTTATAAACAAGTGCTTGTTGTCAAATTCGAAAATAAGCCGGATAATTCATGAAATCAGTCAGTTTGACGTAGAAGTTAGGCATGTTGCCGGGCGGGACAACCTCTTGTGTGACTTCGTCAGTAGAATGAGGAAGCCGATACCCGAGGGGATGGATTCACATAATAAATGTGTAGATATCATGCAGGTGCAAATGGTGAAAGAGCCGACGTTAAAGGCGATGTTTTTGAAAATGGGAGAATATCAGAAAGAGGATCAGGAGATAGCCCTGGTGTCTCGGGAGTTAGACATATACAAAGAAGGGGATGGTGATGAGGAAAATCTTAAATACATGCGCAAAGATGGAATTATTTATAAGCTTTGCGGTAGAGATACCAAGAAGTGGCGTGTATACATTCCCAGGCAGATGGAGACCGTTCTGATAAAGTCGGTACATACCGCTTTGTGTCACTCTGGCACTGAGCGAGTAATGTTATACATTTCGTCTCGTGTTTATGTGAAGAATCTGGGCAAGAAGGTGAGACAGGTAGTCAGCTGTTGCGATTTATGCCAACGAGCTAAACCCACAAACGTAAAATATGATAGGCCGCCCAGAACCGTAATAAGAGAGGAGAAAGGGGAGTTAGTGGCCATAGATTACCACGGACCGCTTCCGAGCGGGAGATTCGGTTTGAGATACATACTGATAGTGTATGACGTTTTCACGCATTTCGTGAAACTCTACCCAACTAAGAGAGCATCGTCGTCTGATTGTATACGGAAGTTGTTTGATGATTTCATAGCAAAATACGGGCCAATCCGTGCCGTCCTTTCGGACAACGGACCGGCGTTCATTAGCAACCGCTTTCTAAGTAAATTAAAATCAGCAGGAATAAAAGCTTACAAGACAAGCAGATATTTCCCACAAGGCAACAGAGCGGAAAGAGGATTACGCGACCTCTCGTTATATATGAGAGTGCTGTGCCACAAGAATCATTCAGCGTGGGTAAAGTATTGCCCAGTGATAGAGAGGGTGTTAAACCATTCCGTCCACCCTGTCATCCGGACGGAGCCATTCCGCTTGATGGTGGAAAAGGAACCGGAACTACTGGTCAAACACATGCCTGAGGCAATACCGGTAGATGAAGGGGACGCGGAAGTTCGGGACTTGTATGAAAAAGTGAAGGAATTGGTCAGAAAGCAAGCTGAGAAGCGGAGGCGAAAGGCTTTGCGACACAAGGCTGTTTGGGTACCTCAAGTAGGAGAAAAAGTACTGGTGAGGCGAAAGAACCTATCGAGCGCCATTGATAAGAACTACGCTAAAATGAACCTAATTTATGACGGTCCGTTTGAGGTGGCACAGGTATTCAATGATGTCACGATAGAGGCTATCGACCCTAAAAAGAACCGAATTGTAGGTCGATTCAATCTTTCACTTTTGAAGAAGTATAAAGAATAAGAATACACCATGCGAGTCTTGTTAAAAACCTAAATGCAATCATTCCAAGTTAAATTGTAGATATTATTGCAACTGTCATATTTTTGTGTAAGGTAAACATGTTTGCTGAAATAATGGTAACATATGTGTGAGTTGTATAAGTGATGTGGAAATAGGACAGCTGGTCGATCAAATTCCAATGCAAAGTTTTCATATTATCTTATTAGTGGAAAGTGTAAATAAATGTAGCATCTCACAGACGTTACGTCTTTACTTCGGCGCTGTGATGGGTGAAAAGAAAAAAAAAAAAAAAAAACATATATATTTATATACAAATAAATGAGTCGTGTGTGTCGTACACGAAATAAAAGGAGTTTTAAATGAAACATTCGCGTGAGTAAAATGCTGTGTTTATATGAGTGAAGAAATGTTTGCATGTTATTAGTGTAAGAGTATTTACTGTCATAATGTTAACGTAATAGGTGATGAACCTTTTTCAAAGGTAAGGAGAAGGGTGAACATGCAGGTAGAATGTTGCAGATGACAGGAGTAAACACGGGTTTGTTTTGTAAACACTGTGTAGACCCAGCTGTTTTTACAACTATGAATGAAGAGGGTCATTGATACTTTTCTAGTAAGTTTCGGGAGATGCGAGAAATACCATCTTAAGTAATCAGAGTATACGCTCAGACTATTAAGTTTGTATTCCTCGGGGCACTTGTGGTAGTTTTTAATTAGGGCTTAAATAATATGTTATGTAGAATATAGTAACGAATATAATTAATATGCATTCATTGCTTATTCAAAACTGGATTCGCAATAGTACTGTAGGGAGATTTTTCAAGGTGCAGGTAAAGACTCCTTTCCCACAGAAAGAGGCTTTTACCTGGGCTAATAAATTCGGAGCCTGTCATAACACAGGACTCAGCTCTTTGAAAGAAGATTTTAGAACACAAAAGAGCATCAATAAAATAAAATGATACTTTAGTATTTGGTCGTAAAACCTAAGTTTGCGAAAGTGTAGTTTAAGCTTATAGATGTAAGATAAAGCACGCTTATTTGGTATGAGAGGAAGCAATGAAGTAATTTCACGTAATCTCTAAATTACGAATTAAATGCACGAGCATGACATCAGGAAGGCTTTAGCGAGAGAAAAGTAATTTATGTGTGAACTGTCGGTATTTTGCTAGTTCAAAGGACAGCGATATTATTGGCTAAGCCATGATTATGACAATAGCCACTAATATCGTTTAATATATAAGTAACCAATCACAGTTCAGTAAGGGCGTGTATTTTCATGTCAAAATACTCAGATAGTTTTGATTTTCATGGAGTGAAGATATCACTCTGTTACTTGATTTCGATCGAGAGGGATGTAGGGACTTTGTTACTTGAAGGATCATGTATTAGGAGAGTAATAGTTATCAACGTAAAGTAATTAAGTGTAGGAAACGGGAGCATATGACTGCCCCGTATAGCACGTCAGTAAAATATATAGAGTATAGAAGTATGTCACAAGATATACAGTGTGGTAGGCTCGATGTGGCCTAAGTTCAGCTAGACACATGATCCAGTAAACTAATCGTCATTTACATCGTAACTTGGGGTCACCATGGGAGCGATTTCCAGGATGGATTTAACAGTGTATTGTGACTCAGTGTAATTTTATCTGGTGAACAAATAAACCACGAGTATTTTGGTTATGGTAAAATATAAAACCTGTGCATTAATTCATGTTAGAACCTTATCCAAGCCAAGTGTCGTCTGTCTGCTCTGAGAGAAGGATGCCCTGTGTTCGATGACCGGCTGGCAGCTTGGGATAGCGGTAAGACAAATAAATTCGCTATGTAATTGCATGGCTGGCGCCCAGATAAAGCTTAACCCCAATAAAACTGCTACGAAATGAGGCTCAACAGTGAGGTGTTAAGAAAACCGCTATAAGTGTTTACCTTTCGTTAACAAAAAAGGGAACAAATAATATACAAATTTCCATCGCTAATCTCATACACACTCAAAACCATAAGAACATGTGCTGTTCCATACTTAAAACACAGCCTAGTTTTACCATGCATAAATATATTTAGTAGTTTTACGGCCAACTTAGGAAGTAAGAGAATATTATAGCAGAAAAATTCCTCCGACACTGGGATTCGAACATAGGACCTTCGGCAATCCGTGCCGCTGCTCTACCGACTGAGCTAGGCCAGAGTTCACTTCACAGTGCCAGATGGAACCTCTCTCCTACGACTGATTGCCCTTAATGGTCTACCTCACTGACAGACAAGTTATGTCATATGCAGTGTTGTGAGGCACACTAATTAGTGATTTTTGTGACAGGGCTTCCACTGTAATTGTACAGCAACATTCAAGATGGATAGCCTATATGCATTCATGAACCACAGATTATTGTCTCTGTTAGACATTCCATGAGAATACTATAGGACAAAAATTCCTTCAACACTGGGATTCGAACCCAGGATCTTCGAATATCCGTGGAGGCCCGGTCACAAAAATCAATAATTAGTGTGCCTCACAGTACTGTAGATTTCTGGCCCGGCATAACGGTACAGTTATTTACTAAAATAATTTCTAATTGATGATATTGTACTACTGAAATCAATATTTATTAGACCTACTAATTTCTATCGTAAAAGACTGTGGTCGCCGGCCAAGATCAGTAGCTCAAAACGCCAAATCATTCACACAGCTGAAGCACCCGGAATAATTACTACTCAATTACTCGTAAACCATTCAAGATATAAAGGTGGCACTTCATCTAATATATAAAGTCGAATGTGTGTTTGTGGGTATGTATGTATGTTTGTTCCTTATACAAATCTACATTTCTTTACCAATTTACACGGAATTTTGCACACATACCCAGTTAAGCCCGGAAAGTATAGCGGTCAACATTAAAATTGAAACAAATCAGTCCTTCCCTTGAAAATTATATAATTTCTGTGAATATTCTACTGAAAAAAATGAAATGTTATTCAGTTCACATGGCAACAGTGAATTGTTTACTGTGATTACATAGGGCCTTGGCAACTATATAGCCTAATGCTGGAATTTAACGAATTATGATTCCATGTAATATATTGGCGAAAATAATTACTGAAAAATGAATTACACGAAAATAAAGCACAGTGTGATGCAGTCACATAACTTTCTCTACCCTCGACATAAGAAATATTTTCTCACTTCACATTTTGATGTAGAATAAGAGGTCGTATTGCAGGAACAACTTAAGTGTGTGAGTATGCTATATCAGAAGTCTGTAAATA